>CM070035.1:88821686-88832038 GCA_036250615.1 Ptychadena robeensis | reverse complement strand
TGGGATGTGGCAGACCAAATTATGATATTTGTGATTGAACCCCTTAAACTAATCTTTGTTTAACATCAAATCAAACCTTAAGTAAATAATGTATATCAATAATGTCACATTGCTCCGTAAAGGAAGTACTGGCCAACCTTGTATTCCCAACATCTGAAAGTTATGGTGAGGGAGTAAGGTGGTGTAGGGGATGGACTAAAGTTTTCCTACCCTAGTTGGACTTAAAAAATGCCTGATTTTGTTAATTTTAAAATTCTTCTTCCCTATTTATTTTCCATGTTTTCATTTTTGGAGAGTATTTGGCCAAACTGAAGCTTTGATGATGGCCAAAGATGGTAAGATTGTAAACCTCAAAAATGTTTAATCCTCACCTGGTTTCTGGTAGCAGTATATTTGCTCTATAAAGTGATGAATCAGCATCTGCTCTTGAGGGGTCAAGTGCAGAAAGTTTTCCTGCTCATTTCCTAATGAGTCATTTATAGAATTTCAAAGGTCTGAAATAACTGTTCATGCAAGAGAAGTAAGTTTTCCTTTTACTTCCCATTTCCTATAAAGTCCAGAACAAAACATTTTAAAGGCAAGTAAAGTTAAGGCCCCCATACACGTTTCAATTTTCCCGTTCCATTGACCTAAACCGACCGATTTTAAAGTCGATCGACCAAAAATCGATTCATGTCCACATGGTTTGATCGGCCAAAGTTGATAAAAAAATCGATCGAAAAATTATCGGACATGTCGGAAAATTTTGATCGATCGAGTATACATCGAATGTTATTTTATTTGTGCCCAAACGATTTTTGGTTAGATTTAAATAATCAGCATACCTTTACACCCATGTGGGAGGTAGTTCGATTGTACTTCGATCGATCGTACCAACGCCGATCAAAATTTACGATCGAATCTGACATCAATCGTAGGGAAATTGAAACATGTATGGGGCTTTAACATCCATACTCTACATCAAGCTGGTATTTGAAGGAAATAGTTGACTCTTTACCCTGAATGAAAAAAAACCAAACAAACATATGCTTCCCTCAAAACACCAGCTCAATGTAGGATGGAGGAAGGATACTATAAAATCCTATGTAAATAATATACTTAAATTTGCTTAAAATAGTTATCACTTGAAGATCAATCTCGGGAAAGGGAATGTGAATAGAATTAATGTATTATGCATATGATTCTTCAATCTTAGTTTTTCTAATTTTTGTGCGTATTAAGGTCTGTATTGAATATAGTTGAAGGTGTTGTATAGATTACTAGAGTCTGGTATAATCAAGAGATTTTACTCTCCATGTAAAACTACACATCCTAAGGGTATACCTGTATGGCAAACTGGGACAGATAAATTCATAAGCTAGCCATACATGTCATTCTAACATCAATCAATCATACTACCACCCAGTGTGATCTATTGAAAACTGGTCAACTCCTTTCCTTAGCCATGTGCACATGCTCCATGTTACCATCAGATACAAAATAAACTATTTACCAAGATTTCTGATTACTACTTGATCGATTTTATGTTTGATTTCCCTAATTTTTGGTTAATCGATTAAGGTAAAAAGGAATCCATTTTCAAACAGTATACCTAAACTATTTTTTTTTAAGTAGCATGGGAAATATTTGTCAAATGTTGAGAAGCACAAACATGTTATCTTAAAGGGCAAATGCCCAAAAAGCGATCAGGGGATTTAACATTAGGGTGCTGGGCTTCGGGTCACTGGAAAGATATATGTGTAAATGAGTAGATAAGTCATAGAAAGAGGAATGTAGAAAAGGTGCACTTGTAGGTAGGTAAGAGACTTGTGTGTTATCAGTTTTAGCATCCTATCAGTGCATGGTTCTCTTTTCTTTACAAGCTATAACTTTGCTACAACCGTGAAGCAAAACACTGATGCTTTCTAATTAGTATGGTTTTATAGACAATTATAGTACACAGATATATATTTATAAACCACATGTTAAAGATGTGGATGGTACACCCATCAATATTGGTTTGTCTTGTCTCAGATGTAACACAACAATCTGTTTAGGACAACATCATCAGAGACCTGTATGGTATATTTAGTAAAGCTTGTACTAGAACAAAATAAAGGAATTGGCTAGCATTTCTAAAACTCCTAGTTGTCAGACTGTTGGGTTCCATACAGAGTTACTGTCATGGAAAAAGCATAATGAAACATCTGTAGTAACAATTCAAAACAACTGGACTTGCTGAGGTTTATTGAAGATGTTTCACTAGTCCAACTGGTCACTTCTCTCAATTTAGAATTTGTTTTTTGAATGACGAAAGGTGAGCATGAGTTTTCCATTCAAAAGACTTTAATTGAACATAAAATCGACCGAGCAGTGAATGGCCATGTTGGTAAATCTCTGACAGGTTATCTAGGTATTTCAGGTATTTGTATCCGATGGCACTATGGATCATGCACACAATGCTAAGGAAATGAACTGATCTCATTTTAATCTTTAACATTAAACGATCGAAATGTAATGAGATTGACTTTAATATGATTGTATTTTAACTTGATTGAATGAAAATTAGAATGGTGCATGCCCACCTTTACACAACAAGTAAACTTTGGCAATGAGCTTTGACGTCATATTATACATACACCTGGATGAACGAGAAGCTTTATAGTCATAAGCATAATAAAGATTGTAGCAAAATCAGAACCAGGTAATGCATTGTAAGACATTGGACTGGATTAACATGAAAATTTAATGGTAAAAGTACTACAGGTCACTGTAGACAAGTTGTAGAACTCTAAAATCTAATGTCTTTGGTTATAATAACATGCTATAGTGACCTATATTTCTCAATATGGTTTTGACTGAACTAGATTTGTAAATGCTGAGTAGCATGAATCCGAAGTAAACTAATTAAGCAACTTATTTTTGAACTGATGCATGCACAAGTCCTTGAACAAATATTAATATCCCTTTGTGAAAAGAAAAGTAAGTAAAATAAAGAGAAAACATGCATGACAACAGAATAATTACCTAAACTAAAGCACTTTTACTGGTAATGATCATAATGAAAGACAATTTAGATAACCTAAACCATGTGACAACATGTATTAATGGGGATAACCCTACATTAACAAATATTGTACTAAACACTAAATACATTCTGCTTTGATTTTAAACCTTTTAACCTTTCCTCAGTTCAAATGTGTTTATTTGTATTAATATTATCAAGAAAATATTTTTTCATTTACAATAATATATGGACAATTATTTACAGACCTAAACAAATATAACAACCATGTTAATTATTATTACTTAAATAAGTAATGATTTCAAATTAGAGCTACACGGGTGATTTTATTGCTTGTTAACAGAGATTTAACTCTTTGTTGACCTCTGCCTCCAACAATTGCTGATAAAACTTGTATCAATAAGGAGTTATTTGTGTCTCTATTTGTGTAATAATAAAACTCACCCATGTAGTCATATGAGTGTAAAAAATGTTGGACAGGTTTAACTTTAATATAGTGTATAATTGTATTGTGTATTTTCAAGCATACATATGGAAATATATTTATATGCCAACAGACAATGTATACATGCTTAGCCAGCTAATACAGTCACATTGGTTTTGTACTTGCCAATAGAATACATATACAATACAAAACAGCAAATAAGGAAATACATACATATACAATACAATACAGCAAATAAGGAAATCAAGTCATGCATGCCTATTAATTCAAAAATTCAAGCTTTCAAGTCATATAAACTAATGTTTTAATACACATTTATTAAATATATAACATTTATATAATTACTTTAATATTGTTTAAATATTTCATTCTAATTTCTAAAACATTTTTTCTAAAAATGTATTGAACCAATTACAATTAATTCCTTAATATGTTATTTATTCAACAATAAAATTGGTACAACAATTTACTGCAAATGTTACAAGATTGAAATACATTTAAAAGAACACATAATGTACCACAGTTAAAAAATACTACACTGAAACGAAAAATAAAACTAAATATTATTTATTGTTAATTTAGGGAACATAAATTGGAACAACAAATTGTAATAAAAGGTCACTTGATTATGGTTAACATATAAAAATGATATAGTTCATATTAAAATAAAACCTGCCTTTTCTTTACATTTTTAGCATAAATATATATACATAGATATTTGTAAGAGGTAAAATGTTAGTGTAACATTAATTTTTACAATTAACTGAATACTTTAAATTAAAAAGAATAATAAGGAATATATATAAATATATATATAAAAAATAATTTTTTTAGCCTGAGATTATTTCCAATGATTTGGATTGAACATAGTAGTGATGTCTTAGTGAAGCAATTATTTTCCTTTGTCCAATCGCCCTGTGTTTACTTCAAACGCCCAATCACGTGCAAGGGAATTCAAACATAGGGACTGTCCTTGCATAAGAAAACAGGTCCCCCCAAGCAAGCGAAAGAAAAAAAGGAATCCTTATAAAAGGAGACTGATTCACTCCAAGTGTAATTAAATCCTGACTTCTGTTCACTTTAAATGCCAAGCTGACACATGGTATTATATTTGTTTACACGAGGTTGGTTAAACCAAGCAGTTCTTCTGTATTTGATGAATACACATTTAAATAATGTACATTTTGTTATGCATAATTCAATTAAAAATAACTTTATGATGGGTAAAAAATATTGAGTAACAATAAAGCAATTCCTTAAAAAATAAACATAAATTGATCTGAATACCCACTAAATATATACACAAATATCATTAACTATTATTAGTTTACTTTATAACTGTACTTACAATCCTGCAGGTTTCTTTGAGAGAATTTGGAAATTAATTCAAATATATTCAATCATTTGAATATATTTTAATTAATTTCCAAATTCTCTCAAAGAGACCTGCAGGATTTATAAAAATAATACAGAACATTTGTAGAATGCGTCACTCATGTGCTTATAAAAATGTAAGTATATATAAGATTAGTTGCATAACATTTCTCTTTATTTGTTACAGAATACACATTACCTTTAAATTGTAAATTATACATGCAGCATTTCCCCTTTTCTTCCAAATGTCACAATATATTTTATAACAATTACCTATACAGAAATGTTAATTTACAATGTCTTTTAGGTGTTTTAAATTACATTTTTATATAACATGTTCTGTCCAAATTATAAATGTCTGTTCAATATAGTTTTGAAATAAATTTAAAGATGAAGACTCATAGTTTTTTAATAAGTCTTTAATTTATAACAGGAGACTGAAACAATGTTTTAAATAAATATTTTAAAAATTTGCAGTTTTGCCTTCTTTCCTACCTTTAAATTAAACCTTACATTACAAACTTTCTTCTCCTGCGTAAAGTACACCCAGTGGTGTTTCGATAACTTTAAAAAAACAATTCTAACAAGAAAGGAATTATTTAAAAAAAATATGACATTTAATCATTTTTGTTTGGGAAAGTATTCAGTTAACCATAAATAAGAGGGGAATTTTTATATCTCAATACTATTTTTTGGCAGGCAGACTGAATGTGCCAGCTTCTAAAACATGATCAGGTGAACAATAGCAATATTGAATATTATTTATTAAACACACAAATCTTACACATGAAAATGTTACGGAGTGTATAAAGCTAAAATTAAGCATAAATCAAAGATCAGCTATTATTGCAGATGGCTATCAACTCATCTACCCCCACTCAGCCCCCATAGTCATGAAAGGATGGATGGGCCCTATGCACAAGTTTGGCACAAAGACAAGCTTAACACTTTGCATAAGTACAATTAATTTTCAATATTGCAGTTTAATAAAATGTAACTATAAATTGGCTATAAATTCAGTACGTCTAAAATTAATTAACTAAATTAGATTTCATCAGGATTACTAGAAGACATATTTTGTATAGAACCAGATTTTTTGTTCCAATTTCCCATTAGAGAAATAAATGTTTGAACTACATTTAGAATGCAGTTTTACACAGAACACAAAAATGAGTGAAACATATCTGCATTATACCTTTTCTTGCACTAGGGCTGAGATTGAGGCCAAATAATGAAAGGAATTTAACTACATGTCACCTACGGAAATTAACAATAAACAAAATGTATAATTAAATTAATAATAATAATTGTCATCATCATCATCATCACTATTTAAACTATACACAATAGTAAATAATTGACTTTAGTAGTATAACATTATATTTTGACAATAAATGGCTGTTTTCTGGAAACCATGTTCATTTCATTTAAGCTTTTGTCCTCCAAAAAAAAAAAAAACGAGTTTCCTAAATAATGTGTATGACCTTCCATTCTGGTTGTATACATTCACCATTCTAATTTGATAATTCTTCATGATGATGTTCAGAAGAATGTTTTTGGAAAAGGCCTGCCCCAAATTACTGATAACATATGTACAGTATATGCAAGTGATGATGAGTCCAGTTATAGAAAGCTTCTATAACTTCTATAAATGTCTAAACTGTAAATAATATGGGTGTCTTGTGTTTATTTTTATTCATTTATATAGCTAATTGGAGAAGGGAATTTAAATATTCTCAAACGTTTGCATTTGTAAATATTTTTAGGTATCTCCTGTTACAACTATCGTTCTCCTTGCTAGTAAATGTGACATATTTGGTCCCATGCCTTGGATCTAACCAGATTAAGTAATACATTGGACGGCGTTATAAGAAGCACGCTTATATTGCCTTGTATATATTTCCCTGAATTGTAGACGGATGGATCATTTCCAAGCCCTGCCCCCACAGCAGAGACTGGTGCAGCCTTCAATGGGGATAAAACTGTATTGATTCATACTGATTAACAAACGGAGCTCCATTCAGTTGTTAAGCAATGCTGCGTGTGGTGAGGTCTGCTAACCTGATCAGTGTGTGATGGGAGGGGAGAGGAGAGGAGAAACACAGAAGCCTGGAGAATCAATGGGAACACAGAGAGAAACCAAATCATCTGGTGCCCCCATAGAAAGCACTGCTGGGAAAGCTGGTGAAGGAACGACACATGAAAGATGGACAGACGCTAGCTGTGGACATGTACAAACCACTTACTTACTGCCCAGGGGACTAGTGATGTGAGCTCTACCATCTCTCAGGGAAAGGTGGGGGTATCTCCAGCAGCATACGCATGTATTTCACCCACATCTTCATCTGTTTAAGGGAAGATCTGGTGGCAGCGCCCTTTTCACTGCGTAAAATGGGTACGGCAGAGAGGTGCATGTGTTATCACAATTGGCAGCACATGGGGGATGGTGGTGGTGGTGTATCAAGAAAGGAGAAAGAGAGAAACAACAATAACAACAAAGGCAGTCCTGAGAAAGGAGAAGGATCTACTTAGAGGGGGATGCTGCCAATCAGCACCCAGAGAGGGGGGGGGGGGAGGAGAACATATGTATGAGATGGGCTCTTCAAAAACACTTCAGGGTGGCGGGGGTTGTGTAGAATTTTTATCGTCCTGTTGTCAACACCATCATTGTTAGGATGGATTTGGGAAGTGAAAAGTGCTTTGTTTATAGGATGGAGTAGCTATGATCTGTAGTAACTGGTCATTGTTATTAGTGGGTTGGTAGAACATGAACTGTGCTAGGATAATGAAAAAAACATTGTACTTAGGGCCAAGTGGCTAGAGCCAGGAGACCATGTCAGGCAAGGTTATCTTGGATGCATGTGTTGCTACTGGGTTTTATAGTATCAGATGTCTACCATGTATAATATACACAACAATCCATGTGCTACCAATAAAACATTTAAAAGTATGGGCTGATTTACATAGAAGGCCAGGCAGTGACTATGAGATTTTTTTATTTTTAGTAGCCATCACTGCCATACTCAATCACAATGAATTACTACTTCAGTGGCTTAGATGGACAGTTGAGAGACAGTCATAAACTGCCCATGAGAACTTCTCTTAATTAATTACTGCTACAACCTACTTAGAAATAACCAAGAAAACACATCTGTAAGAGTATAAATTAGTATAAAATACACAGTGTAAGCCCATGTCATAAATAGCAATTCAAAACATATTTTAATATAAAACCCAACTCCATCCAAAACTAAATGTGTGTCCAAAAATGTGTTGATCAGTTGCACCACTTTAAATAAAATCAGAAAAGAATGTTTGAAGCAAGAATGGAATTAAGCCCCCCTTCTTAGCAATAATGATGTCCACTCCACTGGAAAAGATTTTCACAATGTTGGGGTGTGTTTGTGGAAATGTTTGCCCATTAACCCAGAGATGCGCTTATGAGGTCAAGACGATCAGACCTGACTTGCCATCTTCATTCTGGTTCATCAAAGAATGTAGTCAGTAGGGTTGAGGTTAGAGCTCTGTGCAGGAAAGACATGTATTTCAACACCAAACTTATTCAACTATGTCATTAGACAGGTACACTCATGTTGGACCAGAAATGTGCCTTCCCACACTGTTCCCAAGAAAATAGGAAGCATAGAATTTTCCCAAATGTTATTTTTTAACTTTTAAGAAACTTATACAAATATAAGAGTGTAAAAAAAACGGTTCAACATTTGTGGGATCCAAAGTACAAATTAACAGATAAAGGAACCATACAAATTGGCTACAGTAAGCAAGAAAAAGTAAGAAATAGACAAAAAATAGCCAAGAACAAATAGCAAATAACAAAGAACATATAACAGGTAGCACTCTGGTCAAATAAAATCTAAGTTAAACAATGGTAAATATACATTCCCAATCTGCCACTAGGGTAACTATAAGCATTAACAATATTAACAACAAGCATAAGCAGTTTTAGTAAAATAATCCCAACTTTTGATGAATTTATGTTCCTTGTCTTGTCAATGTCTCCAAATCACTAACTTTATTTATTTCCAAGAACCAGTCCCTAACTGTCGAGACTTTATCTGACCTGACCTGCACTCATGGGATTAGGGATTTGGCAGTGTTCAGGAGGTGGGGTATGATGGACTTTTTCTCGTGACACAATTAGCTTAGCAATGCAAACGCAGGGCTAAGGGATCCTAATGCTGGCCATACACTCTGAGATTAAAATTACGATCCATTAAAACCGACCAATGAAAGCATTTTATCGTCCTGAAATCTGCACATGTCCACATGGTACAACCGATAAAATACGATCGTAATTGCCGTTTTTTACGATCGTAATTTATTGGACATGTTGAAAAATTTTAATTGGTCTGGGAACATCGGGAAACTTCATAGTGTTTACTGACCAATTACTGCCGAGGCTTCCCCTTTAAAAAAAAAATACATCCTAATGGCCGATATAAGCGGCAATTAATTTCGATGACATCCTCGTAAAAAAAAAAAATACGATCGTAAATTGGATTTTCAATGTGGTAGCGTTTTTGCCGAATATTACGATCCAAACGATACCGCCGTCGGGATACATTGGTCTGTTTTAATGGATCCTAATTTTAATCTCAGAGTGTATGGCTAGCTTTAGACTTAACTGAGTTTTTTGTGGCCTTCCAAAATGATACTATCCTGGGGCAAGTTCACCAGATATGAACAATGGTACCCTATAACCATAGCCTTTCCAACACTCATTGGACACCATTTGGTAGATAGTGGCCGAAAGGGCAGACAACCTACACCACCTGAATAACTGTTTGTAATTAGACTCCTGGATCCTCATACTAATCAAGGAGGAATGTGTTAGAGACAACAAGCCGTGTATGGAGACCCATAAGCTAGCCATACACATAGAGATTTGATCAGGATGTTCGATATTTTGATCAAATATCAATTGTGCCGATATCTAATGTACATACTGTTAAGGAAGAGATTCCTAACGTCGTCTTGTCTTCCTCCACAATATATGTTAGATTTTTAGAACAGGAAATAGCTTCATTCAAATTTATTAGATCAAGCAAAAAAGATTGAATGAAATTATTTGACATGTTCGATTTACATTTGATGGTAACCAATTCGATAAAAATTTACGAACATGTTTGATAACTTTAGATCAATTTTTTTATAACTTCCATATATGCCGGCGTATAAGACGACCCCCCCAACTTTTCCAGTAAAAATATAGAGTTTGTTATATACTCGCCGTATAAGACTACCCCCTCTTCCAACGCTCACCAAATGAAAAAATGTATGTCTACTCTGACTTTCAACCCACAGATCTCCAACACCCTTAGAAGTCCGATCTTTTTTTGTATTAGTAAGGATAGGATAAGTGAAAGCATGTATGCAGCAGAGTAGTGCTTTATGCTAATAGGGAAGCAATGTTTTATAGGGGGCTTTTAGTAGGAAGAATTATGCTCAGTAGTGATGGCCGAACCTCGGCCATGTTCATCCGCGGACGGGCGGAGCGGACTTTTAAAA
>CM070035.1:88801203-88821586 GCA_036250615.1 Ptychadena robeensis | reverse complement strand
TCTTATACGCCGGCATATATGGTAGTTATCAATTACGTTTTATCGAACTAACAAGCTAGTGATTTTCGTTCGACCAAACGAAAAATCTTTTGTTGTATGAACACCTTTATTTTCCACATCCATACCGGGGCCCTCAAAAGACGTCAATAAACCAATGGGCATGAGGCGATTTTATATTCCTCTCAAAAAGGAGTGTAGCTGGAGAGATCTCCAGCAGAGGGAAACGCCCCATACGAGAGCCTGAGAGCGGAAAGAGAACAGACCTCTCCATATAGCTTTAATTGGGATGCAGTTGCCATCAGTACCCCAGGTCCTGAATAAGGTCTTTTTTTCCCTGGGGTAAACCAAGGGATGCGGCTGAGTTTCTGTTGTTTATAAATCTACTACTACCACTTTCAGTTAAAGAGCAAGTGTCACAAACTGATTTATTGCAAAAGTGTCATTCTTTAACATTACCCTGCTTTGTTTAACTGAGCTCGGCAGAAAGACCCATTCTTCCACAAAGGTCTGTAAATGCTGACTGCAGAGCTAGAAGATTGACTTACACCTGTGGCAATAGATCTGAATGGAATATCTGAATTCAATGATTATGAGCTGTGTGAATCTCCTTACATTGTATAAACCATTTATAATAAGGTTAATAAAGAAACATAGTCATTGCTTTCTTACATAATCATCTGTAAATTCAATATCAATTGAAGGTACAGAGTAATAGATGCAAAACTTAAATTTTATTCCTTTCCAATAGGGAAGTTAAAGGTGTGTTCCAAAATCCAATCAGACAAAGTCAAACACCCAAAGTCAGAGTCATAACACCCGGGAAATCTGTTCCAACCTGACCAATCATGGCTCTATTGATTTTATGTTTTCATTATTTGCAATGACTTAAATTATGTCATTTACAGAAAACCACACTAAGGGCTTGTTTCCATTGCAGCGTTCCGCGCGGCTGAACGCATGCCTCAAGTTGTCGCGCGTTTTTGCGATGCGTTTTTTTTTTGTATTGCAGATGCAGATGCGGTTGGGGCGCGTCTAAACCGCATCCGCACCCGAACTCGCACAACCGCACCAGTGGAAACTACATTGAAGTTTCCAATGGATGCGGTTGGCGGCGGCAGCGGCTGCAAACGCCCTGAATCGCACCAATGGAAACAAGCCCTAAGGCCAGGGCTTCACTACGATTTGCAAAAATGTGGCAAAATCGTAGTGGCCACATCTTCAGGATGCAGCCTATTCACATTAAATGGGTGCATACCCACAATGTTGCATCAAGATTTCTGTGCAGCTTCATTGGAGTCCATCTGTGGTAAATTAGGTTGATCGTACATGATTTGGAAATGCAACATGTGTTTATATAAGGTCCCACAATTGACAGTTCATGTCAGAGCAAAAACCAAGCATGAAGTAAAATGGATTGTCTGTAGACTTCCGACATAGGATTGTCTGGAGGCACAAATCTGGGGAAGGTTACAGAAAATTTTTTGGTGCTTTAAAGGTCCCAATGAGCACAGTCGCCTCCATCATCCGTAAGTGGAAGAAGTTCAAAACCACCAGGACTCTTCCTAGAGCTAGCCAGCCACCTAAACTGAGAGATCGGGGGGAGAAGGGCCTTAAGCCGGGTATACGTGGCTCGATATTTGAGCCACTCGTGATTCCCGACAGCAGCGCGATGACTGCAGGCTCCAACTATGCTTTGAATGGGGATCCGCAAAGCAATGGACATCGACCGTGATTTACGGTCATGTCCGATATGCCTGTTTTGGAGCGGGATTGATTGATCCCTCTCGAAAACAGGGATGGCCGCATACAACGCTCGAAGCGGCCATCGATCTAGCCCATATCTATGCATGTATCGGCACCTATATTCAGGGAGGTGAACAACCCGATACTCACTTTGTTAGAGCTCCAGAGGTCCTCTGTGAGAGAGGAGATCCTTCCAGAAGGAGCAATTCACCAATCAGGCCTGTATGGTAGAGTTGTCAGATGGAAGCCACTCTTTGGTAAAAGATCCATGGCAGCTCGCCTGGAGTTTGCCTAAAGGCACCTGAAGGCCTCTCAGGCTATGAGAAACAAAATTCTCTGATCTGGTAATTTAAAGATTTAACTTTTGTGTGAATTCCAGGCATCACAAAGGCAAAGATCTTACAATGGCTGTGCACTGACACTTCCTATCTAACCTGACCAAAACATCAAGTAAAGGTTTTTTACATTGTCATTATGGAGGGAACAATTCAATGAAACCATTTTGGGCCTATAATATACCAAATTGTGGAAGTGATGTGCTAACAATACTTTTCGGATGTACTTTACAAATAATGAGACTTTGTCATGAAAATAAGGTGGGCTGAGACTTATGAAAGTAGAACATGACATATAACAGCTATAGAGAGCTGAAAAATGTAGTTTGTCAATCATTGCTATTATTTTCTAGTATAGTTTCACTTAGAAACAGCTACAGTACCTATATTCATTCATTTAGAACTGTGCTCCGTCACTTTCCTTTTCCATTCTGTACAATTAGAATACAGCTGCTGAATGTTTTTATTAATGAATTGATACTTAAAGCTTACCTCCAATTCAGCACAATTACTTGACTTGCTTCAAATTAAGTTTATTCTATTTATAAAAGTACACTCCCCACTGTACCTCTGACCAATTAAGTTATACGAATACCATATTTGGGCTGAATTAGAGGTACTTTAAAAGTTTGTTTTATTTTTAATAAATGAGGGGTTCCCAAGTTTACATCGCTACTTTCTGGATAGGATATAGTCATAAAAAGAAATGGGCCATGGAAGAAATACATGGTTTGCCATTACTGACCAATAAAGTTTACCACAATAGTATTCAGGAGAGACTGCTTTAAGCTGCTGCTGCCTGTAATAGAAAACTGGTGTATAATATCTGTAGACAGATTGTTTAAAAAAAAAGGAGCATGGGCAGTAGGCTGGCAATACTGGAAAGCAAGATGAACCTGCTTATCATTGCCACTGCTAAGCAGATACAGACAGTCCCTTCAATGGTCAAGTTCAAACCAATCCAATACATGTGTGATAACATTTTTTTTGGCAGCTTTACTAGTGCACTAAACCACTCAAACTGTAACTTTTTTGTTTCTGTATAGAGCTGTTCCTCTGTTTTAGTTCCTCTATAAAAAGCACTTTTGATATAGACAATAGCGCCTCCTGCTGTTGCGAATGTGTCTGACCACAGAGAGTCTGGTCCTTCATATTTGTAGATGATTCCGCCCTTGTGGTGGTCATGTTTGGTTTTTTAAATACTTTACTTGTGATTGATCATCAATTTAGAAAGCAAAAGTATAGGCCCTTCCATCATTGATGCAGAGTGAATATCAACCATGGAAAGCTGGTCATCAAACCAGCACAAGTTAATGCGGCAGTTATTATTCTTCTCACAGTGTACATTCAAAGTCAAGACATCTTCCTGGCTGATGGATGTCCATCGTCTTCTTATTCTTTCCCCCCCAGCCTGACTTGCCATGGTCAACGCCTTTCATGTATAAAGGCCCCCATACACGTGTAGGATTCCATGGCCAATTGATCACTCATCCAATTGATTCCGGCGATCTCAGCGGGAATGGGAGCTGCGATCAATCTGCCAATTAAGAGTATCTGTTCGCTGCACACCACCTTGTCCAATTGATCACGTCCAATTGATCGGGGGCTCAGAATTGGATCCGACAAAGAACTGCCCGATCGGCCCTGAATCAATCTGATGGAACCAACAACTAAAAAGAAAGTATTGCTCTAACACAAATAGTTTTTGCATGAATTAAGTTCAAATTCCAGTTGAATTTTATTTCGACTTGAGATTGCATTTAAACATAACAAATTGAAACTTAATTTATGCAAAAACTACATATGATAGAGCAAAATGTTCCCACAACCCCTTTGCTACATCACCAGCAGTTTTGGTGATGATAGCATGGGAGCTGTACAATCGACAGTCAGCTAGTTGAATACATTTGACCATCATACAAATGTGTTTAGAATTTCAGGACATCTCAGACTGCTTTGTCAGGCTTATTATAATTCTGGATTTTATCTGAGACATTAACATAGCTTGTTCCTTTAATGATTTTAATTAGCCAATAAAGGGTATCGCTTAAACACCAACTTTCTGGATTACAATGATACAACACTCTACTACTGCTAATTACAAAGACAAACCTTTTTTTCCATTCTCCTATCCTGTGGACCTCATTATCATGTCTTCATCTTGTCCCCCCTTACTGTATCAATCTGTTCTGTGGGCTTTCCATTAAAGATCTCACCACCTACATAGGCTAAACTTCTCTTTGTGACTCTAATGCCTGCCATACACTATTACATATTTGCACAATGTCAACCGATTGGTATCTCCCTGATATTAATCTTTTTATTTCAATCACCAATTTAATTAACAAAAAACGAATAATAGCAAACAGTTAAATATATTGCTTTAAAATACATAATTGCTGGCATTGTAATATGTTTAATGCAATGTTTGATCAAGAATTTAGTAGTAGTAGTTTGCCCTAAGTTAGGTTTTGTTTAGATTTTATGCTCTAATCAATTTTTTATCTAATTTATTAAAACACATCTAATAGGACTTTAAATTAAAGAATATTAGGTTATTGACTAAAAAAATACAATGCATAAATTTTTTTTTGAAATTGTGCTTATAGCACAATAATTTAATGTTTCAAGTGGTAGATGTATTTTAAAGCCTTGAATCGATAATAGTAAAATATCTTTGTTCACAATTGGCTTAATGGGTAGAGAATAAAAATATGAATATGGCTGGGCGTATCTGAAGTTATATGTTTATTGTTGGCTTCCTTAGGAAAGGTTTTTTATTTAGTTTTACCTTGTAAAATGGTTTTTAGTTGAAGTGTAAAAGGATACAAGTTTAATTTAAGAAATATTTAATATACAGTTGCAATTTTTTTTTGGACATGGAAAGGGTTCATCCTTTATTTGTTCCCACCACTATGGATATTTTCATTCATCCATGAGACAGGATGGGAGTAGAAATCTCCGCAAAGTGAGGTGAAATGCAATGTCTACCTTAACAGATTCTTTTTCTATTCAGTGAGGACGGTAAACGTTTAGGTTTCTGCTCACTTAGTAGTAAATCTCCCCAAAGGGCACTCTAAAAGCAATAAAAGCACTTCTTCAAACTGCTGAAAGTTTGAGGAAAATATTTTGACTACAAAGTAAATGTTCAAGTCCCATTGGACTCAAGGTAATTGTACTTGCGTTCATGTGCTGATGAGTTGTTTTGATTTGCTTTCGAGATGCTTTGGGTTGCTTTTGCATTTAGATTGACTTTTATAGGGATGAAAAGCAGAACAGATGCAAACAAATGCATGAGTACATGTTGGCTAAGAGCACCTCTTTCAGTTATATTTAACAAGCTCTATTGTCATGAATGCTGTTAAATGTTAATGTTCACCTGCTGGCTTGCATTGTAGCATATGGGACAAAGCAATTTAATAAAAATGGTACTATGCTGCATAAAGGAATATAATTAATACAATTTGTAGTAATATGATTAGTGGCCTTTAGATATAATCTAATGTGCTATCTGGTGTGTTTGTGTTCTGAAATTGTGGTTGCTGACCTTAGGGTTTCATTCTTGAACTCATTGATGTAGTGCAGTCACCTCTGGTTCCTGATTAAAGGGTATACTGTGGTTATACTTTTTTTTAAATTAAGTTGCACTCATGTGACCAACATCACCGTCAAACATAGAGGTGGCCACATTATGCTTTGGGGTGTTTTTCTGCGAAGGGCACAGGATACCTTCGCCGTATAGAAGATATTATGGATGGGACCATGTACTGTCATGTCTTGGGTGAGCATCTCCTTCCATCAGCCAAAACATTGAAAATGGGTTGTGGAAGGTTATTCCAGTCTGGCAATGGCCAAAATCACACAAGTATGGCAACAAAAGAGTGGCTCAAGAAGAAGCACATGAAGGACCTGAAGTGGCCTAGCTAGTCTTCAGATCTTAATCACATCTGAGTTGACAAACATTAGTCTAAAACTCTTATTGACTTGAAAATAATTTCCAAAGAGCAGTAGTAGAAAATCTCTCCAATCCAATATGGCATTCATTTGAATGATTACTGCTGCAGCTAACTGATCATGTAAAGAAATCTGTAAACAGTGACGGCCGAACTGCCCGCAAGGCGGACAGTTCGGTGACGAACATGGATGTTCGCCCTCCTTCTCGCCGACGAGCAGTACGGGTGTTCGACCCGCCCCGTTCGCCGGCGAGAAGAAGATCTATAGTCTTCCTCCGGCAGGATGAGAACCTGCGAGATCGTGCCGGAGGAAGAATCTTTTCACTAGAAGACCGGGCATGAAGCCAGTGACGTCACTGACGTCACATACGGTTTTTCCGATTCAAATTCCCCGTCTAGAGGCGGGGAATTTGAATGTGTCCGCGAACAGGCGGACTTCTTTAAAAGTCCGACCCGCCCGTTCGCGGACAGTCCAGGCCGATGTTCGGCCATCACTATCTGTAAATATCTACAAAGTTTAACTTAGGGTTAAAAAGACCTTACATTCATGAAAAAAATTTCTGCTCATGAACCCCTAATTGTCTTAACTACCCTTAACAAGTCTTAAAAAACCTCTTGCCTATCTCTCTTAGCTTTGTTTCTGCTTTTTCCATTGTTGATACTTGTTTTAATATTTTCATCGCATTCATGCAGCAGGGAAGAGACGCAAATAATCAGCGCCCGAACAGTTTACCTGCATCTTGGAGACACCTCAGCGGTGTTGCTTTGAAGGTCATGTCCGATAAGGCTGTTTTCCCACTTTCCCGCTCGAAAACAGCTATAGGGGCAGATTATATTGGTCAAATACATGGCCATGAGCGCGCACGGCACTCAAAACGGCCATCGATTTGACCCATATCTCCACGTCTGTACCCTGCTTTAAGCTCACCACTTTGTGATAGCGTGTTCTGTTGTAATTATGGACTTAAGTTATAAGCATTATCTGTACAAATGGTATGGCCACCACAGATATTGGTTGTATTCATTCATACACCTCAATAATTTTTGTGTAGGTCACTAAAATATATTACTGTGGTATAACACATATAGTGGGGAAAAAAAGTATTTAGTCAGCCACCAATTGTGCAAGTTCTCCAACTTAAAAAGGTGAGACAGGTGTGTAATTTTCAACACAGGTACATCTCAACCATGAGAGACAGAATGGGGGAAAGAATCCAGGAAATTGTCTGATTGTTAAAGAATTTATTTGCAAATGATGGTGGAAAATAAGTATTTGGTCACTATCAAAAGTTCATCTCAATACTTTGTTATATACCCTTTGTTGGCAAAGACAGAGGTCAAACGTTTTCCGATACACACATAAAATACAACACCTACACACATCTTAGGATTTTACCTAAAACAAATCTTGAAGGTGTTATATTTTCTGCCTTATTGAAAAATGAATAGGAGTATCAAAATATTGTATTTTACACATACCTTTTGTTTGCACAGCTCAAGTTGTTTGCATAAGATATTGACTGTTCTCCTGTTGACGGTCAACAGTGTTGCTTACTCATTAAATTGGAATGTCAAAGCACGGTTAGGAAAACATGTTTTTATCTCAGAATAGTTATGAGGAAAATAGTAACTACTTCAATCTCATCAGGTTGCTTCTCTGTTTTCATTGATGTGTGATTTTTCTTCGGGGGGGGGGGAGGGGGGGGCATAGAATTTTACTGATAACAAAGCAACAGCACAAACTGTTAATACATGTTAATAAATAGAATATAAATCATATAAGCCATTTATAACAAGATGTGGAGGAAAAGGAAGCATGAATTGTTCCTTAGTTATCAGAGGATTAATTTGAATAAAGCGAGTCCACTGACAATCAGAGTCCCTTTGACATATGTTGCAGCCATATTTGAAAAGAATCCCCATAAGTATGGCTGTTCTCTACCTTGGAAGGGTAGCTAACTAGCTGAGAATGCTAATGCTGGGATACCAGATGTCTAAAGCAACAGGCAGAATACTTAGGCATCTGGCAAGACAATAAATAACATCTCCCAGTACTCAGATTCATATGTGATTCTATTGTAGATGTATAGATTGCAGTTATTCATTCAGTGGTGGATCCTGGAGCACAGTGCCACCCACAGGTGACACAGGGAAATACTACATAGTAGTTGATAGATCTAAAGGGAATTATATATGATAATAGGTGTATGGGGGGCTTAGGTCAGTGGTGAGCAACTGAGTTGATATGGAGGGCCAAAGGGCCACACATAACATTTTCAATCTTTACTGACTTGTATAAGATTATTTTTCATTTCTAAATAACAAAAGTTGTTTTTAATTATACTTCAAGCATTAGGGAACACTGTAGTGTGGTAATGCACATTTTGTATCATATATATCATCAAAGGTTATGTGCTTCTTAGATATCATCAAAGCCTTGATTATATCTATGCGGCACATAACCTTTGATTTAAAGGTTATATGCCTATATTCTGAGGTTATGGGCCACATACAATAATGGGAGCATAGGCACTCATCTTCCTAGAACGGCATATTCTTAAGCCCCCCATACACTTTTAGATTTTCCTAACATAAGATGATAATTTTTTGGGGGTCAGGAAAATTGGTGATTGATTGTAATCTATGCCAACTGTAGTAACAGATTTTTGATCAAATTTTTTTGGATCGACGGAAAGCCGAATTAAATTTCAATACAACTGATTACAATTTTCCAGCATGTCCGATAATTTTTCCCAATTTAAATAATTTTAAGTCGATCTAACCATGTGGGCTGCCATAGATCTTCAATCAATCAACAAAAAAATTGATTGAATTGAGTTGATTGAACAAAAAAATCTAGACGTGCCTTAGAGCAGAAAGCGGAGGAGAGGTGAGGGACTTGCTCAGGGACTGCCTGGGTTGCTGATTGGCTTTCATGTGCTCAGCCACTTCTCCTCCTCTTCCCTCCCGAAGAATGTCTTGCGTAAGGACAGGTGAGTATCTATGCCCTATGCATTAACAGTAGGTTTCGGGGGCTGCAAGTGGAAGACCAAGGGGGGCCTCCAAGAAACAACAAAAGGGCTGCAGGCTGGACACATAGGACCTAATTATTTTGTTTTTCATACAGTTTCATACAGAGTCCATAAAAAAGAGAAAAAAACCTTATTTGCTGGAGTTTATATATCCAATGCTGTCAAATGTCAATTCTGCCAGGCAAAAAAGCTAAAGTCAAGTAGGCAACACATAGGTGCTGTGTATACAGACATAATTACAAAAACTAATTTACCAATGTGTCATACTCATCTGCTGAAAGTAGGATGACATATCTTATTGTTTTTGAAACAGCAAATTTGAGTGCAACATTTATGTTTCTTTCTTTAATAGCAAGTATTGTAAAATATATATAAATGGTACAAATAAATGGTAGTAAATAGTATTTCAGAATGGTGCACTGAGGTTTGAGGGATTGAATACAGAAGAGGTGCCAGGTTAAGTATGTAAAAACCATGAAGCACTTCACTGTGTCAAAGCATAACTAGGAGTTTCCAATAGAAGCGATATGTAGGACACATTATGTAAGCTAAAAGGTACTGAAGGTAATAGACTGATGGCCGAACCTATGGCACGTGTGTCAGAGGTGGCATTTGGAGCCCTCTCTGTGGGCACACGACCTGCCAGCAAAGAGAAAAGAACTGCAGCCTATTGGCTCTCAATGCTTTTAGTTCATTTCCCCTCTCCTCTGATTGCACACAGTGCCCTATACCCTCCCCTATTCTATCTTATTAGAAAGTAGAGCGTGTGTTTACATGTTTCTTTTGTGTATATGAGTTGTGTGTGTGTAATTCAGGTTAAATTGGCAAGCTGGCATTTTAAATCAGTGGGGTTTGGGTTTCAGTGTGGGCACTCAGTCTCTAAGATGTTCACCATCACTGTAATAGACGTATAATATAATAGAAGTATAATGCACAATGTGCCACAGTGAGCTATGAAACATATAATATAACAGAGAGACAAGGAAGCATTGTATGTATATGTTCCTTCATATTGTGAAGTCATTACTGGCTACTGAGTTGGTATTTTATGAATGCCATGGTTACTGAGGAACAAGCTGTGTGTTCTGCATTACGGATTTCATTAATGATATGTGATTAGGGTATGGGGTGTATATTTCAAACACTCTTCACAAACTCAGAAGCAAAGTATGTATAATAATAAGAGGGCGGGCGGAAATATGCATGAGTCATTGGGAATGTGTGATGCGTTGATGACCAACATATACAGGGTGATCTTGGTGTTTTCCCAAAGTAAACAGCTACAGATTTTGTATAATATCGTGCAGTGGTTATGGCTCTGGAAAAGTATTTTACGTCTTCCAACAACCAAGTAATCATTCCTAGTGAACACATATTTTTCCTCTGAGGCTGCAATGAGTGAATAATGTGTGAGGATTGTATGTTATCTTATTTCTATAGAGTCCTTCATTCATCCAAAAGCACAAGCAAATGGTATTTTATAAAATGTTCTGTGGCACTGAGAACAAACATTCCAGTGCTACATCCTCCCTAAAAATATGGCTGATCCTTCCATGTAAGTGCCTAGAATTTACTGCATCTTAGCTTGTTTATCCTTTTGAATCACAATGGAATGATGAATCAGACTGATTCATCACAAAAGCTTGACTGGTTTGAGCATTTGTTTTTTCAGACATTGCTGGTTCACACAGGTGCCTTAGGACACTTGGCTTGTGTCTGCATGGCTGAACTCCCTCTAATGTGTATATATCCAGTAGGTCTACTATGGTGACCTTCTGATAACTGTATGCCTTGTGTTAGCAAAGTGATAAATGGATGCTATTTTGGGTCCTACATCTACCCTTTTTCCCCCGAATATAAGGCATATTCCGAAAATAAGGCACCCTTAAATTTTTGCCTCACGTTGAAATATAAGGCACCCCCAGAAGATATGGTACTGTAACTCTGGACAGGGGGATCAGAGGGTGTAGAGGGAAGGGATAGGTCCCCATCCCCCTGGATTCACCCTCCTGCGGGTGAAGGCAGAGTTGCCTACGGGAGGGGGGGGGGGGGAGCATGTGACGCCCGGACTGCTGTCCAGGCAGAACAAAGGGCGGAGGGTCATAAGCATGCACATGCACGTGCACATGCACGGCCCTGCTGTAAGGCCATGCACACAAAACAGGGGCACATATACAGGAAGATTTAGTTTGTATATGCCCCTTAGAGGGTAATTTTTGGGTTTTGGACAATAAATCTATAATGACTCAAGGTCCCTGTATTACTGTAGGAGTGTTTTTATTTCTGTAATCATAGATTGTGATAAATAAATAAATAAATATGTGTAATTAAACTTTAAGACAAAAAGAATATTTGCCTTCTACTATTTTTCCCCCTCCATTTCTCCCTGTGCTGTCATTTTTATTTCCAGAAATGTAACTGGTACCATGTATCATCAGTCATTTTAGGCCCATACACAATTACCATGTCCTCCTTTGTGGTAGCAGAAGAATGCAGAAAAAATTATGTAAGGTAAATAAATACTGTGTTTCTGACTTTCATAGAAAGATGCTAACACATAAGGGATGAATTGTGCTTAAAACAGACCTACCTCACGTATTGCGGCCTGGCGCCGGACGATGACTTTTGGATTCCTATGCCCCAAGGGCAACAGCCCCGAGGCCACCCTGGACCATATGTGGTGGTCGTGTGTGGCCATACAGCAGTTTTGGCAGGAGGCCTTCTTGACGCTTGAGGCCATCACGGACCGGCACCGTACCCTTCAGCCTAGCCTGGCTCTCTTACTTATGGGTGTAGATGACTCCACAGGTGAAATAAGACAAGCCCAACTCACTAGATTTGAACACCTGTACTTGTAAAAAGTGCATTTTGACTGCCTGGATAAGCCCCAAGGCCCCGACTGCCGTGGACGTTGACAAGACCCTTTTCCGACTGATGCTGATGGACAAACTGAACACCCTATTGGGCAAGAACTTGGCTACCCCGAATTTTTTCCAAACCTGGACGTCTTACCTGGTGCAGGCCCTTCCCAAGGATCGATTGGCCGACTTCATGCAGGCCTTTCAGGGAACCACCCGGACTGACTCCTGAATGTTTGCGCGCCGGCTCTGTGGTACCAGCTTCTGGGGCTAAAGGCGCAGGATAATTAAAGGATATTTACCCCTCAGCACTTTAGGTGTTGTTCTGGAGCATGGGGTTGAACCTCTCGGAAATACCCCCAGTCCCCTCCCCAGTTCCCCCAGTTGGGTGCACACAAGTTAAGAGTTCTGAGTTATGATTTCTTTGCTCACGCATCTTTATATGGTCATTGTTTGTATTTCTTTATTCCATTCCAATCTGTTCTGGATTTCCTGTTGTTTATTGTTTACTGCAACTTTAAATTGTACTGCAACTGCAAATTATTCACAACACACTTATTTCCTTCCTGATATTATTGGATGTTGTGATCCCCTACCTGCGTTGTAGGAATGTGCTTTTCTACTGACCAATGACTGTCTTCTGACTTGAAATGTTTGTTATGTTTGAAAAAATTCTCAATAAACAAATATAAAAAAAAAACAGACCTACCACCATACATGCATAATTTCATTAATGGCACTAGAAGTGCAGATAATAGGTGAGAATGCATAAAAAACCTCACAAACGTTTTTTAAAAATGCATGCGGACATGCTGCGTTTTTGAAAACGCAACGCATACAGTGTAAATGGTAACATTGATTGTCTATGCAAAAACGTGTGCTGTAAAAAAAAAGATAGACGGGTAAATCTTTAATATTGGCTCTGCCTTAAAAGAATGGCAAAATTTTCCCATAGAAAACCATTGTAAACACCCCCAATGGCCACTCGTGATATTTCATCCTGTGTTAACCCCCGGAAGCCTGGAAAATAAACATATATTCTCTCATACGATTCCAGATAACAGCGGGTATGTATATTATTTCAGAATTGTGTAGAGCCACCTTCATACCAGCTCGGAGGTAAGTCAAACTTAAATTTTACAGTATACAGTATTACAAAAATCCAAGTCCAAGTCTGCTCATTACTCTTCCAAGTAATCTGAATATTAGTTAATATATATAGTACATTTTCAGTACAAATTTTGGACATAGAGTAATAACTGTATATAGAGTGGCTTTCAATCCAGATGTTCAACTAACCAAACACTATGAAGATTTTAGAATCACTGCTTTTCATCAGAGGTAGACATAAAGCAGGCATTACATTATATTTGTAATAATATGATGTTGAATATTTTTTATATAAGTTATTAGTCGTTAATTGATCTTTGATTATTAAAAAAATGACATTTTATTTTTAGGGTCAGATACATGTCACACAGATGGACCATGGTCAATGTGACTTTGTGTGTCTGCATATGTGATGTACATATGAATATATGCTGCATTAAAGCACGTTCCCTATTACTGTCCTGAGATAATGTACAGTGCAGCTGCAGATAATTGTATGGAATAGTGCATAGGCAAAGGCTTTCTCTATACACTGAATGCACACCTGCCATGGTTCTAGCTGGCTGTTATGCAGCTGCTGTAATCATACTGATATCCGGCTGCTCAGACGAGCTGCCGTTAATTAGTTCTCTCACTGAGAAATTATTCAAATTGCTTCCTGTGAATGCCCATTGAGATTTCACAATTGTTTATACGGCTGTCCTCTTTTGCTCCTGTGTCCTGTTTTCATTTTGTTTGCTTATTTTGCTTGGTCCTCCTTTCCACATTCATTGTTAAACCTCATTTCATTGATGCATCATTATTGAAAATACAACTCCAAATTTTACGGAGAGGCCCAAGAACAGCTTTTCATAATGACAATACCAATGCATATGGAACATTACATTTCCATAATAATAAGCAGAATAACCTAAACATAGGTAAATCTTAGCTTGTTTTAAGCCCCCATACACCTTTAGATCACTCCATTAGATCTACCAACAACTCTGTAGTATAGTGGCCTCCCTAATAGAATACATAGTGATTGGAAATGTAGGATAGGCTGGTAGGGCCCCTCAAAAAAGATGGTGTATACAAGGGATATCCCAATCAATCCCACTTGAAAACAGGGATGGCCGCATATGATATGGACCAGATAGATGGCCGTGAGCGCGTACAGCGCTCAAAGAAGACGTCAATCTGGCCCATATCTACAAGTGTGTACCCAGCTTTATGTTTCTGGTATGTTCAGGCCCAAAAAATAGGCTCTGTTTACAACAAGCAACCTGTGATGGGTATCAGGCCCGTGGAGAAAATTGCTTGTAATCTCCATTCAGTGTAGATATAACTGGTCGCACTCAATAAGCCTATGGGTGACCGGTAAGTGTAGGATGCTTGGTCCTCAATTTTTGGTAAAAGGAAACAAGCAGCCGACAGACCCAAACAAATGTGATCTTGTTCCTCTATAGCTAAACTTTAAGGCTCCAGAAAACAAGATCTACCTCCTATCTTTTATCCTAAAGAAGTGGCCCTATTAGCCACGAAACGCTCTGTACTAGCACTGATGTACGATTTGGATCTTAACAATCCCTAAAGCTGGGAATAGACGGTACGATTTACCATCTATTCCTTATCCGATTCTCTGCACTAGGAGCAGCGTGATGACGTCATCACGACCCCCTGTTAGTGCCAAGAATCGGACAGCACTCTTTATGTGCAGCTCATTACTTCGGCTAGGGGCAGCCGTCCCCAGCCGAACTAATGGGATCGGGCTAAAATTTACCATCCTGTCGGATAACTGTGCGATCCGACAGGACGGCGGATTTTAGCCCAATCCTCGTTGGTTGATGCACCCAATTCTTGCACGGCCCGATCCTTAAGGGATGCGGGAGCACGCACGGCATCGGATCAAGGATCGGATCGTGCAGGAATTGGACCGTCTATGCCCAGCTTAACCAATAAAGGATTTTTTGCAGTGGAACATCTTTCCATTGTACTTTATAGTGATTGGAATGTTTAGAAAGAAAAGTTGATTGTACAGAAATTGTATGGTAAGATTGTAAGGTGTATGGGGGCAATTAGTCTTTAAGTAGAGCTTAGGTGCAGGTCGATGCCTAGTCGATGGCCCTTGAGAGTAGTAGACAAGTCGTGTGTATTTTTCCTCTCTATGTATGCACATTGTATTGTATACACAATGCAAAGTCTGCCTGTTTTTTGGGTTTTGCTGACACACATTGCTGACTTAACCTCCCTAGCGCACTGCTGAGGTCCAGATTTCTGTACCAGAAGCGCACCATAGACTCTAATGGAATTTTTTTTGTGTTGTAGGCTTGTAACTTCCAAAAATCTGTCCATACAAGGGTCTAATAGACATCCAAACTATAATAATGTTTAAAACACACAATTATTATAAAAAAAAAGTACATCTCTTGAATACTTATTTGGTATGAAAGATTTCAAAATAGTATTTATTGATTTCAAAACAGTATTTATGTTTGTTTATAATAACATTTTATTTTGTTTTTGTTTTGTTTTGTTCTCTGAAAGGGTTAACTTCAAAGATCACACCTGGAATGACAATGGGGGTGATATTCCAGGTGTGCTCTTTGAAGATATCCCAATTTGCATATGAATATCCCAATTTGCGGCGACATTCATGTGCAAATTGGGACATTCATGTGCAGATTAGGCTGGTAGAGGTGTCACAGCCGGCTTGCATAAGATCGCACAGAGCAGAGTGTGCAGCCGGGGAGCTTAGCTGGACGGCACTATCTCGTTAGCTGCAACTGCATAAGCAAGTGCAGGACGAGATAGTGCCGTCAGAAGCGCTAGGAAGGTTAATCGATTATTAGTCACTTCATAAAAAGGTGTGAATTTAAACAGAAAACGAGAACCGTGGTGGCTGAAGCAATACAGACACACATCACAAGTATGGAAATGCTTCAATCTGGACCATGCAAACCGCACAGTTACCTGCACAATCTATAAGTCTGTGTTGAAGTACAATAAAAGTAGGCTGTCTGAAATGGCATCTGCCAGATAACACAGGTGATGCTAGCACTGCCGTGACTCATCCAGTACAGAGCACATTGAGCAGCTTTACAGTATTTTTTATTATTAAATATTGAAAATGTGCTCTTTTGTGAACCACAGTGGGTAGTGTTGACTCATTCTGTGTGTCTTTGTTGCCATGGTTTAAGTTGTTTACTACTTTCTGATTTGGACATCGGCCATTTATGTTTAGTTATTTTTATTGTCATGTTGACTGTTAACGTTATAGAGAACTTATTTAAGTTGTTTATTGTTGGAGACCTGTATTTCAAGGACATGAGGCGCACAACCTAGTATAACAAAGTAAAGTACTGTAAATGGTAAAATAAAATTAACAAAAGACAAAATACTCTCATTAAAGCCCCCCATACACGTTCCGATTGTTCGTACGAATTTTGCCCGACCTACCAACGTGGTCGGGAGATTAATCGATCGGGAGATTAATCGGATTCGGAATTATGTACCCGACCGATCCAGATTTCTCAAAAATCGGCCAACAAATCGGTCGGGACCGCTTCGGACCTGTCCGTAAATTTTGGTCGATCTGCTGTTAATAAATAGGGTCGGGCTGATGGATCGGTGATAATTCTAATTCCGATTTTTCGTGCCAGCCGACCGACCGACCATAACATTTTAGGTGAAAATCGGGTGACACAATCGGATGAAAAATCGGTCGGGAAAATAATCGGAACGTGTATGGGGGGCTTAAAGTAGGTTTGCAAGGATCAATCTCACAGGGCCATTTGCTAACCAGGATTACCTAACTCACTGGTTACAAATGAGATCACTTCCTGCTTATAGGTGCTGGAGGACAGGATCAATAGGATGCGTTTCGAGTGGCAGCTCTTTGTCAACCGCTCGAAATACGTCCCATTGTTCCTGTTGCGTCCTCCAGCACCTGTGAGCAGGAAGTGATCTCATCTGTAACCAGTGAGTTATGCAATCCTGGTTAGCACATGGCACACCAGCAATGGTTCCATGGCAGTCTAGGTGCATCCCAGGGGAAGGGGTCAGGCGTCCACTCCACAGGAACGGCCTTACGGGAACCCAGCAGGAAATGCAGTGGGACACCGGGACAATGGCATAGGAGAGATGGGCGTGCTATTACGCCCTCCAGCTGTATGCACGCCAGAATAAAGTGCGGGAAAAGGTAGACCTCGGCCAGAGCAGTGGTGCTGCGTGTGCTGTCTCCTTCCTGCCCCTGGGCGGGACTTGTCCTTTCATCCTCTTCCTGCCAAGGGGCATCTTGGTCCGATGCCTTAAAGGACCCTCTACACCCTACTAGCAACCCACTGCCACTACAGATCTTTCTGCATGCTTCATAGTACAATCGAATACAAATCAATCAAAATACCTAGAAAACAAGTCAGATACTTGTACAATGGACCGAAATTTTTTGACTGAATAATATGTCTGATCACTGCTTGATCAATTTAATATTTGATTTCCATCACTTTTGGTTGATCGCACTAGGTGGGCAGGAATCAATTCCATTCAAACGGCTTAAAAAGATAGACTTTTTGGTTGATTTGGTTGAATGGAAATATCGAACTGTGCATGGCTACCTTTAGACAGACTATATGAATATGCCAAGGCTGATGATCGTGCATCCTTCTCAATTCGAATGGATCATCTAGGCCTTGTTAACTCTTTTGTTCAGTGGACTTTTTTGTTTGCTTTTAGTATCAACAGACAATATGGCTATTTGACAGGGACAATAGTGTTGTTATGTGTATGACTGTATTTTTTATCTATTTTCATAGTTCTATTTAAATATCCTTTGAAATAGAAAACTGATGTGTTATTTTTGCTATAATAGTCACACAGAAATGTCTGTGATGTCTAGACCTAGTAGCATCACATTGATAAATGCATAGAATGGGATTTGATTTCTAATGCCCCCCATACATACACAGACTAAAAACGATACATTTTTTTCAATCGTACAATTGGAGATTGATTGATGGAAAATAGAATATACTCCACATGGAATAACCAATTTTTGATCGATTTTTTTGTTGTTTTTGGATCGATTTTTTTGGAATCGTAATTTGTACTCAATTTGTACTCAACCGATCAAAATTTTCCAACATGTCCGATCATGTTTTGATCGATTTTTTTCACAATTACGATCAAATTTAATTGATCGGACCATGTGGGCATGCACCAATTTTCAGTTGACCGATCTAAAAATTTATCGCTTTTAATCTGTCGGCCGCTAATATCTGTGCATGTATGGGGGCCATAACACAAATGTTGTCTATACCATGACCTTGACTCCAATATGAATTTTGTGATAAATATGCCTTTTGTTTACTATTCATTATCCCCAAGGCCATGTTATCTGTAGTGTATTTTCCGTCCCTGGCTGTTTCCTTTTGTACCTTATTATTTCACCACTGTCAGTATATAAGTAGTGACAGTTAAGCTTAGAACAAGTCAAGAGGTGGCCGGTTAGCGTTGCTATGGAAACAAACCTGTCTCTCCTTTTTAACCCATTTTTATTCAAAAAAACAACCTGAGCTGTTTCAGATCCTTGATGATGACCCCAATATATGTATTGATTCTTTCAGCATAATTAATTCAAGTATAACTGAAGATACATTGAGTGCAGGCTGTGTAAGATATACAATGGAACACTATGCTTAGTGTCCTTGAAATGAAAGAAAAATAAATTATACCAGAGAACTAATGACATTAACAAATAAATAGTCCAGGGACATTTATTTCAAGCAATATGTATTTAACTTTATTCCATCCAAAAGAGCAGAACACAAATTGTTAACTTGTTTAGCAGAGACATTCCACCCTCATTGACTAACAATACAGATATTTCTTAAATGGTAAAATCATTAGCCTGAGACATCTAGAAGGTATATATTACAGTTTATTATATATTCATATAACAGATAAAATGTTATTTAAAAGCCAATAATGTATTAGTTTTATTATTGGCAATATACATTTTGCAGAATTTTACAGAATGAATAAATGAGGGGTGACAGCATAGAAAGGCATCTACAATTCTGTTTATGTTTATCAACAATTGATTGAACTGTAATGGTTTGATGATGCTATAGGCACAACTAGGAATAATATAAAAACACTGAAACTACACTTATTTCTTAAGTATCTAAACACGGTAATAGAATTATAGTATTATACTGGTCTAAACTCATCAACATTATAGCTGTATTAAATGAAGAATGCCCTATTATTAGTTGTATACTTGTGTACTTGGAGCAGATGACTTTACTCATATGCTTGTCAGAAATAAATCATTATAACTTTAAAAACTGTACAAAGTGCATACAATACATGGACACAGTTAACACTTCTAACAACTTCTAGAAACATATCTACCCTTAGTATGGGAAAACGGGTTTATGAAGAAGCTTTCCTATCATTGGGAAACTTTGCTCACTCCCTTCTTTGCTGCCCTGTATTTTCAGTTATTTCGTGCATGGGACAATACACTATCACAACCACCCAGTACACAATATAACTGAACTTGAACATTTTGCTCATAAACCATAACCATTGTAAAGATTAATGGGTCAAATAATGACAATAGGTGGCTTGATGCAATTTAACTTTACTTGCGGCCCAAAGAGTCTCCCTACAATGAACAACTTTATAACAAGAACTGAAGAAAGAGAGCAACAAAGAGGAGGGTAATCCTAATGCTGAACTGATATCAGCCAAAGTATGGCCACGTAGAGCTGGTACTTGGATATCCTGGGAATGCAGGTTCATAAACTGCGGGCTCACAACAATGACAGGACTTCCACTGGCGATTCAGCATGCGCCACGCAGACTGCACATCACGGCACCCAACTTTAACCTTTGCACTGGTATAAGGTTTAAGAAACTCGTAGCTAGTGCACTCTCTTATATACCCCTGTCCACAGGTGAAAAATACCAAGTGACACAAATCAGATGATTGACCTCCTTAATAATATTAACCACCAACCATTAGAAAAGAAAAAGTATATACATAAAGCTGATGCATGTACGCGTATCCTAAATTACCATGATATTCTTTTTAGGCAAGTGTAACACTTGACAACAGATATAGTATCTTATCTTATCCACTCATCATAGTTATACAATTTTAAAAAATAAACTAAAAAAACTATAATAACTAAAATAACTATAAAATTTTTTATTGATGCTGTGAAAGTACTAAAGGGTATGCACGTTGGAATTGCTACAAAAAGTACGCCACACTCTACCTGCCCTTTTACTCATCATATTAAATTACTTAAAGCGGACCTACCACATTGTAGGTCACTTTGCACTATTGGCATCAGGCTGCCAAT
>CM070035.1:88713018-88775723 GCA_036250615.1 Ptychadena robeensis | reverse complement strand
CCACCCGGCTACTTTTTCATGCCACCCGGCTGAAAAAAAATTCTGGGGAGAACACTGTAGCCTTTCTATTCATGAGCTCTATGTCTGGCTTGCACTTTATAGTGTACCCTCATTTACTTTTATGCAGCCTTGTCTTAATGGTAGACTTGAAAAAATATATGCTTTCCACCTGGAAAGTGTTAATTACTTGGTTAGCTGTTCTAAAGCAGTTTCGTCACTTTGGAAATTATCGTGCGTTCACCGTTATATTCTGCTGATGTCCAGGTCTTTTTTGCTGCTGCTAAGTTCATCAGTGCTTGCTTGCTTTCCCAGGATGTACCAAACAATAGATTTTGCCATTCCTTATATTTTAGCAAATTCTCTGATCAACTCCAGACCTTTTATCTGCTTAATTGATAATGACATGATGCAGGTTGTTATATAGCCCCCCTAGTAAATTGTCCAATTACTTTCAAGTCCCTGAAATTAAGTGCTCAATTACTAGTTCCTCACATTTCTATTTTCTCACAGAATTAACCCTCTGAATGTTGTGCACATGGCACAATTTTTAAAAATGTGCCTCACATGCAATCGTTACCGATTGCAATGTAATTTCTTTGGGATACCTCACTCTCTCTCTCCTTCATCGATGTCGCTAGGCATCTGCTGAAAAATACCCACCATCGCTGATACTGAAGAGACAGATCTGGTTTGCTGATACTCTCCATGGCGGTAGGCTTGCCAGGGATAGGCGAGTATCCCAATGTGTAGCTCGGATGAGTTTGCGGGGTCAGCAAATGCTTAGAAAGTTAGGTTTTCTCTGTCCAAATACTTGTGAAGTATCATCCCGTCAGTAGTCATTTCATGTATCTTTCACATGCAGTGTACTATACATTTTTTTTCAATCGCGCTTCTTGTGAGGATCATTATTTTATACTTTTAAAAACACAGTTATGAATAGTATTTTATCAATTGTATTTTGATTTAGGCCTTTTATATATAACATATCCAGATAACAGCATTATCTATTGCCTCTCCTTGTTCTTTTATACTGTCTGTGATTTAATGTTTTTGTATTGTGTTTTTTCTCTAGTTGTGGGTCAGTGGAGTGCTTGGTACTGCTTCTAAAGAGAGGAGCCAATCCAAATTATCAGGATATTTCGGGATGCACACCTCTTCATTTGGCTGCACGCAATGGGTATGCTTCACAATGTTAGGACACAGGACTAAAAAATTCATAGAAATTGAATCAAACCTGTGTAAAATCTGTGTACTTCCAGAATTAGTGTATTTTTCGGACTCACCGGACCATAAGACACCCAGTTTTTAAAGCAGAAAAACCAGGAAAAAATATTTGATATATAAAAGTGTTCACATCAATTGATTAAATGAATGCAATATTCAACCAGTAGATGTCACTAGCAGCAGTACACACACAATACATCATGTCTCCTCTTCACTGATCAGGAGGAGGGGAGGGGAGGGGAAGGCTGCCCAGTCTTCTCTTCTCTGCTCTCCCTCTTCTCTCTGGCTGCGCCTGTGTCCGTGGATGCTGCAGAGTGATTGCAGTTCACACGGACATGGACAGAGGGATAGATGGCAGTTCATCTATCTCTATCGTCATTGCTTATACCAGCAGGGCTCTGGGCTCTGTTGGCATAAGCAATTATACAGATCAGATGGGAGATCCAGCCGTGGGTGGATCTCACATCTGACAGCTTCCCGGCTAATCTCCTTGCAGGGAGAGCTGGAAGGGAGCCAAAGCATTCGGATCATAAGACGCAGGCACTTTCTCCCCCTATTTAGGGGGTGAAAAGGTGCATCTTATAGTCCGAAAAATACCGTATATGTTTACCAACATTCTGCTGAAAAGATAATGTTATCGGTACAATTAGTTTTATGTTCATTATGACAGATGTGCCAGGGATTAAACACCTGCAACTATATAATCACTGCTACTTTAGAACAATAATGCGATTGATCACTACAATGATGAATTATCATGAGATGAGTAATTGTTCACATTATTTCCACAGGCAGAAGAAATGCATGAGCAAACTCTTAGAATATAACGCAGATGTCAACATATGCAATAACGAAGGACTGACAGCTGTATGTATTTTTGTACTGGCTCAACATAATTGGCTGTCTAGCAGCTTTGCTTTAAACCTCAGGAAATATTGTTGTTTGTTATATTTAAACTTTTTGTATAAGCACAGAGCTGAAAAGTTAAAGCGGACCTACCACCAGGAATCTATGTTTTCATGAATGGCACTAGAAGTGCCAATAATAGGGAGGAATGCAGTGAAAACCCCCAAAAACTTACCTGTAATGAGCAATTTAGGAATATAATCCGGCATTTCTCTTCATTTCCTGGTTCATGGTGTCAGCAGAAGCCGGCAGCACGTCACAACAACACGTGATTTTTCAGTGAGCTGCTTTGCCATAGAAGATCTCTGAACACCCCCAGTGGCCACCCGCGATATTGCACCACCATGTGTTGGATTTACACTGAAAAATCACGTGTTGTTGTGACGTGGTGCCGGGTTTTGCTGAGCCCATTTACCAGGAAGTGAACAGGAATGCCGGATTATATTACTAAATTGCTCATTACAGGTAAGTTTTTGGGTTTTTTCACTGCATTCCTCCCTATTATTGGCACTTCTAGTGCCATTCTTGAAAACATAGATTCCTGGTGGTAGGTCCGCTTTAAGTTGTTATAAGTTTCAGCTAGGAAAGGATGCAGTGTCTTGTCAGGTGTCACGAGGATAGGTCTCTTCAGTGGAAGTATAGATAGGACTATAGCCTCAGAAATTTGTACCAAGCTATAAAAAGGATTTGTGTTTAAAAATGCAGGTTTATTGGAGAAATTTACAGTGTTGCCCTTGCTCAAATTTTGAAAATACTAGTTGCTTAACCTCCCTAGCGCACCACCCGTACCGCACAGTTTTTAACAGTGTGGTACGGGCAATGGCAGCAGTGTACAAGGTACACTGCCTGCCATTTCGTCCCTCCCCTCTCCACACAGCCTGTGTCATTCATGACACCAGCTGTGAGGGCTGGAAAGCAGAGGCCCCTCCTTTAACATGGAGGTCTATGGCACTGCCCACCCCCGCCCCCTTTCGTTTCACAACCCCGGAAATGCTGTGGCTTTCATGGAAGCCCAACTCATCTAGAGTTTGTTCTTCACACAAAGCTGGGCTCGTCATGAACACTAAGAAGGTTAATGATGTAGGTAACTAAATTACATAAGCGACAGTATTAATGTTTCCCTTCTTTTAAGCAGACAGGTATACAATAAAGATTTTGTGTAATTAAGTATGTATTCATCTCTTAAAATGTTTTAAATTTTTCGCACCATAAGACGTCCCCTGTCTTATGAATTGAAGGCGCAACCCGCCAGCAAGGCTTATTTCTGGGGAGGCGGAAGAGCTGACAGATGGATCCACCCTTAGTTGGGCTCAAACTGCCCAGCTCAGAGACTGCTTCCCCGCCTCCTTAACTCCCGCTCTGCCAGTTGGAGCACAGAGCTTAGGCAAGCAGAGTGGGAGAAAGCCAAAATATTTTTGGCTCTGGAGTTTAGGTTGTGTCCTATACAGGGAGTGTCTTGTGGTGCAAAAAATATGGCAAATTCCTGTAATGAAAGTAATTGAATGGGCCATGATGCTGGCTTACAGGAGGAGCAGAATAAAGACTCTTGATTGGTCTCTTATTTTTGGCCATTTAATAGGCTAAACAGCTTAGTGAAATGCTGCCTTAATCACAGTCTGGGGTCTTTATTAATACCTAATCAGGGTTATCTCGAACAAAGTACTGAACAGTATTACAAAAATATCTTATGAAGTCTGATTCAACAGTGGAAATATGTTGGTTCTTTAAGTTTATCTTTGAAGGCTTTTTCATACTGGCTTAGTTCTTCTGTTTCTCTGGAGATGCTAGGGCAGTGGTTCTCAACCTGTGAGTCGGGACTTATTGGTGGTTGATTCATTTCAGCAGAGCTGCTGCTAACAAGCCGGTGGGAAGTTGGAAGTTGATGCTTCTAGTGCTTGTGCAAATGATGTGTGGGGTAGGAAGATATAAGGAAGGGGACATTACACTTACCTGATTGTGCTGGAAGTAATGTGGAGTGGCACTTTTGCAAAAGTGACATTTTGAGACATCACTTCTGGGGTTGTGGATCTAAAAAGGTTGAACCACTGTACTAGGGCATGCAGAAGTTGTTGTTTTATGTGCAAATATTCAGATTTGTTTTACAGCTGCAAGCATACATGGTTTTCTTTAATTCATTTGAATAGCTCACGGTACAGTTTAGAATCAATTTAATTCATTTCCTTTGTATACATGAAAGACTTAAAAAGCATGAACCTACTGTTTCCAGTAGTGTTTTTTTTAACATAAACCTTTCCTTTTATCTTGTTAAGATTCATTGGTTAGCTGTAAACGGGCGGACAGAGCTCCTTCATGACCTTGTACAGCACGTCAGCAATGTCGATGTGGAAGATGCAATGGGACAAACAGCACTACATGTGGCTTGCCAGAACGGACACAAGACTGTAAGTGTCTGTCTGTGATAATTGATAATATTTAACATTTCTCTTTTCACGCAGCCTTGTTTCTTTGGATACACTTTCCTTTAATGCTGAAGTAATTTAAGAGAACATAGCTGTCCTTGTATGTCAGTGCTGTTTTTGTCCCCCACCAGAGAAAGTTCTTGGTCCTTCTCAGTGTGTAGAGTACTCCAATTGGTGTCAATTCCCTGTAGAGAGTCAGTTTAGCCTGGAATGAGAGCTCTATATAATAATAACTTCTACATAATGAGCAATCGTAAAAAGTTTAAAGAAAAAAATAACACTTTTATAGGCTATGTGTTTGGTTAAATATTTTTACTTCCAAATGGATTTCAGAGCAGGTGTATACAATCTAGAAAAAGAAAACTATTCAACTATTCTAATGTTTATTCCACAATAAGCTTTAAGTGTTTGTGCTGTATTTCTTACATTTACAAGCATCAGAATTATACAGTAAATGCCCTGTTTGCACAAAAAAAAATCAATTTAGAAATAGTGTTGTTTTTAGTTAATTGCTCTACATTTGTCACTCAGAATAAGGTTCATGGGGTTAACACTTTTTAGCTAACCAGTGTACATATATCTTTTTTTTCAGACTGTACTGTGCCTACTAGACAGCGGTGCAGATATAAACAGACCCAACGTTTCAGGAGCCACACCACTGTACTTTGCATGCAGGTAAGACACATCATTGTGCTCCTAATCCAGTCTGACCGGCATGAACGTTTGTAGCTCTAACTCCTTTCTATTGTAAGGAGTTATGTAGGCTCAGTCTTAAAGAAAACTTTAGCAGGTTCTTTGACTTACTATTTCAGATAAATAGAGAGTTTGGAATTCTAGTGATACCGTTTATTGGCTAACTGAAGTCATTCGAGAAAAAAGCTTTCAGGATATCGCAGATCCCTTCTTCAGGCTAATACAATTTTGGTTTTCGAAGCTTCTAAATCCAGAATTGTATTAGCCTGAAGAAGGGATCTACGATATCCCGAAAGCGTGCTTCTCTAATAGAATCAGTTAGCCAATAAACGGCATCACTAGAATTTCAAACTCTCTATATTTATCTATGGCTTACACGGTACAACATGCTACTATATTTCAGATATACTAAGACCAGGAAATATGCAAACCTTTACAGACCTAAATGGATATTTTGATTCTTCCGTTAACCATGCTTCCTTTTTCTATATATTGTTTTACCGCTTTCCGTGAACTTTGTACTGAACTATAAGGCTTATTGCATTTATGGGCACATTTACAGTTTATTTGTAACGTGCAGTTAAGGAGGCGCTCAAAAGACAATAGAGTGCTATGGCAAAATGCTCAATGGACATATCAGTGTGCCTCTAAACATTGCAACACCTGTAACCACGTTGACATTGTGGTAACACCTCTCAATGACCCTGCCCAATGTAAGCCAAGGAGTAAAAACTCCTGCATTTGCAGCGCAACAAATGCTGGAGTTTTGAGGCAATGGGAACTAGGACTTAATACTGTCATCCTGCTTTAGTGACTTTGAACAGTTGCTCGGTTCACATTCTTGCATGGAAAGTATAAAACCCTTGCACTATAAGGGCAACCAGGCAACTAGTATTTTTGTTAGAAGCCTGTCAGCACTATGTTCCTATGTATTTACTTTTTTACTTAGTCACCTTAGTAAAGGAAATGAGAAGCACTCTTTAGTGAGGTGACCTAAGCTAGCTTTTGCAATTCTATAGGCAGGTTTATTGGTTTGGTCAATGAAAAAGCAGATGAACCTTCCTTTAACACATTTAAATTATATCAGAAGTTATTTGGCCAGTTTTCTACATCTGTGCAGTCCACTGTTAGTGCCTTCTGATACCATAAGGAACTGGAAAAGACAACAAGGCCCATTGTCCTCTAATTTTCATTGTTGGAGCAAACATTTCCGGCCGCACCTTTGTCTAAATACAATAAAAGTGGAACAAGTTTAGGTGACTTTGGTAATAATTGGCATGCATGAGTTCCTGGTTGAACTCCCGTCCTAGATATGTGTGAAGTTTGCGTTTTTTCTCTGCGTCTCTTAGGATTATCCGATAACACGGATGGAGTTTTAGAGTCTTCTAAGCAATTGCTACAAGGTCACATATCACACATACATGTTTTAGAATCATTAATATGTGTTGATCAGAATCCCACTGATATAGTAATGTGATGTATATAGAATGAAAAATGAACTGGCGTTAGACAGACATGTGCCTTTTAATTTTTATAGTTCCAGCTACATTCTTCTGTGCACACTCCCATCTTAATAACTATCCGAGTTATCAGTGTCAGTCTTCCTATAATACAAATGAAATATACAATAATGGAGCTGTAGACTTTGCCTGCCTCATCACTGTGAGTAAGGCCTTTAGGGTTTTGTTCTATTTTAATACATTGTCTGTCTTTTATATTACATTTTGTACCTCTGAAGGGAAATGACAGTAAATGTGTTTGTCTGAGAGATAAGATTACTTGAAATTAATTTTTTCATCAGCAATAGCTTGTAGCCAAAGAAAACACAATGAGAGATGGAGTCAGATTTGATGTGTTCCTGTTTGTATTACAATTAATATGCCGTCAGGCATTCAGCTTGTAGCACAAATCATTTCTTTTGTTTTCCTCAGTCATGGGCAAAGAGATACAGCACAGATACTTCTTCTCCGTGGTGCAAAGTATTTTCCAGACCGAAACGGGGTAACGCCATTGGATCTCTGCGTGCAGGTATGTCTTCTGACTTACTTTTGAGGGTTAAAAGTTATTTTCAGGAATGAATACATGTGAAAATACTTCCGCCTTCAACATTGACTTGTTTGACACATGGAGTCAGCTTAACCTCTTGGGTGTTACTCACAAAGCCAGTATCAAAGATCAAATTGCACCTGTGCTGGGATCGGGCACAGTCGCCGGCTCTCTAAGAGCCTGTAGTGTTTCTGCATAGCTTCAGGCTCACTGAGCATTTTCGGCCCTGAGTCTTCGGCAACACTGATGGGGGGCTGGGGTGGGCGGTGCCATAGACCTTCATGCACACACCCCCGGCATCTTATTGACTCTGGCAGTGTGTAGTGAGCCAAGAGGACAGCAGGGACTCGATTGCCCGGGAAGCTTATTCTCGCACCATGAAAAATGGCGTGAAAAGCCTGTATCGCCCAGAAGGTTAAAGTTCTTTTTTGAAAAATGTCTTCAAATAAGAGATGTGTAGCTAATGAAAAGTTGTTATGGCAACAACAATCAACTAATTGTCTTCTCAGTGTACTGCAGTAATAGTTTTCTGCTGCTATATGTCCTACATTTTATGGAATAACATGTGATGCAGGGAACTGCAGAAGCATGTGTATATGTATAAAAACTTTAACCTGGAAAATAACCAGGCCTGTTTATAATGTTCAAAAAAGTATAAATTTGCCGTTCTGCACGTTCTAGTGGTCAGTGGGCATTGAGTACTCCTTTGCCTAAATCCTAGAAGTACAGTCATGGATTTTTTTGCCATCTGTGCCCCTTTTGCATCTTCCATCATATGTCATCTGAATTACATGTCGTCACAAGTTACTTGAAATGGTTTCAAATGAGCAACAAAGCTAGGATATAACATTCCTAATTTGTACACTAGAGATAACGATTGCTGCTCCTTTTGTTGCTCTCTGAGTCGGTGTTCCACAACTAAGATGCTATGCACATAGGTTGATTAAAAATTGTTGTTTACTTACCTGAATTAAGCTGGGGCGTTCCGATTCCTGCACGACCTGACTCCCGATTGGATGCCGTGCGCGCTCCCGCATCCCTTAGGGATCGGGTAATGCAAGAATCGGGTGCAGCAACTATCAGGATTGCCTTTCTTGCCCCGTGTCTTCAGCGTCATCTGTGACGCCGAAGATGGTGGGGGGGGGGGGGGGGGGGGGGGGGGGGGGGATGGGGGTCGTCGCCTTAGACCTCCATGTTAATGGAGGGGGCGCCGCTCTCCTCCCCACACACCACTGGCGTCTATTTTACTTTCTGCCTCTATGCTTATAACAAAATAATTGATGATGTAATTTTATTCTATTGTATTTTTTGTCCTCCAAGGGTGGGTATGGTGAAACTTGTGATGTGCTTATACAGCATCACCCCAGGCTATTCCAGACATTAATACAAATGACTCAGAATGAAGATATTCGGGAGAACATGGTAATTGTTTATATATTATTCTTAAGTGGATCTATAAGGTATAAAGATTATGTTATTTCAAATTCCTATTTCGCTTGTTTTGGTTTAGCATTGTAAATAATTCCCCTAAGGCTATGTTTCCATTACGTTGGGACCCCGTATACGCTTAGCCCCAACGTAGCAGATAGACTTACCTGCTCTGTGTTCACTGCGCCAAGCCGATCTGCTGATGTAAGGCTGAACGTAGTCAAGTACGTTCAGCCTCTGCACCGCCGAATGTGTAAACAGACCATCCGCCGAGCAGGCAATGTCTGTGGGATACGTCGGGATCCCTGCTAAGCGTATACGCTTAGCGGAGGGGTCCCGACTTATAATGGAAACAAGCCCTTAGTTAATATATTGATCTTGTTATTGTTGCACAAAAAAACACCTGCACAGTAGGGGGAACCTACCACCACAGGGACAAATTTCCCCTGTAATATCAGGGGCAAGGGGGACTTTAAAGGCCAAGCCACATATCTAGTACATCGAAAAGGGGTGTTAGGGCATCCATAGCATCCAAGGTCTTGGCAGCATTCCTTTTCAGTCTAACTAGTTTTCTCCAATATGTTATTGCCTCCACCAGATTGACATCACTGTGCTATAAAAGAGTAAGCCAATCAGGAAGAAACAAGCTTTGGGGTTATTGCATCCTATGGATGCCCTAACACTTCTTTTTGATGTTCTAGATATGTGGTAAGGACAGTACACATAGACATAAGGTGCCATGTGTTATATGTATTGTATTTATTCATGTGGACATTTTTTTATCATATTAACGTGTCAATACTGTTCTCCATCTGTTTTGAAGCCTTTAAAGTCCCCTTGACCCTGATACTACAAGGGAAATTTGTCCTGTGGTGGTAGGTTCCCCCTACTGTCCAGGTGTAATTTTTTTGCTTGATTTGGGATATTGACTTTACAACCAATGTGAAAGTTAAGTGTTATGTTTTATTGTTGCACAAATATCATAAATTGTCAGTTTGTTTGCATTTTTTATACCGTCTTTGTTTACTGTAAACCGTGTTTACGTCTGTTAGGTGATCTCACACTTTTTAAATGCTGGGTTGTGCCTGTGTTTTATTTAAAGTAATAGTGAATAAACAATTGTTTCTTGTATTCTATATTGTATAATAAATATTATGTCATATCAAAATGCATGAGAGTGCTAAGTTCCTTATGTATTTCTTTCATGTAGTTGCGGCAGGTTTTAGAATATTTATCACAGCAAAATGAAAGCCAGTACCACAAAATCCTTACAAGTCTCGCAGAAGTTGCTACTACAAATGGCCACAAACTTTTAAGGTAATGTTTTATTTTGTGCGCAAATATGGAAATTATAATGAGCACTAAATGTCTATAGGAACATATGTATGGTGTTTCTACTTTTATTTGCTAAAAATGTTTTAAAGTTACTCAGTATTGTAGACTTGTCATGGTCTCCAATTTCTGGTCACCTACAATCTGACCTAAGTATAGAACAAGCATCCGGGAAGTTTTCATAATAAAGCACATAACTTTTTACACATTTTGTTATGTTACAGCTTTATTACAAAATTGATTACATTCATTTTTTGTCCTCAGAATTTTACATACAACACCCAATAATGACAACGTGAAAACAGTTTACTTGAGATTTTGGCACATTTGTTAAAAATAAAAGAATTGAGAAAACACATGTACATACTGTATGTGTTTACAGCCTTTGCCATGAAGCTCAAAATTTAGCTCTGGTGCATCCTTTTTCCCCTGATCATGTTTCTGTAGCCTAATTGGAGCTCACCTGTGGTAAATGCAGTTAATTGGACATGATGTGGAAAGGCACATACCTGTCTATATAAGATCCCACAGTTGACAGTTCATGTCAGAGCACAAACCAAGCATTGTCTGAAGTCACTCCTCAATAAAAAGCATGTGACAACCCATCTGTAGTTTGCCAAAGGCACCTGAAGAAGTCTCGGACCATGAGGAACAAAATGCTCTGGTCTGAGACAAAGATTGAACTCTTTGGTGTGAATGCCAGGCATCGCGTTTGGAGGAACCCAGGCACTGCTCATCACCAGACCAATACCTATCCTAAAGTGCAGCATGGCGTTGGACAGCTCATGCTATGGAGATGGGGAGACTAGTCAAGATAAAGGGAAAGATGACAGTAGCAATCCTGGATGAAAACCTGCAGAGAGCTCTTGAACTTAAGCTAGACATCCTATACTGCACACATGGTTCGATCGGGGAAAATAGTTCAATACCGATCAAAACATTTGTCGAAAAGTGATCGGACATGTTGGAAAATTTTTGTTAATTGCACAACGATCAAACTAAAATTGTAGCATTTTGTTTGTTGGTCGAGTCGATTGAATTTGATGAACACATTTATATTTGAATCTTTCCTGTGTTTTTTGATCAAAACCAAAATCGATGATATTACGATCGAACCTTCGTACTACTTTGGATTAGATTACGATCAGTGTCTGATTAAAAGATCAAGATCAAATCAAAAATTTATCGTGCTAAAATCGAACCGTGTATGCCTAGCTCAATGCCTGCCATACACATGCCGATAAGCGGCCGATTTTTCACCTGACCGGCAGGCGTGCACGCTCGCGCCATCGGTCAGCGGAAAATACGGTCGCTAATCGGCATGTGCCCACATGGGGCGACAGATCCCTGTCGCCCCACAGCTCGGCCGGCCAGAGAACGGACATGTCAGATAATCTCTGGCCGATGTAAGCCGATGGCATTAGCTTCAATGAAGACCGGCGTATTCATTGAAGCTAATGGCCGGCACACAAAGGGTGCCGGCCGACTGAATGATGACGTCATCACGTTTGCATTCCGGTGCATATCGGAGTAGGTCTGTCTGCACCCGTCGGGGTGTGTATGGCAGCCTTAAGGCAACTGTTGTCTGTCAGCAGGACAATGACCCTAAGTACACAGCCAAGATATCAAAGGAGTTGCTTCAGTACAACTCTGTGAATGTCCTTGAGTGGCCCAGGCTGAGCTCAGACTTGAATCGGATAGAACATCTCTGCAGAGATCTTACAATGGCTGTGCACTGACACTTCCAATACTGATTTAGCTTGAGAGGTGCTACAACAAGAAATGGGTGAAACTGTCCAAGAATAGGTGTGCCAAGCTTGTGACATCATATTCAAAAAGACAAAAAGAAGGCTGTTTTTGCTGCCAAAGGTGCATCAACAAAGTATTGAGTAGAGGCTGTGAATACTTATGTACTGTTTTTTTATTTTCAATAAATTTGCCAAAATCTCAAGTAAACTTTTTTCATGTTGTTATGAGGTGTTGTCTATAGAACTTTCTGAGGAAAAAAATTATTTAACCAATTTAGGAATAAAGCTGTAACATAACAAAAAGTGATGCACTGTGAATACTTTATTTCTTTATTTCCATAATTTCAATGCCAGCACAGCTACTGTCCAGGACTTTTTTCACCAAACCCATCTTGTTTAGTTTCTGTTTTCTCTTGTGACATTCTGAAACCCATTTTTCTAGGACTCCCCATCTTTGTGCTATAGAGCTCCCATGAGGTAGTTGTTGAAAGCCTCACTGTGTGGACTCTTTAGATTTGCTCTCTTTGTCTGGATTTTGTATTTTATCTTCTTTGATTTTCTCACTATTCTAATAATTTACTTTACAGTATTTATAACTTTTTACTGTATACATTGTGGCTAACCTGTGATTCTCCCAAGTTTTGGTCTCTGCATGTCAGAAAGTCAGGTGTTAGGCTAGGGCTCATCTATCTGTTAAAACCCTGCGTTGAACGCAGGGATTTTCAAGGATTGTACAAGTCGCCCATTGTGGGCAATGGGGATTTGACAGGGCTGTCTGCACAGTTTATTAACGTTTATTAAAGTTTGACTATCGATTTAGTAAGGGGATTCCTATATCTAACCCTCACAAGAAGCAAAAACTTGTTGTTACCAACACCTCAAATGGGCGTCTAGCTAACACACTTCAATACCAAAATGGTTTTGTTTTGCTTCATGTTTTTGACGCATACTGCAAGACATCGAAGAGAAAGTAGTAGAAAATAAATTTCAATATTGCCATGTAATATTAACTGCCATGATTAGGGTTAGGTACAGCACTAAACATCAACTGAAGGATCATCTACAGAAACTACTCGCATCATTAGGGTCAATGACTTCAATAATAACATCAAATTGTGGCCACATATTGGTGTCAATGTTGTGACACTCTCCCAAAATAAAATATTCCCACAAATCACTGACATGCTGTTGGACTGCAGGAGGTGGATGATGGAGTAAACTCATCATAGTGAAAATAGTACAGGAGGAGGCTTATCTAATGGCTGCTTACCCATCCTCTGGAATCTTTACTCTGCCTAGTGCTAGAAGAGATCAGTTTTTAGTTCAGTACCTCCATTTCTCCATCCATCTATATTGGAAATAGCTGACACTCTGTCTGCTCTGTGTGATGGTCACATACAAGCCAGTACTGCATTGGAAGATGCCGTCAATAGGTTTATAGTTTAAAGTGGACCTATATCTCACCCTGTCCCTTGTAGTTAAACCTATTATACAAACAGTTTGGGTAACCCCCCCCCCCCCATAAATCCCAATTGTCCTGCATCCCTCCTTCCCTTTTGATGACTGACTTTTTTGTCAACATACATCTCCCTAAATGCAGGGAATGTTCCTATATCAGTGTGTGGCCTGCTGCATTATAAACTAACAGAAGATGCCTAGCCTTCAGAAAGAAACTGGTTCCTTTTTAAAAGCAAGAACAGCATTGTTCTGCCTAGTTTTTTTAGTTTTTGTGGTCTGAAAGTGCAAGTGTTCTAAAACAAATGTTTGTTTACAGAGCTAAGTAGACAACAGAGAGCTTATTAAAATTTTGTCTTGTATTTCTGTGTATTTTGTATTTTATTGGTATTATTGTTCAGATGAATTTTCTATTTCTTGCCCTGGCCACCTCCATAAAGTCTTATTCTTTTTGCTGCATTTGACATATTGCTGTCCTGCTAGTTTAGATGCACACATTGTGTTAAGGCAATCCCTGACAGGTGAGAGGAAGCCAGTGGTCATCCAGCATGTAGTTATACACCATAGACGAAGGATAGCAAATACAAAAGAAAAATGTTCTTGCAACTGTATGCTGTGCTTAACCGACCTTAAAAATTTTTTGTTGACTGAGAAAAAGAGCAAGCATGGGGTTTCTATTAACAAAACAAACCAAAAAAAGCAATGGCATTAGACAGTTTTCCTAAATATTTTTTTTTCTGTATAATAATAATTTTATACATTTTCGCACATTTAACACATTAACCCTCTGAGCGTTTCATGGTTTTGAGGGTTTTTTCAAAACCATGCCACAGGCAATCGCGGCGGAGCACAATGTGCTCCGCCGCGATTGCCAGCTCAGCTAAGGGATGTAAACAAAAGTCCGGCGTCGCTGGAGACGCCGGACTTCTGCTGACAGAAAGCGACGCCCCTCCAGTTTGACGGAGGTCTATGGCACCGCCTACCCCCGCCCCCTTCGCGTCCCCGGTGACGCGATCGGGGGCGGACCCGGAAGCATCGGCATACATACCGATGCTGCCGACCGCCGTCAGAAGACGGCGAGACCTCGGGCGTTCCTCCGGCTAACTCGGGCTGAGTTTCATGATGCATGAAACTCAGCCCGAGTTAATTCGGGGAGAACGCTCAGAAGGTTAAGACATAACCACTTACAGAGACATTACATTACTAGTACCAGACAGTCTAGCATATAATATCTTCGAAACCTAACCCTAGCATACCTAATCGACTGGCTGTATATAAAAAACATAACATACCTTGGGGAACCACAATCGGGGGAGAAAAAAAATTATATTTAAAAATAAATAAATAAATAAATAAAAATATTATTTTTATTTATTAAATTTTTTCCTAAATATTTTAATTAAAAAAATGCCTTGTTTACTGGATCATTTATCTTCTTTCTATAAATTAGATATATGACTTAAATTTTCATCACTTGCTTGAAGGAAATCCATTCCTTTTGATGTTGTATGGCTGTTCTACTGTATATACTCGAGTATAAGCAAACCCAAACTGAACCGAGAAAAACATTCTGGAAAAACTGAACCACTTGAGTATAAGCCTATGTAAAGAAAATATATGTATGTTTTGCATAAATCAAGTTCAAAATTTCAAATGAACTTAAAACTTAAAACTTCTCAAAAATGACACGTACTAGAGCAATCATTTTGTTTTTAAATGTTTCTATAACCCCGTGTCTACATCTCCAGCAAATTTGATGATGGGACTTTGGTTCAGGAGCTTCATAAAGTCCACCTGTGGAATTCTATCTATCTATCTATCTATCTATCTATCTATCTATCTATCTATCTATCTATCTATCTATCTATCTATCTATCTATCTATCTATCTATCTATCTATCTATCTATCTATCTATCTATCTATCTATCTATCTATCTATCTATCTATCTATCTATCTATCTATCTATCTATCTATCTATCTATCTATCTATCTATCTATCTATCTATCTATCTATCTATCTATCTTTTAATTTTTTTTTTTTTAGATTGCTGAATTAGTGCTGTGACGAGCACTGTCCGTGGTATGTGTTACAAGTGCAGTATCTGTTGGTGGCCACTGGTACTACATGGCCAATGAGATTTCAGCAACCCTTACAACCATGTCTGGGTATTAAACAAAGCCAGGATCTGCTTCACATTATGCACAGCCTTTTCAAATCCATTTTGCGTGGTTTGCTCTATGGGCAGTTAAACGTTAAAAGTTGCTAATGTAACTACAGTACGTAACTACAGTACGTTCAACAATACATGTGTGCCATATTCTTCTTCTATATAAGACAGTGTCTTATTTTTCGGTCTATCTATCTATCTATCTATCTATCTATCTATCTATCTATCTATCTATCTATCTATCTATCTATCTATCTATCTATCTATCTATCTATCTATCTATCTTTTAATTATATTTACCATACATTTGTAGCTATCTTTCCTTACAACTACATTACTCTATGCCATTTAAACTGAGCAGTCAGACCTCTAAATAATTAACCTGAAATGAATGTCCTCTATTTTGGGTGGTTTCCGATAAACTAATAATGGGGAACAGCCTCTCTTTGTTCATCTGTGCTATTTCAGTGAAGATGAAAGATAAAACAGTAACAGAAATTCCAACCCACCCAGTTGCTTCTGTTGCTGATCCTAGTCTTTCAGTACAATTGTGTATACACAATACAGGCAGAGATTGGTGTGTGGGTGATGTATTATATGACAGTATGTTTTCATGTAAGCCCTACTAGTCTTTGTTCTCCACGATGTTTTGTGCTGTGGTACAGTGAACATATTTTCATTATATTCTGTCCTATTGAAATAACATCACACTTTGTGTCTTTCTCTAGTCTCTCTAGCAGTTATGAAGCTCAGATGAAGAGTCTGCTGTGCATTGTCCGGATATTTTGCCATGTTTTCCGCCTCGGCCCCTCCTCTCCCAGTAATGGAAATGACATGGGCTACAATGGGAACAAAACTCCAAGAAACCAGGTGTTCAAGGTCAGAAAAGTATATGACGTTTTTAGGAAGATAGACGTAAAAGAGATGAATATGACAAAGCATGCACTCATTTATCAGACCCCTTCTTCACAGGACGTAAGTTTGGACATATCATGCATGTCACTTTTAGTTCAGTTCATTGCCTTCCCTTTTTTTTCTCTTACTCAATCAAAATGACATTTGATTCATTATCCTTTCCAATAATTTCTTTTTTATCATAACACCTTTCCCTAGTTGATTTAAATTTGCAGCCCACTTGGTTCAGCTTTAATAGAATATAGAATAGAATATATTTAACAAATATTTTTTTAGATGGTGCTTTATGCTCTTCTACAGCCCCTTGACAGCAGTGTTCTCACACAGACCTCAAGTGCAGAGGTAGAGAGTAGATGTTGTCGATGGGTCAATTTGACTACACAATCATTTCAACTGCATTAGTTTTTAGCTTTGCACAGTTGTATAATATCTAATAAACAAACACTTTGCCTGCACGGCAGATGCTCTGTTCTTACAGCGCTGAGCCGATCCACCGATGCAGGGGTTAACCTAGTGCAGAACGTTAACTCCTGCATTGGTGGATGTCTGAACAGAGCATCTGCCGGGCAGGTCATGTGCATGTGATCCGTCGGGACCCCCGCCAAGCAGTGGAGAAAATCACCAAACGCTGTGGAGACATAGCCTAACAATTTTTTGTCTTTTATTTTTCTTGGGATATATACTTATGTTAGGGAAATCTAGAGGGGGCATCCACTATCAAAAGATGAATTCTGACACCACACTTCTAGAAACATAACCATTTTTTTAGCTGTAATGTAGGTGATAGGTATAATGGAAGTTAAGTATATGTCACTGATGCACCCACCCTCCTCTCTTTCTATTGCTTGGAAATGTGCGAACAAAAACCTGAAATGAATAGCTAGTAGAAGTTTGTCACATTCACCTGGACCTTTTTGAAGACATTTCACACTGCAAATTGCTTTCCCAGTTCTACTTAATTGGATGTGTGTCAAATTTTGTTGAGCATTACATACAGAACAAGTTTAGCTGAATGAGACTAACAACTGCAAGCTTTACCATGACCTGGATAAATGAGAACCTTCCCAGACATACTGAGCAAAAATAACCTTGTATATAACAAAAGCCAACAAAAATGCTGCTTGATGTCAGGCTTTTTCTAAAGCACCTCAAATCAACAGTAAGATTTGTGCAGAACCACTTTCAGTAATTCTGATTTTCACATGGCTTTCCTGCGATTTCTACTGCTTATGGCTGAATGGAGCCATAAAGCGAAGTTTACATTTTGTTGAGGGGAACAAAAAAATCCTCTCTAAACTATATGGATAGCAAAGGTTTTAAAATTAGCTTGCAGATTCGCATTTTCTTGTTCTTGCCAAGTTCATTAAACTAAAACTATGATCTCATTTACAAATGATATCTTTAGTCTAAGCCCTATTATTATAAGCATTTCCTTATTTTTAGTTCCCTACAAACATTATTATTGGTAATCCACAAGTCTATAAAGGTTGACGCTAGGGATAGCAAGCAAAGTTCTTTGGAAAAGCCCATTAATCAATTGATGAGCTTATCAGTTGATCCTCCTTGATTCGATGGAAGTTAATTTGATTAGGCGTTATTGCTGCCTGTAATGTAGAGTAGAACAGGATCAGCAAATATAATTATTTTGTGGATCAAATGCGTCCACATCATGAGTTATTTTGTAGGAGGACTCGTCCTGGGGGGACTTTCTATCACTACTTGTCACTTTATGGGTGGGAAAAAATATTAGGGAGGCAAGCTAAACCTCAAATGTAAGCACATGTTTTCAACACCGCTTCTTGAATGCATCTAGGTGTGCTTTTAAAGGCAGCATTACTTTGAAAGGACCAGCTCCTTTAACCCCCCTGCCGTTCCTGACGGTCCCAGCTCGTCCAGCTCTGCCCTGTTAGAACAGCAGTGAATGATCTGGGTTCGTCAGGCAGAGATCGGAGTCACAGGAGAGCAAACTCACTGCTCCGTGTGGCTCTGTGAAGAGGCAGCTGCAGGAGAACGATCACCCCCCCCCCCCTTCATGCTCTCCTATGTAACCTGGCACATCTGAAGCGCCATCTAGTGGCTGCAGTGCTAATTTACCTGGTAAAGTGAATTATTGAAATCTTCATTATCTGATATTGTGTTATTCACAAAGCATCTGAACATGTTATTATATTCAGGATGCTACCAGACTACTGTATGGACATACTTTGGGAAGTTACAGGCTTACAATGTAAAAAACTTTTTTTCTATAGAAGTCTATGGTGCGCTTTTGGTACAGAAATCTGTACCTCATCAGTGCGCTAGGGAGGTTAATGTATACTATATTTGAACTTTTGATGTCTCTATGTAGCCTGATGAGCCCAAGTTTATAGTGCTAGTCAAATATAACAGATTTAAGTGTTTGGCAGTGCATGCCGCTTGTGTCAGGAAGGGAGGAGGCCTGGGGTCCACAGTACCCTATGCGCATGAATATTGTGCATAACAATAGGAACGGCCTGGGTGTCTATCCTTTGGGGACCAAGTGGCTATAAAAAAAGGCATGCATGTACTTCTTTCTTTACATGAGCAATATGTCTAAAGCTAGGCATACATGGTTCGATTTTTAGTACGATGGATTTCAGATCCGATTTTGATATTTTTATCGGAAAACCGGTCATAAGCGAATCCAAAGTAGATCCACATGGAAGGTCCGATCGTAATATGATCGCAATATAACCAAAATCGATGATTTTAGTTTTGATCACAAAACACAGGAGTCATGTGTTCATCGAATACAATCCACCCAACCAACACACACAATGCTACGTTTTTAGTTCGATCATTGTACAATCTACTAAATTTTCCAACATGTCTGATCATTTTACGATCGATGTTTTGATCGGTATCGAACCGTTTTCGCAGATCAAACCATGTGTGCAGTATATGATTCAAATCTGATTGATCTAAACTTAAATCGTTTAGGTCGATTGAAAGGTCGATTGAACGCAGCATTGAGAGCCAATCTGCTGCAGTTCTGTGCTGGCTGACAGCTTGCATGCCCACATAGAGGGCTCCGAGTGCCACCGCTGACACCCGTGCTATAGGTTCGCCATCACTGGCCTAGCAGATGTCCAACAATATCTAAACACTGTATTGCAGAGCATCTATAAGAAGTAAAATTACTCTAGTTCATGTCTGAAACTTTTCTGTCACGAGCTAAGATGGAAACAAACTGATCCTTCAAGGTTGACGTTCTAGCCATATACAAATAAATTTTAGTTTGATCATCGAAATTATTATATATCGGGCCACTGCACAATGCATTTAATGATCAAGTAGTTTCATAGCAACATAGCTAAACAATCGATATAAATATTCCAACCTGGTCAAGAAATATTTATATTTTATTTATACTCTTACTCATCCTCCCTTATCTCCCCCCAAAACCCAACCAAGTACACAAACATTCACAGAGAAACTACATCAATGATACCAACAAAGACTACCGATACAGTTATAACGCAATAAGTGATTTAATGGTAAATTTGATAAAACAATCTATGCTCAATAGGCTGATGTATGACCAGCTTTGCTTACCAAGTGGGTTTGCAAATTTTCTGCTTTTTTCCAGACTAATTTGTTTACATTTGGTATGTTTCTTTTGCATGCTTTTTATTTGTTATGCAGAATTTATTTATTTCTTCCTTTTTGTTACATTTTTAGAACAGGTAAAATGGTGACTAGTATGACATGGAGGCTCTTTCCATGAGCTGGTCGCTTTCCAGGCACTTTTATATACCGTAGTTCATGGACTATAAGACGCACCGTACCATAAGATCATCCTAGTTTTTAAAGCAGGAAAACCAGGAAAAAAAGATTTGATATATAAAAATTTTCACATCAATTGGGTTAATGTAATTGATTAAATGAATGCAATATCAAATTCAACCAGTAGACACTAGCAGCAGTACACACACACAGCTAATGACGTATCCTCTTCACTGATTGGGAGGAGGGGGGTGGGAGAGGCTGCCCAGTCTTCTCTGCTTTCCCTCTCCTGATCATGCTGTTCCTGTGTCTGTGGCAGGGCTCTGAGCTCTGTTGGCATGAGCAATTATACAGTTCAGATGGAAGATCTAGCTGTGGGCGGATCTGACAGTTCCCCAACTAATCTCCTTGCTGATAAAGCTGTCGGGAATCCAAGGGTCCCGCGTTCGGACCATAAGACGCAGTCACCCCCCCCCCCCCCCCCCCCCCCCCCCCTTGGCTGCCATAATGTTCAACATTATTACCTTGTTTGTGGGCAGAAAGATTTACATGTCAACTTGATCTTGGATGATTGGATGATCTTTGATGATGTTTCTTCATAACCCAACACGCTGATGGGTATGTGGTTGGGGGTAAAGTGCAGTAATAATTTGAACAATGCCTTGGATTAATATTTGCTCACTACACAGTGCATGTAGTTCTCATATCACACTGGTGTTCTTCTCACCCTTCAAGACTACACCCAGATTTGGTAAGAGGTGGCCACAATGTTTTGCTTTCAAAGTACTAAATAGAGCAAAAAATTCCCTATGCAAAATGCTCAACTAGCCTCCTCCTATGTCATTTATGTATTACTAAAGAATCTTTAGGCTAGAAAATGTTATCACTGTAAAGCTAAAAACAGATAGGAATATATTAAAATTGTGCTGCCAGGATTTGAGTTTAAAAATATGAGATAGTACCAGGGACTTCATGTGTATAGGGTGTCAGCATTGTCTGTATTATCACCCTGTTACACAGTCTAGTAACAGATACTGGTAGACAGGGAAAAGGGTAAAAGCAAGTGTCTTGCTACTCCTCCTTAGTCACTGGGTGCAGCTGCGGCCTTCTCCTCAATGTGCCTTCCTTGTTCCTGTGTCTTTAAATCTTGGGTTTACTGTGAATGGCTCTTGACTCTGTCCAGTGTTATAAATATTTTATTCAGCTTTGTACCCACAATAAAGCTGAAGAAGTCAAACATTGCTTAAAGATTTCATGAACAGACTGAATAGGAAGGCATGCTGACTAGAGCAGTGTTTTTCAACCAGTGTTCCGCAGCACACTAAGTTGCCGCGGGATGTTGCCTGGCGTGCCGTGGGTTTTTGACCCCACCCTCGGCCCTCCTATCTAGCTGCCTCTTATAGTATAAGTCTTTTACTATAAGAGGCAGCTAGATAGGAGGGCTAAGCAACCGCATCCTCACAGAGCCGGTCCGTGTATAACACGGATCGGCTGTATAAGTCTTATACTATAAGACTGTAAGTTATACACAGACCAGCTCTGTGAGGATGCGGTTGCTTAGCAACACGCGTCCCCACAGACCAGGGGCGGTGCTTTTGCTCTGCTGGTACGCATCTGCGTTCCAGCGGGGCACCTGCTGATGACCTACTTCCGTCGGGGACCTTTGCCCAAGTGTGCCTTTGCCCAAAAAAGGTTGAAAAACACTGGACTAGAGGATTGCAGCTAAAGGGGGGACTTGATTGATAAAAAAAGTATAGAGCTAACTCTGGCGTGAGCTAAGACTACATGTAAAGTGCCAAGTCTGAAAATATTTACTATTATGTGAGTATATACAGGCCAGAGTCTTAGGCATCGTTCTCTGCTCTTTCCCCAGAATCACAGTGGAGTACGGTTTGCCCGGGAAGGGGGCCCGTAACACCAGGGAGGTTAAGCTTTAGATTTCCTCACAATTTTTTCGGCCGATCGCCATGAGTGCGCAAATCGGGGCAAATTCTAAGCGTATATGGGGGCCTTTAGAATATACTGTGTTAATTCTATGTATCTTAATACCACCAAAGGTTGCATGGCCAGCATCCCAAATTAGTATTCAACAAGATCATGGTCAGGAGAACCAGCAAAAGCTGGTGTCCCTCACCAATATATTTTCTTTACAATGTAAACACAAGGGGACTTTAAAGCGGACCTACCACCAGGAATCTATGTGTTCATGAATGGCACTAGTAGTGCCAATAATAGGGAGGAATGCAGTGAAAAAAAACCAAAAACTTTCCTGTAATGAGCAATTTAAGAATATAATCCGGCAGCTCTCCTCACTTCCTGGTTCATTGTAGGCAGAAATAGGCAGCACATCACAGGAAGCCGTGATCTGCTTTGAAAATTCCCATAGAAGATCACTGTACGCCCCTCAGTGGCCACCCACGATATTGCACCCCCAGTTTCATGTGTTGCCTTTAGCGAACCAGGAAGTGAGGGGAGCTGTGTGGTAATCTTGTTAAAATGGCCATTACAGGAAAGTTTTGGAGTTTTTTTTTTACTGCATTCCTCCCTATTATTGGCACTTCTAGTGCCATTCATAAAAACATAGATTTCTGGTGGTAGGTCCAATTTAAGGGCCACCTTAGTATATTATTACCATACCCCAGTGGGGGATTTAAATCGTAACATATCACAATATGACTGTGTTAGTTACATATACATGACTATGGTAGGGACATTAGATTGTGAGCTCCTCTGAGAGACAGTCAGTGACTTGACTATATATGCTCTGTAAAGCGCTGCATAATATATCGGCGCTATATAAATACAAGATAATAAGAAATAATGAGTAGTGATGATCACGAATATTCGGATTCAGAATATTAATCGCGAATATCGGCAATTCAGAAATTCGCGAAGATGGTGAATATATTGCCGAATATTCGCAATTCCGGATATTCTGTATTTTTTTTCCATTACACACGCCTCTCAATGCAAGTGGACAAATGGGAAGGCTGCAACAAGAGCTTAGCAACACTCCCTGCGACCATCAACAGTTTTTAAATCCAATATTGGGGTGATGCGAATATTCGGAATATTGCGAAAATCGGCACTTTAGAAAATTTGCGAAAATCACTTACATGGTGTCCAAAATTCGCAATTTTTTTTTCAACACGCCCCTCAATGCAAGTTAAACATATATTCGCGAATATATAAAATTCGCATAAAACTGCCGATTTTCGCAATAAGAAGAATATTGCCGAATGTGAATATTTTCCGAATGTTTTCCCAAAAATTCACGGCATGCCGCGAATACGAATATTGCCTATGCCGCTCATCACTAATAATGAGTAATGGATTGTATTTTACCTGTTGACTAGATTTTTTAAGGGTGTGCTTTCCTTTTTCCATGACTGGATACATGTATGTATGAAATGCCAGTTCCTATGCGGTACAGTGCTTTTGAAAACAAAATGTAATTCTATAAGGCTATCATATATTTTATTAAACTTTAATGTGGCTTTTCCATCTCATGGAACTTGTGCTTAGAAGCAAAAATCATGCTCTCCGATGAATTATTTTTCCCATAATATCATTTTCCACAGTTTGCTATAAACATTTGTTTTTCGGTGTTTTGTTTTTGCTTTGCAGCCCTTAGAGTTACTTTGGCATTCTTTAGATGAATGGCTAGTGCTTATAGCTGCTGAACTGACTAACACGAAAACATCCACCAATATTGCCAGCCTCTTGCTGAAACAAAAGCCAGTGAATCAAGAAGATTTTTCTCTAGCTCATCAGTCAGACTTTGGAGAAGACGGGAGCCCAGAACATCTTTCAGTACCGCCAACCCCAGGACACTTTGCGAGCTGTGAAGCTGCTGCTTTGAAACAGGAAGCTGTTGCAGATGGTCAGGATGTTATCTCAATGACAGCAAATAGACTCAGTGCTGTCATTCAAGCCTTCTATATGTGCTGCTCTTGCCAGATGCCTCCTGGGTAAGTATTTTCCATTCATCTGTGTAGAGTATAAACTTTGCTTGGATGTTAAAATATGTATCAAGTGATTTTTATTCCTCAATTTCTTTTACCCACCCATTTGCATTCCTTGTAAAATGATTCCTGTAGAATATATCCAGTAACCAGAATGTATAGCCTTTTCATTCTATTTCCCTTTTCCTTTTTTGTGTGCAACATTATATAAGACTGATGCAGGCACAGCTTAGTCCTGCTAGATGGAGAGAATGGCTCCCTTTTAAATGTTGTCGTCAAAAAACTTGAAATGAATGAAATTTCCATTTATCAATCTAATTTTGGATTTGAACTTTCTAAACTCAACCGACATCAGAAGCCACTCAAAGGTGAAGTCAATTACAATGCTAATAGGAAAGATGATGAGAGGAAAGAGTGCAAAGAGACAGAAATCTTTTACCCCCGGTGGGAATCCCGAGTGTGGCTTGGGGTAGATTTTAACTAGCAAAAGTGGTAAACTCGAGTCACCCGCTCAGGATTGCTTACCTGTTCCAGGCGACCCAGTGGCATCCTCCAAGGAGTCCTCTCATCTTCTTCCTGTAGCCACGTAGGGGCTGCCTGTGCACCATTAGCCTGTTTTGCAAAACAGGCGTCCCATGGTACCACTATATGCGGGGTGGGCTAGAGTGCACATGACTACATTGTAATCTGTTTTCATTTCTCATACCGCTTGAATCCCCAAAAAAAGTGGAAACAATCATACTCCCAGGGAGGGTAATGTCCGGTGTTAGGTCTGTAGGCTCACCTGAGTCTGAGGACACCGAGAGTGGAGAGAAGCCGCAGGTAGCTAGATAGATCAAAGGAGAGGTCAGGTAACAGACAGTAGGTCCGGGCAGGTGGCAATAAGCGTAGTCAGAAAATCCGGGTTGGCTTTTTTTTTGGCAGTCAGGGATAAGACAGAAGAGTAGTCGAGGGCAGTTCCGAGGTCAGCAGGGGTAAATCAGTTGTAGCAGAGGAGTGGAGGAGATGCGGCACGATCAAGGCTCAAGAGCACAATAATCAGCAAGGGAAAGTTGCAGAGGGTTGGGCTTAATAGGGGATGAAGCAGGTGTCAAGGATCACGGTAATTAGCTAGGCTGGCAGGTTCAAGGAAGATCAGGGAGATTCAAGAATGAATAGTTCATAGAGGACGTTAGCCTTGTGAGCAGAGCCACCGCCCAGGGTGCAGCCGGTCATGGGTTCAAACCCTGACATAGGGCTTGTTCCCACTTATGCGATAAAGCAGGGCATGGATGCGATTTCAATTGTGCGCGAAGATCGCTTCCATTTAGTTGAAAGGGCTTGTCCCCACTAACGGCCGCAATCGGACACGGTGCAACCCCTGATCGGCCCTTATCAAGGCCATAGACATGAATGGGTGCGGTTAAAAATTGAGTGTCATTTTAACTGCACCCATTCACTCTCTATGAGCATGATCAGGTGGGGTAGGGCAAGATGCCCAGTCCCACCCCTCTACTTACTGCCTGCAAGTGCCAGTGATCTCGGTGCTGCCATTCTAAGGTGCCAGCGATCTCCCGTGGTCTCCGCACCGCGATTAGAATCATGGCAAGTCACCCAAGTGAGGACATGGCCTTACTGGGGGACTAGAGCTGTCAAAATACATTTATTTCACTGTCTTTATATGTAAGGCTATCCTGTGTGGCAGAGCTGTGTGTAGTTTCCATATACTGCATTTTATCTTTGTATTAGACTGCTTAAATGAATGTGAAAAAATCTCATGCAGTACCCCTATTCAGCCACTAAAATGGTGTCACTAGAGAGCAGACTTCAGCGTCTTTTCTTCCTCGCACAGAGCACAGAGAGGGAAGGGAGGGGGAGCACGGGGGAATCTGCACTCTGGTCTCCCTTCTCTGCTGCGTGTGTGAGGAAGCTGCCTGCCAGTGCAGCTTGCTCCACACACTCTGCATTGGCTATATTTGCGAGGCTCTGCAAATATAGTCAATACAGTTCAGCTCCCCACAGCTCTCCCGGCAGAGGAAGATTACACAGCTGACATAGCCCATCAGCTGTGTGATCTCCATCGGCACAGCTGATCTCCTCTCCCTCTGCACACAGCTGATCTATCTGCTGGGAGAGCTGTAGGGGAGCCAAGTTGCGATCACCCGTGGCCGAATGCCCGCGGGTGGTCGCACATTCGGACCATAAGACGCAGGCACGTTTTCCCCCCAATTTTGGGGGTGAAAAAGTGCGTCTTATGGTCCGAAAATTATGGTATAACCCTTGAAACTACTAAGAGACTAATTGAAGTTAGAGCAACAACTATTTAGGCATATTGAGGTCTGAAAACTTAACTAACCAATCAAAAATTTACTCCCCGAATATTACTGCAGCAAATGGCACAATAGCATTTGTTGGCCTTTCTGCACTACAGTTTATTCTGATTGGTTGCTGGACCTTTTCCTACCATTACTTGTGTTTGTACTGTGTTATTGCATTCGGTTACGGTAAGTTTTTTGGTTTGTGAGATTCTGCATATGTGCTGAATACCAAGTTTTTTTAAACTAGTTTTCCTTTTAAAACCCTCTTTCAGAATGACTTCTCCGCGTTTCATTGAATTTGTGTGCAATCATGATGAAGTATTGAAATGTTTTGTTAACAGGTGAGTAAATCAATATACACATGGACTATTAGTAATAGGTCAAATCATTTAAAAATTTAAACGGGTACAAAGTTAAGTGTATGTGACCTTTATTTAAAGGAAACCATATGTATGTTTGTTCCAGTGCTGCAGCCTCTATCAGAATTTGTGGCACTTTCACACTTTCACACTCCCAAAATGTGATCTGCAGCTGAAACGTAGTTTGCATTTTAATAGCAAACTGAGTCGGCGCCATTTGCCTTGGCTTAGGGCATGTTAATCACATGTTGCAAAAGCAGGAAGATTTATGCTCCTTAAACCAGGGCCAATTGCACTCTTAATGCCCACTGCTGACAAATCCAGGACACCCAGTGGAGACTAGGCCTTAATCACAAAATAACCTATTTAAAACCTATGGGCATGTACGTGCCTGAAAAACAACCAGTGCATAATGTACTCATCACAAGACACATCCATTGATTCTCAATGGACATGTTGCGTCGTGTAAATAACAACGCAGGGCTATGGAGACAGGCATGTCATAGGAAACTATAGGTATTTTAACACAGTGGAGACTATAAAAGTTAAGCGCTATTTTAGTGAAAATATTATTTCTTATTTTTACAGCATTTATTTATTTATGGTATACATTACTTAAGTCAAAACATGAAACATGAGTGACCCATCTGCATATGCACAAGAAAGAGAAGGGAAGGGGGGGGGGGGGGGGGGGGGGGGGGGTTGTAGCCAGCAGCCTAATCGCCACATCCCAAAAAAACTAAAAACTAGTAGTTTGATAGGGAGAACTAAACCCAAAGGGGGTGGCCAACCCCTACGGACTTTAAAGGTGAAAGTTGTAAATAGAGTTTCAGTCGAATGAGTGAGGTTTACAATTTTAATAAAACAAATATAACACTTGCACATAAGTATACATGAGTAAAAGCATATCAGTCGTGTCCAAATGGTCGGTCAAGCATGTCAGTCATATCTACATCATCTGTCTGGTCTAGACAAGGAATCGAGACTTATTCCATGTATACACCCTAAACTCAACCAGGGTGTTATTGTGTTTGCTACCACCAATTCCACATTAATAAATAAACATTTCCACATTGCATCGTCTAATTATAGGACTTCTTCAGGGATGTGGAGCTATGTTCTAGGGTTCAATTTGTCCATATAATGTGCAGGTGCTTACCTAAACATCTTTTTCCTGTGTCATAAAAAAATGGTTTCAATATAGGTCAGACCTCTTGGGAATTTAATCAGTCCCATTCTATATAAATCTCTTTACTCGACCTAATTAACATTACTAAGAAACCTGCTTCAAATCCCATGTACTGCCCATGTCGTGTCACAATATACATCATACCCATATTTTCAACCTCATTCAATGGTCCATAATTTAAATAACCAAACTCAGTTGGTTATGGGTGAACCTACACCATATTAAACAGTTTGTGATTGGCTGACCAGTTTACATTTTGTATTTTTTCCTTTGCTTATAAACTCTGATGGATCTGTATACGGCAGATCTTAGATAAGGAAAATACCAAACTAAATATGATTATGACTAGTGATGACCTGATTTGAAAGAATATGGTCGTTTTTTTGTCTTTACTATGAACTGAAGCACGGATTTGAAAAAAGACACTAAAATACATACGATTTGTCCAGGCCATTGAATATTCCTGACATCACTAAAGCCCTTTTTTAATGATGTAAGCAGGGGTGGGTCCTATTTCTCCATTCTTTAGAGTTTTCTTTGCAACATATGTGTGGATTTTAACAATTTCAAATTGCTCAACGACTTTTTCAAGTTTAGTCTGGTTAAAAAAATTGAATAATTGACTATTCCATAATATTAATTTTTTTATGTTTGCAGAAATCCCAAAATCATATTTGACCACTTTCATTTTCTCCTGGAGTGTCCGGAATTGATGTCAAGATTTATGCACATAATTAAAGCCCAGGTATTTTTATTTCTATTCTCCTTACTATATCTGTGTTCTCCTTACTATATATGTGTAAATGCATTATTTTAGTTTTGTATTTACCAAAGCATATAATATGAGCATAATAGTCTATTTAAATATACAATTGGTGAACCTGGCTTTACGGGAATTCATAAGGGTTTTTTTTTAACCTCCTTAGCCCTCAGCCTGTACCGCACCATTTTTAACGGCGTGGTACGGGTGATCGCAGCAGAGTACACAGTACTGCTTGAATTTCACTACCTCCCTTTCTTCCCTCTACACATTAACATGGAGGTCTGTGGCGCGGCGTCACTGATAACGCAGAAGGGCGATCCCGGAATCAATCATTGGTTAAGGCTGAATAAAGAATCACCGCAGCTTTTTAGGAGCACAGGGAAGTTTTGGCGATCGCAGTAAGGGCAGAGTTTATTTTACACACACACTCTGAACGAACTGGGTTAGTTTCAACCACTAGGTAGTTAATCTATAATGCTATATATTTTTGTTTGTTTTTAAAATATACTGTTAACTGGCTTTATTTTCTTAAACTAAGAACAAAGATACAGGTAGCCCCTAAGTTACAGATATCCAAAACCAGAACAACTTTTTAAAGCGCACCTAAATTCACCTGATGCACTTGCTGGCCAACCCCCTATTAACAGAAGGTAACATCTGTTAAAAAAAAAAAAAAAAAGATTTAAAAAAATCCTCCTAAGGATTTTACATACATATCCCTTGTCGCCCTTCCCCTGTTCTCTCTGCAAAATATCTGCTATGGTTGACAGTCAGGACATCTTCATCTTCAGCTACAGTCATTCATACAGTCTTCATGTCTCTATGTAACTTTGGCTTTCTTCCATTGAAAGGCATTGTATCTGGTCCCCTGGTGGCCGTACCAGTTACTGCTGCAAGCAGTGGCTGGAGGGGCGGTTTTAGCGCAGTGCAATATCCCTTTAACGAGTCCAGTCTCTAGGTGGCTGAATGTGTATGAAGTCTGGGACCCTAGTCACCCGGGCCACATGTACCACCTGTGTAAATAATACATATATAAATATATTTAATATGTAAATAATATATATATATATATTAGGGCATTAACGAAAGTGGGTACAGCTTAAACGGTGTCAGCCAGGGCACACAGAATAAGTCAACTGTAGTTCACAAAAGAGCACATAAACTGGCTTGCATGATTCTCAAAAAGAGAGGAATGAACCCCCCTGGCTGTCCAAATCAGTCTGATTTTCTGTGGTATGAAAAATATAACCGACCTGGTAAGTCCATTGAGATTCAGATTTCTGTACCATAAGAGGTGCAAAGTTTACTTAACTTTGTAGAGTCTGATCAAAATAAAATTCCACCATCTCTAGAACGCTCACAAGATGGCACTGCCGCCTAAGTTTGTATTTCACCAGCCGAGTCCAGCTCGGGAATACCAATGTCAGTAAGTTTTATCATCCTGAGCTGCACGCTTATACAGTCCCGGACTGCACAGGTGATTATACAGATGTGAATCGGTGATAATATGTTAATATCCAAGTATCCAAATTGCATTAAATAGCAATAATCTACCTGTTCCATCCTACATACAAATAACAGGGACTCCCTAAATTTAAATTGGAAATCATGTATGCTATTAGTATAAAGCTGCATGCAGAGTTCTTTATCCAGTCACCAGCTTACTGTCATCCACTAGGAACTTGAACTTTTAAAATTGAGGATTCTAGTAAAATTCTCTGGAGGTGGCGAAAGGAAGTAAATGGTGAAAGGTTATATTTGCATACTTAGCTTGAATCGTCTGGCTATATTAAAGACATTAATGTGTATTAAATGTGGATTTATTTTTTAAAAAGCTTTTATGAACTCCTGCTGGGAATCTTTGCACTTGAGTTCTCAGTGAAGCTAGATTACAGTATTGTATCAGTTATTAGAGGGCATTTCTTTTCCTTTGGCATTTTCGCTTTGAAATAATAGAGTGACGCTTCAAAGGTGAGACAGGCGCTCAAGAGGGGAGCTCATCATCTTGGAGCCATGGTTATTCACCCACCTATAGCTGTAATATCCGTTTTTATTGTACTCGCTGTGTGCTATTTTATTCACCAGATCCCACTTACACAGAATTTTGAGTTGACTGAAGCTGTTTTGTTAATGTAGTATATCACTGTGAATGACAAGGCTGTGTATATAAAGCATGGGCAGTGTTCTCTACATTAAAACACAATCTTCATATAGAGCTCAGTTTTTTTAGTGGAATTATGATGTAACTGCTGACCAGGTTATATATGGCACATACAATAATCTGCATTTCACATTTTCACAGGTTTGTTTTTAATGTTTTATAATTAATTCACAATTTTAATAGCAGACTATGGAATCTAGTTGTGGTTGTTGCCAATATTTTGGTTTTGTCATACTTAAGTTTTTAATTTGGCTGTAGGCAATTGTTCTTAACCAGTCCTTATAGAGCAGTGATAGCGAGCCAAACCACTATGGCAATTTAACCTGAATACTAAGGTTTTAGTTGAAACAATGGAAGTCACAGAATTTTTTCCAGTAATGGACGCGGTTACAGCCAGCACATCTGTTACTGGCCAAAAGTCCTAACGCAGTCGAACAGCAGTGTGAAATGGCGCTAGAATTGTTAAAATTTGAAAGCAAGGAGCTTCGAAACCCCACAGGAATTGAGACGAACTTGCGGCTTTCTCACCGCCATGGCAGCGGTATTGCTGTATATTAATTAACAGCCAGTTTTGACACCTTTTTATGATGTTGTTGTAGTCGAGTTCACTAGTCGTGATGACGTCATCACAGATCACAGACACATTAAGGAACACAAGTCTCTATCAATAAACAACTTTTATTTAAGTTCTCTGTAAAATAAACAGTCAACAAGACAATAAAACAAAAATACCTCTAATTTCCTGGTAACTTAGCAGTATAGCCACAAGATGGCACTGCTGTTTGTTTGCATTTCACCAGCTCCTGAATACGATGTTACCCGAGCGGAATCGCCTCCCCTTCTGTCCCCACCAGAGACCACTGCAGACACCGATACACAGTCTGTCTACGTATGCCAGCCGAGAGGACTGTGCATGCACTCCTATCTTGGGATGAGACTATGTTTAATAGACACATTTGTTAGTGGGGTCATAATATATTGATAAGCAGATAAAATGTATGTCTGGTAAAATATACTTTCTGTTAAATTGTTGTAAAACTGATATGATTTTCATAATATAACACATGCTAAAGAACCTTAAATGTAAATGAGTCTTTAGGTTGATGATGCGGTTGACACAAACCCAGTTTGTCCAGGGTTTGTTTGAAAAACAAACTCTGATCGAACCAGGATCGTAACAACCGACCAGACCTCCGGAAACATGTGGCGATTCTCTATATAGTCACACAATTTCCAAGGTTCCGGAACCACCCCCTTCTGCGTTCTCGGTGGCGCCAAAGGAGCGATTAGACCTCCATTATAATGGGGGGGGGAGGGGCATTGATTTCCCAGCCCGGTTGCCGGCATCATCAATGACATGGGCAGGTGTAGGGTGGGAAATTAAAGCATAGTACAGTTTGGTACAGCTGCGATCGCCTGTATCGTGTCGTTAAAAATGATGCAGTAGGGGCTGACCGGTTCCAAGGAACAGCAGGTAAATATGTTTTTTTAGGATTGTGCAGCATTTCTCCACCATTTTGACTACTTAAGGGCAAGTAAAAGTTTAATATAGTATATTTTTTATTTTAAGAATACATCAGCTTTAATCATAAAGGTGGCAGACCTATTAATATTATTTCAGAATGGTGTGTTGGGTTGTTCAATAAGCTCAATGTATAAGTATTTTATATACTTAAAAATATGTACATTTAAATTAAATACCGTATTTTCCGGCATATAAGACGACTGGGCGTATAAGACGACCCCAAACTTTTCCAGTTAAATTATAGAGTTTGGGATATTCTTGCCTTTATAAGACTACCTCTCTTCAAATGCACACCAAATAAAAAATGTTATGTCAACTCTTTCAACCCCCAGAAATCTAAAAATGTAGTATAGTGTGTATGAAGTGAAGTTTTTGTACAGCTATTTATTGTGCTCAATGTGTTGTATGTATCCCTGCAATTCCAATTTCAGCCACAGTGCACAATGTCGCTAGTGAGCACACACAATTGTCAGTAGCAGCCAGCTACTTTCACAGACATCGGGAAGAAGGAGGGACTGGAGGGGGATGCTGAAGATCTCTCCCTCTGTTGGCTCCTGCCAGCCAGCACGCAGTGCGGGGAGCCTGGATCAGGGGAGCAGACCTATGGGCTCCCGTAGATGGTCGGCCAGGGACAGGAGAGCACCCCCCGACTTTTGAACACATTTTCCTGTGTTCAAATGTCATCTTATACGCTGGAAAATACAGTATATATTTTATGAGCTGCTGCCCCACATTTATTCTTGAAATAAACAGGTACACAAGGTTGATTCAAATATAACTTTTGTTTAATGGAATGAAAGTGCTAAACACATGAGGTGATGTCTATAGTTTTGCACTACATAAATCTATTTTATATATTCTGTGTATTGACTTAGAATAAATAGGCAATCTTCTTTTGCAGAGCAGAATATAATTTGGATAGATTGTGTTAGGGCAATACACTGGAGATCTATTAATTAGAGTAATACATCTCTGCTTTTTTTATTTTGTATTCCAGCCTTTTAAAGATCGGTGCGAGTGGTTTTATGAACACCTACATGCTGGGCAGCCAGATTCAGATATGGTTCATAGACCTGTAAATGAGAACGACATATTGCTAGTTCATAGAGGTATAAACCATCAAACTACCTGTTTAATCCACATATGTTCACTTTAATGAGAATGCAATTAATTTTTGTTACATATTCAGATTCTCTTTTTAGGAGCAGTTGTGAAGTGGTGTTTAAATCAAACTGTGAAAAACTGAAGCAAGGTATTGCTGTGCGTTTCCACGGGGAAGAAGGCATGGTATGTCCAAATTCATCTTGCTTCATGTTCAGTATTGATATTCGTGTGATCATTTATTAATATAAGTGATGAGGGTTTTAAGTAGAACACAGGACTCTGAAATCTTTTTTTTTATATATTTTAGAAATATGATAACATAATCCTATAAACTGTGTCATTTTTTATTTTTCAATCATTTTAAAGCATATTTTTGATAGAAACCCTTCCCCGCCAGAAATGTGCATGACTTTTTTTTTCCCATTTAAGAGATTTTAACTCATTTATTATCCTGACCAGGAGAGAAGATGTATAACAGTTTGTTTAATCATTTTAGTTTAGTACTGTATTTTTCGGACTAAAAGATGCACTTTTTCACCCCCAAAATCGGGTAGAAAAAGTGCCTGTGTCTTATGGTCCGAATACTGAATGGGGGGGGGGGGGGATTACAGCAGTTAAGGCACAGATACACACAGCAGATCTTGTTTAGTTTTAGGATTTTATGATTTCAACTAGCCAATTTGTATTTCATTACACTTACCCCCAACATGGTATCATCACCAAAATTGCTGGAGATGTAAAGAAGTTTTTTTTGTAGTAGTAGTGCTCTAGCTTATTTACAGTTAGGAAAATAAGTATTTCCTCGAACCCCTGCTAATTTTATATGCTCACCCTCTGACAAAGAAATCACCAGTATATAATTGTTATGGGAAATTTATTGCAGCTTTGAAAGACTGAATAACAACCATCTGCAATCCTAGTAAACAAAAATAAGAGATTGATGGTAATTGCAATGAGGGAAATAATTATTTGATGCCCTATGAACCAGCAAGATTTCTCAGAAGTCTTATGCTAGACTATATGCTGGTAATATGCAGGTAATAAGCTCTGTAAGGGACACAAATGCTATTATTTCCTCCTTGTTACAGTACCTGTATAAAAGACAACTGTCCTCAGAACTAGCTACCATGGCTAGGTGGCACAATAACCGCACAATAATTCACATGTGCAAGGAATGGAGTTGCAATGTATGTGAGAACAGTAAAGAAGCAGGGCAGACCTACCCATGATGTCCTTGGCAATGATCAAGAATACAACTGGCAACTACGCTGTGAAGGCAGAATCGCGCAGCACCCTCGAGGTCTCTTCTGCTCAAGACAGCACATGTACAGACCCATCTGCAATCTGCTAATATAAATCTAAATGATTCAGAGGAATACTGGGTGAAAGTGTTGTGGTAAAATGAGACCAAAATCCAGATTTTTGACATTAAGCTTAAGGAGTCTTTTTCTGCTAAGAGCACAGGACACCTCCACTGCATAGAAGATACAATAGACAGCACCATGTACAGTGTCAAATCCTGAGTGAGTATCTCCTTCCCTCAGCCAGGGTCTTGAAAATGGGTTGTGGATGGGTATTCCACCCAAACTGGCTGTGGATGGGTATTCCACCAATAACTGGCCTAGCCAGTTTTCAGACCTTAATCCCACAGAAAATCTGTGGTGGTGGCTGAAGGCTGCATTGGCAGACATCAGCCTTAAAACCCAATATAGACACCTAATTTCATCATCAGAGGGTAAACATACAAAATCTGCAGGGATTCAAATACTTATTTTCCTGTAGTTTTTGCATTTAACTTAAAGAAAACCTTACAAACCAATAAGCCTATATACTTACCTACATGCGTCTTGATCCCGGCAAAGAGATCCCTGTAGAGAAAAATCCCATACTTATCTTTCCCCTCTTCTTCGCTCCAGCTCCGACATGCCTAGAGTGTCCGATCCTCCAGCTTGTAAGATGGAGGAGCGAGACTCTTCCGGTCTTGCTCTCTCCACCAATCCAGATCTGAATCTGCTGATGCTCCGTCCCTTCGGCATCACTGGATTCAGATATGGCTGGCTGCCGAACACCAGGGGATCATGGGAAGCAAATGTCAGAAGTGACATCTACTTTCCCAAAATCCACTTTCTTCTGGAGCCAGCCGCATGCCACAGGAGAGGTGGGGCATCACCACATTTTGACAGATTTCACCAGGTAAGTGTAATTATATATTTTTTTAAACCTCCGGTGGCGGTAATAGGAAGCAAATGCTATATGTCCTTGAGCACACCCCTTAATAAATCTACATCAAATTTGGTGATGATACCATGTTCTTATAAACTCATTAAGTCTTCCCCCTGAATTTTCTCCTGACTCAAGTATACACCATTTTGGGTGCTGAAAAATTTGGCTTATACTCGATTATATACAGTAAGGGTCACTGGGAAAGTTATGAACACTGCCAACTAAATACAGGAACCATTGAATATGCAATAAGGAAAAACAAGTTTATGGGGCTTTTTCTTGCTAGTATTCACTGATTACAAGGTTGGTGCCAGTTATAGTTTGTGCTGTTTATGATCCCTTAACACAGTTTTTCCCAAACTGGGGGGCGCGAAGGTATGCCAGGGGGGCCCTCATTCTTAACCTGTGTTTGAATAGGTAGGGGGGGCTCGATAATGTTCCTAAATAGAAAAATGGGGGCCCTGCAAGGAAAGTTTGGGAACCACTGCCTTAACATATGGTGTGCTCTAATGTGCAAATCATGTGCAGGGTACACTTGTATCTTACATTGACATTATGTATGATGGTTAATAAGCATGCATTTGCAGGGTGTGGCTGGGTTTCTTTCTTAATTGTAGTTATGGTTTGCATATAAAAGAAGGTATGTGTATAATGACAACCTGAATAAATGGTGAGTCTCTTCCTGTTATGCATGCTGTCATTTAACATTTTTGCCTTAAGTGTAGTGTGCATAATTTATGGAAATCTATAACACAATTACAAAAGCAGGTTAAATCAAATTTGATCAGTGAGGTGGGCAACGTAATCATTCATGCCATTCGCACAGAATTATGTGCGGCTTTGTGAATTAAAGAGCTAAGGATTTTATTGACTGCAATCATAATGAAATCCTAATGACTGATTAATCCACCTTTTTATTACTAATTATTGTACAATTTTCTTTACATTTTTATCTCAGGGACAAGGAGTTGTGCGAGAATGGTTTGACATATTGTCTTCTGAAATTATCAATCCTGATTATGCCCTTTTCACACAATCAGCGGATGGTAAGTAATCAGAAGCTATTAAAACCAACTACACATGGATTGGATGCTTTATTCCACTACTCCTTTGCTTCTCATATATTTTTTAAAAAGTGCATTTTGTATGGATGTCCGCTCTAATTCTCTTAAATGATTCTGGCAAATTTAAGAAAATGATGTATAATTTTCTTTGATTCACTTGTTATGTAGCAGGACTTCTTATAATTTCATGCTTCTTGCACTGTGTATGTGACTGCCAGTTACAAGCTGTAAGGATGATTCCAAGAGTGATTCCAAAAAAAAAAGGCGATAGGAGTAGTTACATGTTAACATGGAGAGCTTCGGTAACTTAGTGAATTTAGAACCATGGCAATTTATTTGTTATTGCTGCAAAGAAGAATGGTTAAGAAAAAAGTTACAGAAAAGAAAATTACCATCTTGTCCAGCGCTGCTACTCCCACTATGGTACTGGACGAGATGGTGCCATCCAGTACACATCGGGGCTCCAGCAGCGCATACTTACAGTTTTGCGCTGTGCCGGTGTCCCCAGCTCCTCCGTCTCTTCTTCCCCTCTCCCTCCAAGTGACATGATGACGTCACATCTGGGAGGCGCGCGAAATGTGAAAGTACCTTACATGAAATGTAATGACATGTACTAAATATCGCCAAAATAAAAAGTCTCTGGTGCCCCCGATGTGCCCATATGCAGTAACCCTCTCTTCCCTGGTGTGATTTTACCACATCCATCACACCAGGTTAGAGAGGGTTACTGCAAAGGGGCATATCTGGGGCACCAGAGACGTTATTTGGGCGAGATTTAGGACATTTTTGTGTTTTCTCATTAATTGTATTTAAAAAAAAAATATTTTACATAATTGTTTGTTTCAAACCTTAATATATTCAGGATGTCTATTAGACCCTTGTACGGACATATTTTGGGAAGTTACAGGCCTACGACATAAAGAAAAATGTACCATTGAAGTCTATGGTGCACTTTTGGTACAGAAATCTGGACCTCATCAGTGCGCTAGGGAGGTTATTAATGACTCTTCTCCCTTTTTTTAAGTTCCAAACATCCTGCTGAACATTCAAAACAAAAGGCCACTGCCCAGGGGGAAATATTAGCTGTATTAGTGAACTGAGGCTATTTAGTATTTATATGTATTTACATTAACATTCTGCATTACAACAAAAAATTATGTGACACAGACTCATCCCTCCTGATATATGTATATACAGTAGGTGCTCATAGGTAAGTTGTTAGTGCCAGATTGTAAAATGTGTCAGAGGATACATTGAGGGTGCATATAGTAAGGTTTCAGCCCTGCACACTCTGCTGGAACTAAGCTCACTCTCCTGGCACTGGCCTTATAGCTTTGCTGGAGGAAGTGGAACTAAGCCTTGTCTTCTGGTAATGACCTTTTGGTTTGGCTGGAGGAATATAGAGTGAATAATACTCCATGGCCAATTCTTGCCTACTTTGCTGGAACTTGCTGTATATTCACTTTATATTTGAATGGATGTGCCTGTTTTCGAATTATCTCCAAATCTGTGGGGTACATCTGTGGTTTTATGAACCAGTTCATCTTAAATTGGTATTTAGTTGACTTATATAGTAATTGGTGTATTTTGTAGACCCTCTCTGATAAACTCCACCCTGCATATTTGCTTGTATGGCTTTGTCTACACTATGCATTAGGACGTGCTAACTTTAGGGACTTAGGGCGTTAGGGATGCTGTGTCAGGGACATCTTGGCAATGTATTCTCTATGAGCATGTTAACATGCCCACACTTGTGTAGCTAAACAATGTCAACTTGGGGCTCCATGTTGAATTTTTTTAGCAGTGTAATGCGGCCCTAACGTGTCTGTGGATACTCATCCATTGAATATCAATGGAAGCGCTTACGGTCAGCATTCCTGTGTTTGACACATGTGAAACGCAGGAATCAAGAGAAATCTGGAGACATGGAGTTAACAGTGCAGTTTAGGGAGAACTACATTTCCCTCCCAGTGATGTTCTAACCTGAAGATAAATAAAAACTAGACAAGGTACCAGTGTGTTAGTCATGTGCAGTGTCATCAACTTTTCCATGTTTATGATTGTTTTTGTTACACCCTACGTTCCTTACTTCGCACAGCTTACCCTTTAGGCATTTTGTATCTCCGTCTGTATTATAATACTGCTTTAACATTTAATCTGAATTCCGCTCAGCTAATTTAGGTTTTCTGCTTTTTTATATAAACATAATTTTGTAAATCATTGTTAATTTGTCATTGTTTTTTTCCGAACAGGAACAACATTCCAGCCAAACAGTAACTCCTCAGTGAACCCAGACCACCTGAACTATTTCAGATTTGCCGGCGAGATACTGGGTCTTGCCCTTTATCATAGGCAACTGGTCAACATTTACTTCACAAGATCATTTTACAAGCACATCCTTGGTATGGATATTAAATATTTGGATTGCGTTGTTACATGTTGCATGCAAATGCTTCTACTGAGTATGCTCATTACTATTAATATACTGATAAAATTTATGTCAATAATTCATCTTTTTAATCACCGACCCCAACTTTTAGTTCTTTCCCTCATTAGTCAGGTCATTTTCAGAGACTCTTGTTCCTTGTTGCTACCTTCCTCAGAGGTGTGTCCAAATACCATAACCTGATGCATGCACCAACAAGTCCATTTCTCTATCGTTGTTGTTGAAATCTGATGGGTGTAAACAGTCAGGTCATTTATAGAGGCTTTTACTCTTATACATAGTTATAGTCTGTACTGATGTTTTACAGTTTGATTAGAATGGGCAGGGATTGGCATATGTTTGTAGTTGCAATTGCTGATACTGTCTTTTGAGCAGCAGTTAATTAATTAAGAGTGTAGTGTTTCTTTAACTTAACATCTATACATTTATTGCCTAAGGGGGCAGCTCAGTTAGCTAGCACTCTGGTCATGCAGCATTAGGGTGCCAGGTGCAAATCTGGTGAGGATACCCTGGGCTTGTGTGGGTTTCCTCCTGTCTCACACACTCTAAGGCTTTCCTCCATATATTGTCCTTAGACTATGTTAGTTACTTAGGAATTAGACTGTGACATATGACTTGGACTACTATGCTAGTTACACATCACTGTGGTAGGCATTAGATGGTGAGCTTCTTTGAGAAACAGTTATTGATATAACGTTGTACTCTGTTAAGTGCTGCTTAATATATTGCAACTATATAAATGTTTCTATTCCTGTATATGTTAACTGCCAGTGATAGACAGGAGGGGGGTGCATACAAAATAATTAGAATTGTATTTGAGTAGTTAACATTTGGAGGTTTTAAACTGACAATATATGAACTTTTAGGCCCCCCTATACTTGCATAGAACCAGGGTCTGTTTCCAAGGTATCGGGTGCGGAATAAGCACACACAAATGGTGCGCTCCGATCTCTGAACGACCTGCTGCAGTGTGCTGACATCATCACGCTGCAATCGGATGTTTGAGGATCGCACTGGGATCTATGTGTGTATGTAGGGCTTTAAATTCTGTAGCTCGCTGTGTACGAAAAGTACAATCTTGAGTATTAATAAAGCTCTTACTTTGTTCTAAAAGTCTTTATATGAACACGCTGCATTATCCTCCTTGTCCTGAAGAGGGCAGCATCATGCAAGCGATGCCTGAATGAGTGAACTGGATGAAAAGAAGTCTCTTCCTAAATATCTGCATGCTTTAATACTGCAGGTATCCCAGTAAATTATCAGGACGTGGCCTCCATTGACCCAGAATACGCAAAGAACTTGCAGTGGATTTTAGATAATGATATTAGTGACCTGGGACTGGAACTGACTTTTTCCGTGGAGACCGATGTGTTCGGAGCTATGGAAGAAGTGCCCTTAAAACCAGGAGGGGCCAGCATACTTGTTACACAAGAGAACAAGGTGAGTGATGAGATCAATGTCAAGATGTGCTTGTAAACTGTCTCTGGAAAGATACACTTCACGCTCTGATGTGAGCCAGAAAAGACAGCATTTACTCCACCGGGGTACGGTATCTGTGCGGCAAATTCAATCGTTTGTAGTCCGAGCACTGCCATTATTCTGTGACATTACTAATCCATCACATTATTAACAACACCAAACTGCTCCATAAAATGACATCCGCGTTGTTGTGCGCAGTTTAGGTGTAGTCTGATTATAGCTATACCTGTAGTGTTCATATTTCACAATAAAAATAGCTCAAGCTGACATTCTGTGTTCGTATACTGCCTAGCAGGTTTCTAAATGTCACGTTCCATATTCCTGGTATCTTAGCAGTGTCATTTTGGGAAACGCAGCCTCCTATATTAATATTTCCTTTTAATCAGCAGCATGTTATCCTTACAGCACGCAGCGGCTGAAATTTATGACAGCTTTGCGCGTTTAGCAGAAATCATATGCATTCCGTGTGACGAAGCTCTTATCCATCATTTGTCACAAAGTGTCAGAGCAGAAAAATGTTTAGATTCGGGTCCCTGACACAGTTTTAATTATGAACATCCATTTTTCTATTACACAGATGTACTTATAGCAGAAAACCTGTGTTATTTTTCAGGAAGCATTGCTTTTTTTCTGCAGGGGGGAATGTATATAAAGAGGAATTATAAATGATTGAAGTGTTTCATGATGCCAAAGCTTGTGGTACATATAGTGTTTTACTTGTGTGCCAGTTCCTGGAATCGGTCGTCATAAATTACATTGTCATATATAAAACATTGGTTACGTCGTCTAGTGAGATAGAGTGATAATTGCATTGTCTGACACAGATTAAAGAAATTCTGCCAGTTACAGGTCAGGCCAGAGTTGTTCTGGGAAGAAGAATGTAATGAATATTTAACAAACCACACACAATCATTTAACCAAGCAGAACGCAGGAAGGGATGGTAAGACATAGCTGGTTTTATATAGAGGGCGGAGAGCTATTCCTGCAAACCATGCAAAGCCGGAGGAACGCCATTTTAAACTGTCACCGTACAAAATGCGATGTTTTCCTTTTGCGGAATAGAAACTTTACTGAAACACTGTTTGGCTTTTAGAGCAGTAAACAGCACCATTAGAGACCTTGTGAGTAAATTACAAGAGAATGTAAAAACATCTTTTTTTTTCCACCTCCTGGAAGCCTGCGTTCGGGAGCTGCATCAATCTATCTATTTGCACGGCCCAGTAATGGCAATGCTGATTTAGAAAGGGCATTAGAGTAATGATTTGAAATGTTTTTCATAGCTACTATTAACCTGGACAACAAACGGCAGTGGGACACAAATGAATGTAAATGTAATGCGTGTTTGGAGTTTGCCTTGATCGGTTTCTAGGGTAACCAGCCAAAGTTCTATTTTTTTTTCCCTCGATTGTTAGACGTATATTTTTTTTTATCTGTTATTTTATTTCTTCTCATTCTGTTTTCTGAGGCTCGTTGGCACAGCTATTTTTCCTTTATGTTTCGTGGCACCTTTTTCTTTTTTATACAGGTTTTTGCTATAAAAGTTCACTATGTTGTGACTCCATTTACTATGTTACGTTGTTTATACTGTTAGCCTTAACGTTAGGTCTGTTCATTCCAGATGGCTGCCTGCACTGTGCCCTTAGCTCTCCTCCTGTAAGTTTAAGGAACACTGCTGTTCAACAGCAGACACGCAGGTTTGTTTCTCGCCTGCGCTGGCACAATCCTTCATTCGTGCTGAGGGTCGCAGTGAAGTGCATTTCATTAGCTGCAAGAAGCTTCCAAGTGTGTGTGTGTGTGTGTGTGTGTGTGTATGAGAATCTATACAGAGGCCACTGCCTAAACTATTACATTGCATTCCACAACACGTGCCATTAAATATTCTAGAGCTCCTTGTAATGATTAAGGGCTTGTTCGCATATTGCTTAGAAATGTACAAAGCTGATTTCCCCCCCCCCCCTTGTAATTTGCACAGCACAATATGTCTAACACTAGGACTAATAATATTACACATTAAAGCCTTATAGTATTACCATTTCTTTAGAGGGCATAGAGGGATCCAGTTATCCCTTTCACCTGTCTGAGGACAACTAATAGAATCAAACCTTATTTTACGTTTATGGGTATAGCAGCTCGCACAAATATAACACAATTATATCAGCGCTGCTGTCTGCAGCGTTCGTTTACTGGGAAGGGACCTGCAATTCAGAAATATTCAAAATAGGTCAACATTAAAAAAAAAAATTAGTTTTTTTTTTCAGATGCAATTGTTACAGCAATGTTTCTTAATTATTGCATAGCACTTTTAGGGCCCTTTCACACTAGCCAAGGAGTAGACAAACTTTTTGACTCATGTGCCACATTGGCTTATTAGATTTGATAAAGGGGCCGGACCAGGAGCTTGTAATGGCCCACCTGCCATAGGTGTGCTAATTCCATGCATCGCCAGCATCGCTTAGGATGGTGGTGATATGTAATAGGCAACATGTGACAGGGACATTGTTATTTATTATTATTTTTTTTTATATCCTGCAAAAAAAAATTAGAAAATGAGCAGAGATAATTCCTAGAGACTTTGTCACCATGAGGATGCGCTCACAGTGCCATCACATGATCACGCCACTGCATTGTCCCCAAGGCAATGTTTGGACACCTTATGGCATAATGTGCACATATTGCAGAGAACAAGTGGAGGGGTGCATTTTTTTAACAAGGACAACAGGCCTTAGTTTGTCCTGCAGTAGCCGCATTGCATTGTTTGCTGGCATCATCCGTATCAGCGATAACAGAAACACTGCGTTACTACAATGTGCTGCGCAAGAGTATGGGAGATGCTTGTGCTACAGGATGAAAATGCTTGCTAAAGTGCGATTCCATGCAAAGCATGCAAGTGTGAAAACATGGAAACCTGTTTACCATGTGGTTATGCTATTGCCTTGCCATTTCTAGTGTAAAAAGGCCCAAATGTCTTTATGAAAAGTGGTACTATATGATTAAGTGGTCTGGTCGCTTAAACTTCATTATTATTTTAGCCAACTACAGTCAAACTGTTTTTAGTTTTTGATGGAGAGAAAACTTTTGTTCTTTGTTTCTAATGAGGAGCTTGTTTTAAAGATTAGTTGTTGTGTATATGGCTCCAAGGAAGAAATCACCTAATACAAAGTATGGAGAAGACACCTTTTTTCTAGGCTTGAATTGAGCATTAGGGTTAAAATGCCCAATATTCACATAGACAACACAACAACATTGGCAGACAGTATTTCTTCTTTTATGTTTGAACTGGGATGGACTTCTAGAGAGAATTTACTTTAACTGATGATGCTCATTTGAGTTTTGTTGATGTTTAGGATCACTAGTCTGCATTTACTAAATAAGGGCTTGTTTCCACTAGTGCATTCGGCACATCGCTTCTCCCCGCAATTGTGCACACGATCGGACGCGATTTTTGCATGCAATCCAACCTTTTTTTCTGATTCCCATAGAAAATGAATGCACATGGTAAAAAAATTTTTTTTGACCGCATCCATTCATGTTAATAGATGTGATCGGGTGTGTTTTTCTGCTAGTGCATGCGTTTGGGCGCTGCACGCAGTTAAAAACGCGGTAGGATAGCGGTCAAAAACGCATTCTAAATTGCATCCTTGCCCAAACGCGCACATTTGCATGCAATCGCTTACATTTAAGCTGTTCAATTGATGTCCTATGCATGCGTTCATTTGCGCACATGGTGGCACATTTAAAAACGCATTAATCTGCGGCCAGACACAAGCCCTTAATATCATTTTGAGAAAAGTCTTCAGCTGTAATTACTATGTTTTTTGTGGATAAGACAGCTTTTCAATGAACTATAAATGTAGGAAAGCACTTCCCATCGTTTAGTACAGTGATACACTAGTTAATCCCATTTCCGATGAAACAATAGGAAGTCTAATAAAAGTTGTCGCACTGTACCTGCTGGTTTGCGGCGTGTAAACCTCTTTTCTGTTTGTTTTTCTGCATTCTGCCGAGTTCTGACCTCTTATCAATTGCTAGAGGGCGGCTCAGGCAATTTCTTTTTACCTTGTGAAATGCATACATCTGCAAGACATGGAGATCCTAAGGCAGAGCTGGGGAAAAAAACAACACTTTCTCTAGGTAACCCATTTTCATTTCTGGTCCTTTGTAATGTTTTGTATGTACTTAAATGAAAAGCTCTTCAATCATTTCATTACTAGCTTTTGAAAGTACAAGGTAAAGTAAAGGTGCTCAGGGCATTTCACAGAACAATACAGACCTTTCCTAGCACACTAGCCAACAAAAGAACATGTTCTACTTATTCAATGATTTTCATTGAAAACAGAGAGTTTAGTTTAATACATTTGTAAATATATGTGATATCCATGCGGCCTTGTTAAGGTACCCCTTGGATACCCTGAAGAAGTAACCACTAAATGTGTCTGAATGGCTTCATGGAATAGCTCTACAACATGTTTAGGAGTGGGGACCACTTCTTTAACCTCCCTAGCGCACTGCTGAGGTCCAGATTTCTGTTCCAAAAGTGCACCATAGACTTCAATGGTAAATGTTTCTTTATGTTGTAGGCCTGTAACTTCCCAAAATATGTCCGTATAAGGGTCTAATAGATATCCTGACTATAAAATTTTTTGAAACACTCAATTATTATAAAAAAAAGTACATAAAAAAATTATAAAATGTATCATTTAAATGCTAAAATCTCTTGAATAATTTGGTATGAAAGATTTCAAAAACAGTATTTATGTTTGTTTGTAATAACATTTTTATTACAATTGGAAATGTGTTTTGTTTTTTGTTTTACTTTGAATTGTATTGGATACAGTTATCACTGTATCCAATACAATGGCATTTGACACCCTCTGAAAGGGTTAATTTCAAAGAGCACATCTTGGGAATGACAATGGGGGTGATATTCCAGGTGTGCTCCTTGAAGATAGCCCACTTTGCATTGAATGTCCCGTGGGGCGGGGTGCGGGACATTCATATGCAAATTGGGCTGGGAAAAAGCAAGCTTCAGATCCCCCGGACAGCACAGAGCAGAATGTGCTGCTGTGGGGATCTGAGTTTAGCTGGACGGCCCAATCCCGTCAGCTGCAATGCAAGACAAGGAAGTGCAGGACAAGATGGTGCCGTCCCGACCGCTAGGGGGGTTAAAATGCAAATAGAACCTTTTCATAATAAACTTTGTCTAAACCCCCTCATACACCTTTAGATAGCTCCATACAATTTCCTTTAGATCTACCAACAACTATGTAATGCCGGGTCCTCTTTGATAGAATACATAGTGATTGTAAGAGTTAGAAAGGTCCTCATATTACATGGTTTTGGTAGAACAAAAGTGGATTGTACAGAAATTGTATGGTAAGATTGTAAGGTGTATGGGGACCTTTAGACAGATGCTTTAGTGTTGGCTCATCTGCTGGGGTAGCTGAATATGCATGTCCCTAATTATATTGTTCTGCAGGATATTTGCCATGATTTCCCCCCTCTATAAAATAACCTGTTATTATCACACCTATTTCTTTGTTTAGTACAGATTCATTCCACCTAATGTTTTCTCATTACCAAACACAATCCAATAATAGACTGTAACAAATGCCGCTTTCAATTTTATTAAAGTATGTTCTTTTTTATAGCAGTACTTTTCAGTTGAACATAATTGATGGGTTCAAATGTAACCAATTTATTTTTTTTAAAACATTTCAGTCTTTTAAAGCACAAAAATGTATTCTATAATACAAAGGCAGTGTTTGCACAGTGACACGCTCTGTGGCAAGGATCTGTGATGGTTACCTGGAGGTGAATTCATCAGATGTGCGTTAGGCTATGTTCCCACTAAGGCGATTAATCATCTGTGCTCTTCAATTTTCAATCGCTGGCAGAATCGCCTGCCAATCGCCTACACTACTTTCAATGGACTTGTCCCCATTGATAGGACCGCATGCGATTGGGGCCGCAATCAAATTGTGGCTCCCCACGTTCTGATGGACTGCAGCCACGATTGTCCTCTAATCGTGCCCATAGGCATGAATGGAGGTGATTTGCAATGGTGCGTGCCGGCGATCACAAATCGGGGCCCTTCATTCTCTATGGAGGTGATTTTATTTTATAATGGTGGAGTTTTTCTTAAAAAATCGCCTGTGAAAATCGCCTGGTCAATCGCCTGGGGAGCATAGTGGGAACATAGCCTAAGGGAAAACTAAGCAATGTGAAATCACTGTTATATATGATTTAGGTTTGGGGTTTGTTAACATTTTCTCCTGGAACACTATGTATGTACCCTGTCACCAAACACCACTATATTAGGTCAAATCAAAGGATCTAATTTTTTTTTAGCATGAAACATGTCAGAGGCAGGGAGTGGTGTAATGTAGCAACCACTGATCAAAACCATGGTATAAAGTTTTTTAAAATAGAAAGACTGCAGAAGTACTACTTATTTTGTTGAACATCTATGTTATAGCATCCAATTCTTCATAGTGTATGTAGGCTGGAAGCCAGAATGATCCTAATTTTTTAATTTGATTGTGCCAGGTGTGCGGGAAACAATTTCAGTACAAACAACCAGTGAAAAGTGGTAAATTGTAGTCTCTAGGTAATATCTAGTTTTTTTTAAAAGTTTCGTATTCGAACGTACTATGGAGCATGTGCACACTTGTGGCCCTCCATATCAAGTCAGTTGCCCACCACTGAAGTAGAGGATTCCATTCAAAATGAATGAAGAGAAACAACCATGAAGGTTATGGTGAGAAGGGATTAAAGGAATCAAAAAGCCCTCAACTCAAGCAGTGCATAGCACAATCAATGATTGGCATGGCTCCGCCCACTGTTCTAAACCAAGGGTTTCTACCTAAACTTTTGGGATATGTGATGGATTGGGTCGTGTAAATACCTTCTGTTTTAAGAAGGCTTGATTATGCTATTCACTGCTCGAGTTGAGGGCTTTTTGATTCCTTTAATCCCTTTTCACCATATCCTTCATGGTTGTTTCTCTTTGTTCAGCTTCCAAGCCCTACTCCATAGAGCCATGGTTTCCATGCACTGCACTGATGATGGCCAAGGAGCCTGAAACAGCTGTATGCACTCCTGTTTGGAATAAATGGCTCTGTACCATAAAGGTTATATCTGCACTGTACACCAGCGGTTCTGGATGTGCATTTGGCTGATGGGGTGAAAAGGAATCATTTGCATGGCCCCTCCCACTGTCCTAAAACAATGGGTTCTACCTAAACCTTTTGGGTTTGTGATGGATTGGGCTGTGTAAATACCTCCTGTTTTGACCCTATTGCTTTAATCTGCATTATGCCCCTCCAGATTATGCCTACCAGTATAATGTATTTATTTATTTAATATATATATTTTTGTCTTTAGATTGATGTTGGGGGGGGGGGGTGTATGTTTGTTGAAAAATTGGGAAACTAATAAAAAAACAAGTCTACATTTATTAGTAGTGCGATCCCTGGAAAATATGTACTGGCAAGATTAAGGTGGGTTTTCACTTGTAGATTTCAATCAGCTGCCAATTCAATTTTTTTTTTGATGTCATTGTCATTTATCGAACATTATGTAACATTAAATTTTTTGTTCGTCCATCGCAGAAATCAAATAAAAATACATTCGGAATTACAACGACAGATAAAAATGTACCAGCATGACCTTTCAACCTTTTTCGATGACCTTTTGAATGATTTTTTGTTCGAGTTTGACAATCAACAAATTTGCCATTCTAGATTTTTGTTCAATCAACCAAAAAATCGTTCATTCTTCGTTGATCGAACGAAAAAATCTACAGGTGTAAACCCACCTTTAGCTTCTTATAATTTTGATCATAGCTACCTATGAGGTAAAGAACATCGAGCCTATCAGATGTTCTGTAGGATACTAAAGAACATGAGTATAGACCCTATGTGCCCAACCTGTGGCCCGGGGGCTGAATGTGGCCCTTTGGGTGTTATTTGGCGGCCCCCTTGATCCTCCACATGCAGCCCCTAAAACCTAACTGTTAATGCATAGGGCATAGCAACTGACCTGTGAAGTGGTCACACGCTGACCCAACGGTCCTACATAAGTAAAATTGTCAATGTTGATCGGGGAAACCAGGTCTACATATTGGTGCCGCACTTGTGGCCCCCCATATCAACTCAGTTGCCCACCACTGGTATAGTCAGCACCTCTTAGTGTTATTACGCATGTTCATAGAAAAGGTTAATGGATCTAGTGAGCTGCTGATATGAATACTGGTGACGTTTCTTCTCTATGATATGGCAGAGTGTGTCAGTCATAGTCATTTTGTCAGGTTTACATATGTGTCTCGATGTTGTTTGAGTTTATTTTGCCTATATTTGTCCTGTTTTTGTTTTTCCCTAGTGTGTGCTGTAACTGGAATGATTATTTGTCCACATTTAATTAAGTAAATATGGCTAACATAATCCAGCTGTAGACGTTCCTTCTGTCTACATAATTTGTCACAGCTTGGAAGTGCAGGAATGCTCCTGTTTAATCACGGGTGACTTCATTTGATGGAGTCGCTGATCCACCTGCATCTCAGCATGCATACCCATTAACCCTGGCCTAGCGGTGGTCCAGTGAGCTGCTCTGAGAACTGTTGCTTGATGAGCTATGGCTTTCTTCCTATTTGGCATGGCACCGAACTGCCCCCAGCTGACACCACAACAGAACTGCTTGTTGTATTTGAGCACATTGTTAACTTTGCTGATATGAGCCATTGCCCATTAATAAACTTGACTCAACTGTGCATGTTTGTAGTGATATAGAAAAGCCTACTTTTGAGGTGTATAAAGGAAGTCAGACACCAGTCTACAGATTTATATATATATATTTTTTTTTACAGAAGCCGACGTTTACATTGTTTAGATGCATTGGCGATCTGCTGCAGAGAAATTCAAAGGGTGCTTTGAATAACAATTCATCACTCATATAGGACATGCAGCACGGCTTCTGGATCACTGACTTTGTTAATGTCATAGCACTTGACATACAGAATTCAAGCTGTTGCTGCTTTCCCAAATACACTGTTTAATAATAGCAGCATTCTTCTAAATGTTGTTTTCTCCGAAAACCATATGTCGCTATCCCCTTCATTTTCTTTCGTCAGAGGTCATCCGAACACATTCAGAAAAGGGACAATTATTGTTTTTTAATAATAATGCAGAGCAGTAGTTTACAGATAAAACTGTAAACGTTCTATAGTCTAGTGTAGTGTCAGCGATGAAAAATGACAAAAATCAATGTTCTGGCTTCTTTTATTATATAATATTTAAGCTGGGCATAGACGGTTAGATTTGCGGCCAATTTTGCCGCAGATCAGCAGCCGTGCGCACTCACGGCGGTCAGTGTGCTGAGAAATCGGCCGCAAATCTAATGCTTAAAACCTAGATTAGCCCATGAATCAATCATGAATCGGCCAGGAAATAGATCTAAGAACTTACGGACATGTCTAAAGCTGGCCATACACCTTTAGATCTCTCTGTCAGATATCCTTTAGATCTACCAACAACTATGTAGTTTAGGGTCCTCTGGGATTGAACACAGGTAGACTTGATGGTTTAGAAAGTCCCTCATAATACAGGGTTTTGGTAAAACAAAAGGAGATCTAAAGAATATCTGACAGAGAAATCTAAAGGTGTATGGGGGCCCTTAATATTTGATTGATTGCATTAAGGTCCCCATACACCTTTAGATTTCTCTGTCAGATTTCCTTTAGATCTCCTTTTGTTTTACCAAAACCATGTAATATGAGGGACTTTTTAAACCATCAAGCCTACCTGTGTTCAATCGCAGAGGACCCGGCACTACATAGTTGTTGGTAGATCTAAACGATATCTGACAGAGAGATCTAAAGGTGTATGGCCAGCTTTTCTGTGAATGGAGACCAGTCCCCATCCAACGTAACTGCCGGCACACAGGGTGCGCGGCTGATTCCTCAGGAGAATCATGAGAAGAATGAACACCTATGCCCAGCTTCACACATAATGTGTAAATATTATAAGCTTTTTTTATGTATAGCGCCAACGCTATGCATCGGCAGCACACTATTCTCTTAAATGGTCTAGGAAAGAGGTAATAGGGACCTGCAATAACATTTTAATGATAATTAACCTTAAAAAATGTTTATTAGGTTATGTACTTGTTTCAGGCTTTTGATCTTACACAAAGCCCATGAAAATTGGGTCATCTATCTAGCAGCAGTGCCACCCCTGCATACACAGCATGTACGTGGCAATAAGAATCAATGCGGCTGAGCAGCAGGCTTACGGCTTTGAAGTTGGGTATTTCCGTCAAGCAAGGCCAGAGACGCGCATTTATAAAATCATGCTTGTTTAACCTTACCCTTAAACACATGCTCTTCCAGCTATTTGCTGATGTAGTTGGCTTTGTTGTGTTATTTCATGTCTCAGGTGACAGCTTAGTGTTGGTACATGAGTAGTCTTTTCTAGCACTGCCTATGAATCATAAGAAGGTGCTAGGTTGGAGATTTAGGTGCCCTGCTTTCTCTGTCATGTATAACGGCAGATTTCAGATTGGATTGTCCTTCCGCAGTCACATTCACACTCTCGGACAACCGCTAGATGTCACTATATCTCTGCAAGTTATCTGATCACATAACATGATTTAATCCTATTATACAATATTAAGGAGGCATTTATGTGTACGCTCCTTAATTTGCAGCCGTGTTTAAAAATTATATCATAAAAAATCATTTGTGGTATACACTAACGCCTGTGCCTGATATGTTTTAGTTGGGGGACAGATGAATTGATGCAAAGTATTGGAGCCATTTTTATGACAATTGCTGGGGTTTTTTTTTAGTTCTCGTTCTTATCATTGTTTATCAAGTCTTCAAAAAAAAAAAAACAACCCATAAAGCTGTATTTAGCTGTTAAATTATAAGTAACCATAGTAATCACCGTGCTGACAGCAACTGTGGAATTTTGTGTTTTCTTTCAGGCGGAGTACGTCCAGCTTGTTACTGAACTTCGCATGACAAGAGCTATTCAGCCACAGATCAATGGATTTTTGCAGGGCTTCCATATGTTTATACCGCCATCTCTAATACAGCTGTTTGATGAGTTTGAACTGGTGAGCCGAATCTTTCACTGTGTATTTTTACTTGGAAACATCGATCGGTATTTTCGAATGCATTTAGCTTTCACAGGAAACCTTTGAAAAATGACATGCTGATTATTTTTTTGTCTGTTTTATAAAAGGTAAAATGTATGTTTTATGTAAAAAGATTTTCGTGTATTTGCAATAAGCATAGACATCGACATCAACATTTATTGGAAAGGTGTCTAACACATATTGTATATGGATGGTCAGGTCCATAAATATTTTAAGCTAGCCACACATGTTCCGATTCCATGGCCGATCGATCACCTATCCGATCGATTCCGGCGATGTCAGCGGTAATCGGAGGTCCGATCGATCGGCCAATTAAGTCCGTCCGATCGTGCCATACCACCTTGGCCCACGGATTCCTGGACGATTCCGTGTCCGATCGCTTACTTCCCAAATGGCAACTCCCCCTGATGTGGGAATCGGACCAGTGTATGGGGACCTTTAGAATGAAGCACAATGTGCCTCCCACTTGTTAAGGGACCAAAAGTAATGGTACAATTGGCTTCTTAGCTGTTCCATGGCCAGGTGTGTGATATTCCCTAGTTATCCCAATTACAATGTGCAGATAAAAGGTCCAGAGTTCATTTGTAATCTGTTGCTGTCAACACTCAAGATGAGATCCAAAGAGCTGTCACTATCAGTGAAGCAAGGCATCATTAGGCTGTAAAAACAAAATAAAAGAGATATAGCAAAACATTAGGTGTCACCAAAGCAACGATTTAGAACATTCTTTAAAAGAAAGAACACACTGGTGAGCTCAGCAATACCAAAAGACCCAGAAGACCACGAAAAACAACTGTGGTGGATGACTGAAGAATTCTTTCCCTGGTGAAGAAAACATCCTTCACAACGGTTGGCCAGATCAAGAACACTCTCCAGGAGGTAGGTGTATGTATGGGTGTCAAAGTCAACAATAAAGAGAAGACTTCACCAGAGTAAACACAAAATGTAAACCATTGGCAAGCCTCAAACACAGGAAGGCCAGATAAGAGTTTGCCAAACGACATCTTAAAAGCCTTCATGGTTGTAGAACAACATTCTATGGACAGATGAGACCAAGATCAACTTGTACCAAAGTGATGGGAAGAGAAGAATATGGAGAAGGAAAGGAACTGCTCATGATCCTAAGCATTTCACCTCATCAGTGAAGCATGGTGGTGGTAGTGTCATAACGTGGGCATGTATGGCTGCCAATGTAACTGGTTCTCTTGTATTTGTTGATGATGTGACTGCTGACAAAAGCAGCAGGATGAATTCTGAAGTGTTTTGCGCAATATTATCTGCTCATATTCCGCTAAATGCTTCAGAACTCATTGGAAGGCGCTTCACAGTGCACATGGACAATGACCCAAAGCATACTGCAAAAGCAACCAAAGAGTTTTTTTTAAGGGAAAGAAGTGGAATGTTATGCAATTGCAAAGTCACACACCTGACCTGATTATCAAAGTTTGCACAATAACTTCCCATGGGGTTTGTAGACCGCTCTGCAGGGTTGCACATAAGTGATACTCTGGCACTCAAAAGGGGCAAAAACTAGCTATGTGTAGCTGCATTATTGTTACAAAACTCATATGTGTACTAACAACTTGGAGGAGCTCCGTGTCTGGGCGGCCGCAGCTAAATGTTAAATGTATTAAATTTATGTCACTTGAATAACCGCAGGGAAATATAAATAACTTTTAAAGGTTGCAGTTAGGGGTGTGAAATTGGAAATGTAAATTCATATTCCAAAAAAAGACTGGACTTCAAAGGGTGTCAGAGATCTGGGGGATGAAACGCACCCCATATGTAGTGTGGTCTTCCTTACTGTCTCCCTAACTGTCCTCTGTGTCACCCTCCTACATTGTAGATTCTGCTGCAGATGGACCTCCATGTTCCTGATTGAGCCTCTGATTAGCTGTCTCCATCCACAGGTCACCAGCTGACTTTGAGTCAAATGTAACTCTCACAGTACAACACTGTTTGAACCCCCAGATCTCATAGCTCAGTAGTACAAACCTGACATTTCCTGGGTTAGTAACTTACTCCTGAGACTACCTGAAGTCCAAATGTCAACCTTTTATAGTCATATTCCAACATATTCCATACCCCAGAGCTGGAGTTAAATGCGGTGGGGAATCATATTGTCCTTACTTCTATTTTTTAGTGGACTGAAGCAGCCTGCTCACATGCAGATCTGCATCCATGGATGGATCATCTGCCTGCAGATCTCTATGTGAGTGGGCTGCTTCTGTCCACTCATGTACGGAACTGTGACAGCTGCAGATAGACAAACCGTTCATGGAAAAAAGATCAGTTAAAAAATCCAAAAATCTAGGCTGATAAATGTATATGCTAAACAATACATTTTAGGAAGATATTAAGGGCAACACAAACAAATTCCATCTGCTAATTCTTTATTTAGGTTCTTTATGTGATGCACAGCAGAATTAAGAAAGTAAGAGGCTATAGGGACTGGAGCAAGCTTAACTTTGATTTTCAATTTTTTCTTTTCCATGTTATCATAAGAGTTTGCTGATTTGGTATAAATGATGTAATGATTTGGTCTGGCATGAATCACAAGTTTGCTGGGTCAGTGGAAGGGTTGATTTGCTTTATACCACTCTGTAAAGCGCTTGCCATTGTAGTGCTCAGCTATGGTCTACAAAACTCCTGGCACACAGTTATTGTGTTTGGATGCAATCATTTTGTATTTATTGCATGTGTATATATACAGTTGTGCTCATATGTTTCCATACCCTGACAGATTTAGCAAGATCAGTATCCTTTTAAGAAAAGGTGGGTGATAAGGCAATACAAATTTCATGTTCAAACTTAAGGCATCATAGATTAACTCAACCATTAAATGAAATATAACTATAAGAAAGAAAATGACATCATCCCTGTTAACAGTTGTTAATACTGTGTATTGCCCTCTTTAGCATGACTGATGGCATGCATCCATTTGTGATATTTGTGGATGAGGCCCTTCATTTTATGCTGCTGGTAAAACCGCCCATTCATTTTTAACAAAAGCATTAGGTTCCCAGCAACTCTTGGGCTGTCTTGTAGGAACGTATGTTTGAGATCTCCCAATAGGTGCCCAATAATAAGTTCAAGAGACATTCTGCTGTAGCCCCCAAAGGGGTCAACTTGGCCTTCTATTTTAGAACATGCCAAATTGGAAGTGGTAAGGTATTGGGCTTCAGTTATTTTGAGTAAAATTGCCTTCTACTTATTTATTTTAGTTTTTGTTCCTGTGCAACTGGTCAACTGTAGTTTCACCAATATTGTGTAATAAGATTTCCAAACCACCTTATCAATCTATATCCAATCTGGAAGGCCCTGCACTAGATGGTTGTGGGTACCTATAAAGGAAAATTGTATTGACAGATTGATCTTAATTCACATGCACCAAGAACATCAAAGATCGATCTTCATGCTTCACATAAGGGATAGTTTACTATTTATCATATGCCTTGTCACCTCCTTTCCTAACCTAGCGTTTATAGTTGTGCTGAGTTCAGTTTTTGTCTCATCACTTCAAAAGACTTTGAAGCTTTGATGCTTGCCTAGAGGCTTCATGGCATATTGTAAGTTCTGTGTATTGTTGTGTTGGCACAGTGAAAGCTTTTCTTTGCAACTCAAGTGTGCTACCATTTTTATCTCCTCATTGTGCATCTGAAAACGTCAAAATATTGTGTTTTAACTGAAGTGGCTTGTTTATTTGTCTTTGGATGTCCATGGCACATTTGGCTTAAGGCTTTGTTTCCATTGCGTTGGGACCCCTCCGCTAAGTGTACACGCTTAGCGGGAGGTCCCAACGTAACAGATAGGCTTACCTGCTCGGTGGAGGGTCTGTCTTCATTGCGCTGAGCCGATCCGCCGGTGTAAGGCTGAACGTAGTATAGCCTTATACGCTTAGCGTAGGGGTCCCGACGTATAATGGAAACAAGCCCTAAGACTTTGTCTGCCTGATTGTCAATTGTGCACCAAGAGACACAAGAGAACCCTTAACATTTTTGTTGATGCCTTTCCTTTTTTCACATTTATACAGTTAAACAACCTTTTGCTGCATTCCTTTTGACAATGTTTTGGCTTTATTCATGGATAAGTATTGAGAAAATCAGTTTAGCCGTGAACTAATTTAACTTGTGTGTGTCAACATTTGTGACTATTGTTGGTCCCAGCCATTATCATTTTGCACCCTTAACAGCACACAGGCATACAATTTGGCAAGGTATGCAAACAATAATCACAACCATGCCTATGAATGTATATGTGTGTGTATGTAAAAATATACACTGCCTGGACAGAAAAAAGTCGCCACCTGGATTTAACTAAGCAAATAAGTATAGGTCTAGGTTCAGCAACAGTATGTGCACCAAGAATGAGGTCAGCTGACCTGGATATACTGAATGACATGATTATTCCAAAAATCCAATGAATTTCTTCTTACCTGGCGAGGGCATATTCCAAGATGACAATGCCAGGATTTAACCGCCTCAAATTGTAAAAAGAATGGTTCAGGGAGCATGAGACATCATTTTCACCTTAACCCCATTGAAAATCTGTGGTATGTGCTGGAGCCGGCTTTTCGCAGCGCTCAGGCTCTACCATCATCAATGGTGAAAAATTAATACAACACTGGATGGAAATAAATCTTGTGACATCGCAGAAGCTTAACAAAGCAATGCCACAGCGAATGCGTGCCGTAATCAAAGCTAAACAAAATATTAGCATGTGACCTTTTTAAAGTGGCTACTTTTTTTGGACGGGCAGTGTAAAATATATATGTTTTTATTTTTGATAAATTTTGGATCTGAGCCACAATCATAAAGAATTGCATCCAGTCTTCTGATCTTCTATGCGTGGCCCTAAGATAGTCTCTCTTCAATGGATAATGACTTAAATATGATTTATATTTGTTAGACTTATTTCAGTTACTGGAAACATGGAAGAAAAAAATAATAATACTGTACAATGAGTAACACCTAGACTTCTACATTGCCCACACAAGAAGTCAATCATAATATACCTGAAAAATGAAAAAATAAAATAAAAATAGAAATGTCATCATAACCCAAATGGCTGTTTGACACAATCAAATGTTCTCTGACCTGGCTAATTTCTGGTAACTCACAGCCATAATAGGTATACTTGAAAAATACTGAGTGCAGAAAATGGTTTACCTAGCCTTACACATTGCAGTAGAGAAGTTTGTACTTAATGCATTAAAGCTGAAACAGTATTATAGAGTTGCTTCCTCTCACATTTATGTGGTTTTAGTTTTGTAAATGTGTTAAGGTTGATTAAAGTACATTGTAGATATAAGCACTTGTAGCATATGATAGTTTTAAGCAATGGAAAAACTTTCACAAAGCTTTAAATCTGGTTAAATATTATCGTTTTTTTGGCTCTATAACGTGCAGTTTTTCCTACAAAATTTGGGGGGAGAAACATGTCTGTGCATGTTATTGAGCGAATGCAGAACTATTGGCATTGCCTGTATACAGTTTGCAGGTACTGTTGCAGCCATAGCAAGTGTTCTTCCTCTGCTCTGTGTGTCTCTTCTCTGAGCACTCCCTTCTCCCTGCCCCTCCCTCCTTCTAAGTGGTGATATACACACTGATAAATCAACGTGTATACAGGTACTTGGGAGAAGCAGGCAGTGCTTAAAATGGAGACACGTAGAACAGTGGAAGCAAACTCGCTGCAGCATTACTTGTGATTATATCACCACTTAGGAGGAGGGAGGGGCAAAGAGCAGGGGGTGTTTCTTCTCTGATCGTAGTGTCTCCACTGCTCTTACAGTTTTTTACTGGAAACCCTACCAAAATCTTGGGTGTGTCCAATACATCTAATCATGCAAAAATATGGTAGTTTTCATATTATATATGGAAATCCAAAACTTGTATTTTGCTTGGCAACTCTACTTTACTCTATTCTCTACTCCCTACTACTACCCTGGCATAACCCTACAAGGGAAATATGGTGGCTACCAATGCGGACCTCTCTTTATGATGCTGACTGCCTTAAAATGTTAAATATACATCAACAATGTTCTATAGCTGCTGCTCAAAGTTCTAATTGACCAGTCTACTCTTACAACCCACATCACATGACCAAATAGTTAAACTATTGGTAATGTGGTCCGCAATGAAGAGAGACTAAAATCGTTATACATCTCAGGAAAACCAACAGCTAAAGTTTTGAGCTTGGTCACCTAAATGTGCTCCTTGTCCATGGTAAAGTCCCATAAATACCTGTTGAACCTGGCAGCAAATGTCTTGTAAGGCAGCTTCCTGCGATGTGTGTGGCGGCACTGCTCTTAGGGCTTGTTTTCACTGCTGATTAGAGGCACGCTCCGGCACATCTGCCGGCAGATTCCCTGCTGCTCGCAGGCAGTTTGCCTGCGGCTTAGGGCGCCATCGATGTGGTGGGTGTGTGTCCTATTCATGCAGCAGGGACACATATGGAAAATCAGCGCCCAAAGCCTTGGTGCTGTTTTTCCGCATCTTGGAGACACCCCCATTGATCTTCAATGGAGGTGTCTCAGACAGCACCCTGCAGTGCTGCTTTGAAGATGCGGCAGGCCACAGCTATAAAACAGCACTGCGGGTGTGCAGCTAGGACTACGCAGAGTGGACCCTGTTCCATTCAGCAGAATGGGAAATGTCCTCTATGTGTAGTGGACATAGTGGACACAAGCCCTAAGAGCAGAGTTTCTACTATTATGTAGGCACACACTATTATGGAAGCATAATTATGACCACTTCTGTGACTTGAACATCAGCACTTGGTCACAGCTAGTATTGACCACACAATTTTGTAAAGTACAACAATGCTTCTGTTGACGAAATCACTTAAGATCTGCAGTTTGCAAAATCATGAAGCTAACAGAATTATAAAGGTAGCCATATACGTATCATCCTTTTCTCGATGCAACATCGATCTATTATACCACCCCACAGTGTGGTTAATTCAAAACCGATCTATTGCTTTCCTTAGCCCTGTGCGCATGCTCTATAATACCATTGGATACAAATACATTAATATACCTAGATAACTGGTCAGGTACTTGAACAATCGTCTAATATTTACCAACACGACTTTTGGTCGATTGATTTAGGTAAAAGGAAATGGATCGAATGAGAAAACTGAACCAAGTATGGCCACCATAACTCTCTACTGACAAGATGCAAACTGTAAGGCACAGAAAAAAAACACAATTCTAACATTTATATAGTAAAACATTTTTTTTTTCTGCTGCATCGGGTCAGAAAAAAAATGATGTTATCTAACCCAAAAAGCTGTAGGTTTAAATAGTAAAAATGAAACTAAAATAAAAAAATGAAATGACAAGGATTCAATTGTATTATAATATGGCTTTAATGAACCACTGTCTTCCTACATCCCAGGCTTACTTATTAGTGCTGGGGAGCGCGGAGTCGTATTGTTCAGATTTAAGTAACACGCTGCTTTAATAAATAAGCCTGCTAGAATCCATTTTGTCGGACTGTCTTGCGTAGAATATTGCTCAAGTAACACAGAATGCTTTTCGGCCATTAGTTTGGATTCTCTTCCAGCTTTCCATGGAAGATGAACAATGTGACTTAATGAGGCTGTATTCCGTCTTCCTTCCCCATGCGTATATGATTGTGGATTAATTGTAGGAAGCTCTGCTTTCTCTCCCACGATGCATACACATATATATGGTGATTGATAGCTGCTTACTTGGGAATCTTCCAACGCATGCTGTTTACCTGTAGGATGCTACATTGGGAGACAACATAGAGTATAAAAAATAAATATAAGCGCATGGAAAGAATAAATGTCAGTTATTTCCTTTTTTTTTTTTGTAAATTGCTATAATCAAAGCACAAATTGTTCAAGCTATGTGTTTTGTTACAAAACCTATATTTTCCTTTTTGAGGCTGTATGTTTTCTAGCACAGTGCTGTATTCACGATATCCAGCTCTGGCACCTCGACTTCGTATATACAATACGGCTAATAATGTATTATCTGCAATTATCTTTCTGTGCATATTTTGAATTGTCTGCTAAATGTAATCTACTGAGTAAATAAATCCAATGTGCTGTGAAGAGCTCCAATGCAAATAAGCTTTTCTGTAATTGCAAGATAGGGAGCCAGCATTACTGCACATTGCGCCTAGCGAAGATACACATTATTAAATAGCAAAAGATAAATATGCACAGTCAGTCTTCCTCCTTTCCTAATGCAATTCTGGAGCACATCACGACACTCACAGGGGGACAAATAAGACACTTATTAATTGTTTAAATTTATTATCGGGATTATATCTCTCATTTTATTTTCAAATTACTTTTCAATTGAAAGGCTAAGGGTTCACTGTACAATTAAACAAATGAATATTCAGGTTTTACAGGGAATACATTTTTGGGGAAATTAACATTCATTGTGTGATCATGATCAGCTTTAAATCTACTTGACGGGCTGACTATTATCATTTTAAATGTTTTATATGAAAGGAAGCATTATGAGAAAGGCGAAGGGTCCATGGGAAGCACAGCGGAGCACAAATACAGAAAATGGGTTTTTAGATGATTTGCTGCACTGCATTACAATGCATTTCAGTTTTCTGAATGTGAACCTGTCCGCTTTTGTGAAGTTTTATACTGAAACTGTCCCAGCAGAGGCCATATGAAGACTGTTACTGCCCTGACAGTTACCTGACTGTGTGTAGAAATATGGATCCTAGTGTGGTTCCATTGTAAAGGAAACCTGTGCAAATCTAAAACATCCCATAGGCATCCCTATGTAAAACCCCATTCCTCAAGGGTCAGATCTGAATGAGTTTCAATTATTTCTTTAACAGATGGGGATTAATGAAGTGTGCTGTGGTTTACAAAGAGTCCAAACTTGCGTGTTAAGAAATCCTCACATGTAAGCGGCCCTTGTGGACAAGAGTTGGACAGCCCTACCATAAAATAACAAAAGACCAGAAAAGTGGGCTTCGTGTTATAGCTGCAATTGATGGTCTTCAGCTGAATTTTAGAGATAGTGAACTTAGTACCTTACAAGTCGAGATTAAACACTGCTCTTTCTTGCTGGAATTAATACTCACACACAGTTCTCAAGATACACTTAAGCTCTGAGTGTTTACTGGCATGTGGTAGACTTAGTGTCAAAATGCAAATTAAGAACTATTATAAAACTATAATATAAAACTCTCTGTTTATATGATTTGATAAGTCTGGTTGTTATTGGGTCTGCTTACCAGTGAAGGCTTTTTTTTTGGAATGTTGATTGCAGTGTGTCTGCCGCTCGATCACCCCCATGTTATCCTCATGGCTGCGACATGTTGTGCCTTAATGGTGGTTACTGTATGCAGTCAGCCAGGAACAGCAAATGGTCACAATCAATAGTGTACAATAATTCCTGTAGTATGATATCCAGGCTTGTTCTTGCCTTAAAAAAATATATAATATTGGACCTACCCCCGCAAATCTGAATTGGATCCCCTGCCAAGCATGTCTAGATTTAGGCCCGGCATCAAGACGTCTCGATGTCAGACGATTCTGCAGCCGACCATGCTTCATCTTGCACAGCCGGTTGTGTGGGGAATCATTCGCGCACCCTGCCAGCATTTACTTTGGATGGGGAGGCTGGTCCCCTTCCAAAGTTAAGAGATCAATCTAAAAATTACGGACATGTCCATAATCTGTTAGATCAATTTCTTGGCAAAATTTTAGTTTTAGCATTCTATTTGCAGCCAATTTCATGGCAGATCGATTGCCGTAAGCGTGCACGGTGGTCAATCTTCAGCAAAATTGGCAGCAAATCGAACCATCTATTTCCACCTTTAAAGATGGCATACGTAGTTTGATTTTTCATTCAATTAACATAAAACACAATTGTATAAATTTACAATCGTAAGTAAATGTTGATTGTTTCGTTTTAAACACTACTAAATCTCTGTGATGATACAAAACAGATGGATTCCTTTCCTAAGCCATGTGCCCATTCTACATAGTATCATTGGATAAAAAATCCATCGAAATACCCAGAAAACAACATGTCCGAACACTGCCTGATTGATTTTAATGTTTTGTTTGCATAAAAAGGAAAAAAGGAATACATTTTCAAACTATCACTTGCCCCCTCATATTGTAGAGCTTGTAGACCCCTCTACAGGCTGGAGCTTGTGAAAGGAGGACACAGTATGTAGTGGCGGATCAGTAAATCTCTTTACCTGAAACCCTAGACCAGTGGTGGGCAACGGAGTTTATATGGAGGGCCACAAGTGCGTCCCTCAGCATCACTAAAGGGCGGCACATGACATTTTCTATGTATACAGTAGTGGTGGGCAACTGAGTTGATATGGAGGGCCACAAGTGAGGCCCTCGGCATTAACATAAAATTTTTTAATGAAAAAAATTACAGCTTGCATAGCTAGAAGACATTATTTTTCATTTTTTAAATTACAATTTGTTTTATATTATACTTCAATCATTAGGGAACACTGTAATGTGGTAATGCACATTTGGTGTCATGTATATCATCAAAGAATATGTGCCTCATAGATCTAATCAAAGCCAGTGATAATATCGATGGGGCACATAACCTTTGCTTGGGCAGACAGGTGAGTTCCTATGCCTTCCAAAGCCTTATCTATGGGGCACCTATTCTGAAGTTATGTGCCACAATATATATTATACAATCATCCCCTATTTGTTGGGAAAGTGGGAGCATTGGCACACCCCAATCAAGTCTTTGCCTGGGATCTTTTTAGAGCAGAAATAGGGAGAGAGGCAAGGGATTTGCTCAGACGCCATCTGGGTCATTGACCCTGAGGGAGTCACTCCCAGCTCCTCCTTTTCCTATGCCTCCTCTTATCCGAGGCCAGGGAGCGTCAGCGGGGGGGGGGGGGGG
>CM070035.1:88702125-88712918 GCA_036250615.1 Ptychadena robeensis | reverse complement strand
TGTTTATTTTAAGGTTGAGACATTTGAATTATTAAGCAAGCAAGCTTGCTGTGTTACGTTCTGCACTCATAAGCTCTTTTTTTGGGTCACTAGCAATGCGCAGCGATTTGCAGCCAGTAGAAATGTTGTCGCTAAGCTGGGTAGATGTTAACCTGCGTTATGAGACACATCAATAAGTGCAAATGATGTATACCCTCAGATCTTGAATAATATATTGTCATATAGATGTATATGTTCACTGTTTAATTACTAGTAGAGTATAGAAGGAGCTGGAGACTAGCGTGAGGAGCTAGGGATGGCAGATTTCCTTGTTGCAGTGTCTGTCGTTTGTTTGACAGTGCTGCTTAATGATGCACTCCTGTAGTGCGTTCACTGTTCAAGACAAGTCTTTGCTGTGCTTAGCTGTGAATTTAATTATGTCTTAAGAACGCAAGCCACAGTGATTTTGTCACCAATATAATGTCTCAAAATAATATATGTTAAAACCGGCAATATATGTCCCAATAACACAGTGTAAAATGTGTCTTTCAAGGAACTTCTCCTGTCTGGCATGCCTGAAATTGATGTAAACGACTGGATGAAGAACACTGAATATACTAGCGGCTACGAGAGACAAGATCCAGTGATACAGGTACAGGGCTGTAAAAAGATATGCACACTCATGCAACTGAATATATATTAATTTAATTTTAGTATTCATCATTTCTTCATACTTGAGTGAAAAGAACATTTTCAAACAAATATGTTTTCTGATGTGTAGATTACTAGTCACGGTACACAGGAACCAAATCCTTGTGCATACCAATAGTTTACAAGGTCTACCAAGTGTCACAGTAAACATGTGGTTCAGACTGCTGAAGAGAAAGAAAAACTGTTATGTTTTATTAAAACAAAGATCTAACATTTCCTGATGCACAAAGATCAGACAGCATAATCCAGACTAGACGTGGACAGCTTTCACCATCCACATTTATAAAGAAATTAAGACAAATGTCTTTTAATGACTTAATTTATTATTACAATTGTGCTGAGGCCCAATTCTACAAGCACCCACAGATGTGACCATCGGTATTGGTCATCTGAGCTGTTCAACAGGAGACTCAGAGGGTGGGGGGGGGGGGTACCATTTTAGTAACCCCTTCTGATCCTCCTGTGTCATTTTGATTGCGCCCTCTGATCCCTCCTGTCCAGAGTTACAGTACTGTTTTTTCGGGGGATGCCTTATATTTTAGCTTGAGGCAAAAATGTAAGGGTGCCTTATTTTCGGGAAAACAGGGTGCGTACTTCTATTACAGATTGGTATGCGGATGTATGCCTTCAATCAGCAGGAATGTCTAGGCAGATCAGGAGTCTGGTAACTTGATGAATAAATATTTTGACCTACCCCTGGCCATCATTAAGGCTGGATTTACACAGTAGTTTCCTTGGCGATTGTCAGTGGTCAGCAGCCCGGAAAATTACCAGGTGCTCCTGGCAGTGGCACAACGCCTGTGTTAATTAGCCCTAAGTGACCCTTTCAGGCTCCTGTAAAGAAACAAATACATAAAAAATACTTAATTGTAATCTACAAGCCCCAGCGTTCAAGTCTTGCTTTCTTACATGGTTTGCCAACTCCATCTGTACACTTTTAGATGTATATTGGTCTTCTGCTTGAGAATGTAAATAGGCCAACTAGTGTAGGCAGGAGGAGGCCAAGATTAAGGTCCCTTAGGTGCATTGAAGGGCTTTTAAACCCTTGGGGGAAAAAAACTCACATTTGCAGAGAGTAACTTACAAAAAATGCAGTAACAAGATTGGAGTTCATATTTTCTTCTATTTTACCTTGAACATTTTTAGGGATCTTACATCCGATCTTTAGGTTCAGAGAGTTTCCCTTTGGTGATACTAGAAACTCCTACCCCCCTCTCTTCTCCAGCAGATGGTCGTGTGGCCCATTATCCCCCAACATGACTCACGATGGTCATCTAATCATAAAGGGACCAAAACTACTGGTTTAATTTTGGTCAAGTTTTGGTATCTGTGAGCAAAAAATTAGCATGTTATGTTGCTTAAGGCAGGTGATCAACAGCAGCCTAGCTTTGTACTTCAACAAGTAGTATAAAGCTAGCATTGATGGTGTTTCAGTTGCTGCATGGTAGTAGTTGTAGGTAATCAATAAGTATTATGGAAGTATAGATTGTTCTCTTGATCATTCAGCTATTGAATGTTATATCTTCTATGTTTAGGAGGACATTTTTTTCACCCCCTAGATATGAAACAGAATCACCACCATTATAGTAACTATAGTAATAGTGAGTTCTAACCTGCTTTTCAGTTGCTTCATACATGATTACCTACAATGTAGTTGTAGAATGAAACGTCATTATACTTCCATATTCAGAGCTTAGGCTTGCCTGTGACATAACTACTATTGTTTATCAAGTAAATTGTGTTTTCTAATTGTTGCCTTTCTTGGTATCAGGAAAAAAAGTAATGCAATTTATTTCAGGAAATACAATGATGTTCAAGAAATACAATGGTTGTTGTAAGTTAGTCCATGCCCCTGTCACTATTAGTTATGTGCTGAGAGAACTGAGTTTTAAATATAGATATGGTGCAATTAGGACATATTTTCACATAATTTCCTTTTACTTTATTGGTGGTCACAGAGATTAGGCAAAACAACTTTATCATACAGTGATTCAAAGTAACCATTGCAGCTGCTGATTTCTCCAAGCAACAGTTTTCTAGGTAGAGAGCCCGTCCATCAGCATTTCTTCACCTTCATACAATTCTTTCCCTTCGACTAAGCTACCAAAGTTCCTTTTTAAGTGTAAACACAGCAGTCCTGTTTTTGGGCTTGTTTCCACTTTTGCGTTCTCGTGTGGTTGTAACCGCATGCACGTCCGCGCGAGAACGCATGGCATAGTTTTTGCTAGTTTTTGCGACGCAATTTTTTTCGTTTGTTGCGTTTTAAAACACATCCAATGCTTTCCTATGGATGCGTTTTTGAGATGCGGTTTGGACGCGGATGCGTTTCAGAACGCTGCAGGCAGCGTTCACAACCGCACCCTAAACCGCATCCGCATTCGAACGCGCACAAACGCACCAGTGGTAACTACATTGAAGTTTCCAATGGATGCGGTTGTTTGCGCTTGCAGCCGCGCGGTTACAAACGCGCAAAAGTGGCAACAAGCCCTTAGGGGAAAAGGCTGGTCTAAAAGATATTGCAAGACCGATGTTCATGATATCTAGATATTATGCCTTCACATAATACGAAGCTTGAAGTGAGTTCCATGCTCAGCACAAACATTAAGGCAATCAGTGAGACTATATTAGATGGTAAATAAGATGTAGAAATTTGACATAAATATGCAAATTTATGTAAATGGTATGCAGACTGAAATTTAGCCAAACAGCTGCTGGATTTAGGATTCAAATGCAATGCATTTTGCTTTGCATTTTTGCAATGCATTTCTGTTATGCAGTATTAGCATAAAATAGGTTTGTATTTCCCGCCCGCTCTAGCCCCCTGTACACATTCTCAGCTTCATCAATGATGCTGGGGATGTGAAGACTCCAGATGCCTGTGTTTTTTTTTTTACATAGATGATCACTGTTGTCAGGGAAGTAGAACCAGTAAGAAGAGCCAAGAACACTCCACTAGAGAACATAAGCAATCCCTAGTGTGGTGGGGTTACCAATTTTGTCAATTAAAATCTACCACAAACCACACTCAGAAATACAGCTAGGGGGTCAAATAAATCTGATAAACTGATAAAACAATTGTATACAGCCTTATTTTTTATGTACAGTTCTCTTTGCTGCTGGGAATGAACACAAAAGATTTTTGTGTTTTTGTAACAGCTACCTTAGATGTATGCACAGCCTTGGGCCCTTTCCAATTCAATAATAAAGGCCATATTTCAGTCAGAAATCGGGTACATGATCTGTTCCTGGTTTTGGCCTTAAGCTGGCCATACACCTTTAGATCTCTCTGTCAGATATCCTTTAGATTTACCAACAACTATGTAGTGCTGGGTCCTCTGCGATTGAACACAGTTAGACTTGATGGTTTAGAAAGTTCCTCATATTACATGGTTTTGGTAAAACAAAAGGAGATCTAAAGGAAATCTAATATAGAAATCTAAAGGTGTATGGGGACCCTTATTCTTAAAACATCTCTTACAGTAAAATATATTGTGTAGTAATTACCGTATTTTTGGACATAAGATGCTCCAATGCATAGGACGCACTCTATACTTCAGAGCTGCAGCATGAGTCCAGCTCTCACATACACAGGCAGAGCTCGATGGTAGAGGTCTCCCATCTGACAGCTCCTCTGCCTCTTCTTGCTGGGACAGCTAAGGCGCTAGCAGGGTGGTCGCATCTTCAGAATATAAGATGCAGGCATTTCTTCCTCTCCACCTCCATTTTTTTTTTTTGTCAGAAAAATACAGTACTGTTACATGTGCACTTTTTTCTTGTCCTCCTGAAAAGTCTGTTGAGCCTTTTCATAAGGCTGGATTTACATGGTTGTTTTTGCAGCTTGGTTTGGGTGGAGTTCAGATAATGCTCCTATGACATGTAGGCCTGAAAACTGCCCATCAATTGCCTCCTGTCACATTCGTGAGGTGGCCACAGGCGCCCATGTAAATGAGCCTTAAGCATCAACTAATGTAGCTTCCAGTGATAATGGTGCAATAATGCTGCTTGCATCCTGAATGAGGATTGGAGTCACCATTAGCATATATAAATGCTAAAGTGTTGGAATAAAATATTGGGATTCTTATGGTCACAAACTTATGTCACTACTAGATTGACAGTGCTGCACTATCCCTTAAACCCACCAATTGTAAAATGCAATGTCTGGAAATAGAAAGTATGACAATCAATAGGATTTTGCTTACACAGGAAGGTTAAATAAAGTATTTGATTTCTATGAGTCTTGGGTATCTCATGGTAGCTGAATTTGGTACTGGTTTATGCTGTCATGAAACTTTAAAGTTTACTCTAAAGTTGAAAAGGCAAATATAACTATATAATTCAGTTTATATCCATCTTCTTATCAAGTCTTGTGCTTCCTTTTCAGTGGTTCTGGGAGGTCGTCCAGGAACTAACCCAAGAAGAGAGAGTTTTACTTCTACAGTTTGTTACAGGCAGGTAAGTAATAGATTATAGAAAGCACTTTGCTTGCTGCCACCTATGTTGTTTACGCCAGCATTATCATGAAGATGGACAACAGGTTCTGGGAAAACGTTCCTTCATTTTTCCTTTCAATTGCTTCTGGATGATTTCTCTGAGTTACTGTCATTTCAGGAATCGGTTGTATACAAGGTTTTAAGAGTTATTCTGTAAACTTAACACACTCCAATTTTTTAAAGGTTTTATTTATTGCCATGTGTGGGAAATAAATGTCAGTGTTGTTGATGGAAATAAATAAAGTACAGTTGTGGCATTCATTATAGATCAAACTCTTTGTCAGAATGAAATGTCTGTTCATGCTCCCCAATCATTAGAGATAGGTTTGTAAAAAAAAATAAATATGCTTTCCTTCTCTGCTTTTCAGTGTTCCCTGTGTAGTTTATTCATTACAATCTCATCTCCTGCTGAGTATACCTTTAGTACCACTTCAGCAAAAAAAATCAAACATTCTTTCCCCTGGCTGCGGACCATAAAATTAATTCAATGGATCTGGTAAAACAAATACATTTATGATTGTAGCTTTTATGATTCCTGAATGTCTTTAAGAATAACTCAGATGTCTTTGTCTCCCGCTATACGCTTGCTTCGGAGTAATAACAGCTCAAATTCTGATGGCTATATTGTTTATAAAGCAGTATAGTGTTACGAATATAGATAAATGAATAACTGTGTAAGAATCTCATTCAAAACTAGTCACATTTCTCGCTTCCCTGCTTTGTTAACTCTCACACTTGTTCTCATTCTTCCCGCTTGTGTCTCCTTGAGATACATACAGCCTTTTAGCTTTGTTTTATTTATTTATGCTGATTGCTTTAGCAGTGTTATTAGTTGATATCATTTACTTTAAGAACCTTTGTATTTGAACAAGTAAGGAATATTACCAAGAGATATGCACTGCCAGCATATAGACGTTTTCACCTTCATAAATCAATTGATTGGATGACCTGCCTTAAGCTTATTCTGGAGAATAATCTTTTATTTTGTCACTTCAACAACATCCATAAACATAAACGTCAAGCCACAAGGCGACATACATCACACACAATATATATCCTTCTATGAATAGACCCTTTTAAGTCCAGTGGTGAATAGAGATGGTCAACTGTTTTCAACTAGATGACTTTGTGAGTTATTTGAAAAGCCCTGAGCCTAGTATCATAACCAAATTGCCTGGGGATGTTGTGATGTGTTGTGGGAACATTTGAAGATAAAAAGTATTGCTCTAGCACAGTGTCGGCGAACCTTTTAGAGTCCGAGTGCCCAAACTGAAACCCAAAACCACTCAAAGTGCCGGCATGGCAATATAATGCAGTATAATAATACATGAATGAGACAAACAACTCTTTACAGACACACTCTACTTTCCTATAAGGTAGAATCGGGGATGGTATGGGGTGCTGTATGCAATCAGAAAAGAGGGGAAGAGAATTGAGAGCCAATAGGCTGCAGTTCTCTCCTCTGTGCTGGCTGATATCTTACATGCCCACAGAGAGGGCCACTTCTATGCCACTTCTTGCATGTGTGCCATCACTGCTCTTAGTATATATTGTTTTTGCATAAATTACAGCAGACCTACCACCTCAGTATCTGCTTCCTATCTTCCTATTATCAGCATCAGAAATGTTTTTTTGAGAAAGTGGATGTCAATTCTGATGTCTGCCTCCCATAATCCCCGTGTGCCCGGCAGCCAGCGAGATTTTAATCCAGTAATGCTGAAGGGGTGGAGCATCACCAGATTCAGAGCTGGATAGGTGTGGAGAGCGAGATTGGAAGAGTCTCCCTCCTCCATCTTACATGCTGGAGGACAGGACACTCCATTCGTGTCAGCGCTGGAGCGAGGAAGAGGGCAAGGTAAGTAAGGGATTTTTCTCTACAGGGATCGCTTTGCCTGCATCAAGACTCCATGTAGAAAAGTATGTTTGTTTTTTTGTTGTTTTTATGTTTTAAATTTAAAACCACTTTAAGTTCAAAGTCAATTTCAACTTGAATTTTTACTGAATTTATGCAAAAACTATTTGTGTTGGAGCAATACTTTCTTTTTTAAGTATACCCTCAACACTTCTTTATATCTCAAGTTTGGTGGTGATATTATGCTCAGGGGCAAATAACTCACAAAGTCAAATAGACCATCTGTAGTGGTGAATGTTCCTGGATATACAGTTGGCCAAACTATTAAGATATGTGACATATCTGTACGCTCTATGATGGAATATTTTGGATGGGGTTATTGTCTTGAACATTCTAATACTTATTCTGGCCATATAAGCACCAATAGTGTAAGGGTTTGTTCTCTGGGGGGACTTTTAGTCTTTAGATTTTCATTAAAATTTTTGAGTTAAATGGAAACCTTTCAATGAGTATATAGAGTTTATCACTTAATATGTCTGAAATATGTATCTTTAATAAAAATAAATTTGCAAGAAGAAGTGGTTTTACCAGTGATGGCGAACCTTTTAGGGACTGAGTGCCCAAACTGAAACCCAAAACACAATAATTTATTTCAAAGTGCATACATGGCAATTTAACCTGAATTACACACACCCATCATATACACACACCAAACATGTAAACACACACTCTACTTTCTTATATGATAGAGTAGAAAAGGGTATGGGACACTGTATGTAATCAGATTAAAGGGGAAGAGAACCAACAGTATTGAGAGCCAATAGGCTGTAGTTCTTTCCTCTGTGCCGGCTGACAGTTTGCATGCCCAGAGAAAGGGCTCTGAGTGCCACCTCTGGCACGTGTGCCATAGGTTTGCCATCACTGGCCTATACAATTACATTTATTGTAGATTGACAACCCCTTGTACTTCCCCTTGTTGTTCCCTTACTATCACCATATCACATGTTCTCACAGTGAGTGGAGACTAAAATGAGCCATGCTGATGCACATTTGCTCGGACATGGTTCGTTATTGTCTCCATCAGGAATCCCCCCTGGAAAATTTGGTGCTGTAGGTAGTCACTGAGCAGGTCAGCCTTGTTGAAATGCAACAAATAAACCATATATATATATATATATATATATATACACACAAATTGTGATTATCCCTATATTGTCATTCATGCTCCACATATTTTGGGCCTATGTGCTGACATCCCACACATATCCAAAAGAGAGAAACACAGGGGAGAAAGCTGCTGCCCGTTCTCCACCCCAAATTGGGTGTGTGGCACTCTGGGACATTTTTTTTTTAAGATCAATAAGTTAGTAAGCAATTATATGAATTTTATTTGCATTTCTAGTAAAACAGAAATCGACAAATAAAGAAAACAAAACGGCAATATAAATACTTGTAGATCACAGTCTGTAGTATTCCATGTACATATAAACAATATCATGCTGAGAAGTAATCTTGACACGTTTCGCATTCTTGCTTCATCAGAAGATATGACATTCGGCGTCACTAACATCATCGAAAAAACAAAATAGATTAGATACTTTTACAGCCACATTGTGAGTTGCTCTTGTCCTCTAGGGGCAACCACCATTTATTTCACCCAAGAGCAGCAAGAATACAAAAACTGACAAATAATAAATGCTTTATGTATATTGATATTAATTGTAGGAGGAATGGCAGTTTTGTTTAGTAAAATAGTATATTTTAACAGTTAATGTATAACTCTAGATGTGAATTTAATAAGATGTTTGTAGTGTTGTAGTGGATATATTGCGGACAGTCCACAAACTGTTTTATCTGGTTCCTTACTTCCTGTCTAGGTGACTAATGCTTAGAAAGAAAATGAAGGATAAATCAGACAAGAGTAAAACCTCAGCAGATTTTCTAACCTTTCCCTATTCTATTAACTCATTATATGTAACCATTTGAAACACATGGAAGCAAGTAAAATCCTTCCCCACAGGCAACAGTGAAAACATGACAATTTATCAATATTTGTAAGGGTCCCCATACACCTTTTAGATTTCTCTGTCAGATTTACTTTAGATCTCCTTTTGTTCTACCAAAACCATGTAATATGAGGGACTTTCTAAACAATGAAGTCTACCTGTGTTCAATCGCAGAGGGCCCTATACTACATAGTTGTTGGAAGATGTAAAGGATATCTGACAGAGAGATCTAATGGTGTATGACCAGTTTAAAGCTGGGAATACACAGGTCGATTTTTCCCAGATTTCTGCATAGCCAAGCGCTGTACAAGTACGCGCCACTGAGCTGTACAGAAATCTGGTAAAAAATCTACAATTTACAAGCGAGATCAATAGATCTCGCTCTGCATGTTGGTAAACCTTGTTCAATATCCTATACTTTGAATGGGGACACGCAGTTCCCCATTCAAAGTATAGGACAGGCTGACAGCTGGCTTACGATATCGAGGAAGCCGGGCAGTAGGGCGATCTCTCTCACGGCTAAAATATCGAGATGTGTGTTCCAGCCTTAATTCTTAGCTTGTATTTTTGTATTATTGAGATAAGTGGTAGAAACACTTATACGCTGTCACATTAAACCACAATCTGGCCCCTAAAATGGCCACATACATGATGTGAGAGAGACTTCATCTTCATTGTTGGCTTAGAAGCATGACTGGCTGTCATTAAAATCTTAACAAGATTGTCCTAATGAAAGGCCTAAAGGTTGTTGACTGATTTGTTAGTGGTTTAATTTCTTAGCTGACTGATTTTCAATCTGCTGTCTTGTTTATTTTAGGTTTGTAAAATGATTTTATGTAGTTCATGTTATGCATGAATTCATTTATAATAATAATGCACACTCTTGTCAACAATGTATGCATTGCCTAAATCCAAAGCATAGCCACGAAGTAACACTAGACAGGATCATTCTCACATTGTGCCAACTCTGTTACCCAATATTGGGGTAAGTATAGAGTAGAAGCGAGATTTGGAAGAACTTGTTGTGGATGTTTTATTGCTGTTCTTTTAAAATATCATAGGTTGATATGTCTATTAAGCCACAATTTCTTTGTTCAGTTCCAGAGTACCTCATGGCGGCTTTGCATACATTATGGGAGGAAGTGGCCTGCAAAATTTTACTATTGCAGCTGTGCCATATACATCAAATTTGCTACCAACCTCTAGCACATGGTGAGTTCAATTATACAGTGCATTACAAAGTTTGTTATATCCATCAAAGAATTTTATGTATGGTATCGCTAAGTATGGTATTCATGCATGCAATTTTGGCTATGAAATCAGCAACTAATATGTTTTTATTTTATTAGGGTATAAATATATGAAAATATATGTAGAAGCCACACTGCTGATAAGTCTGGTCAATAGCATAACATAGGATCGTAAATAGAAATGCAAGAACAGAGAGCAGGCTCATCTGGAGGCAATCCGCTCTTCCAATTTCTATACTTTTACTTTCAGGGTGGAAAGAACTGCCTTCAGGTTTACCTGTTTTATGTATCCATATTGCTATGTTAATATAGTCTTCCAGCAAGACAAAGGTTAAAGCCTTGTCTTTTGGATGTTGGATTCAGCTCCACAAAGACTAATAGTTCTCTGAGTAAGCAAAGTGTAGGGCTCATTTCAGCCAATGTTAGGGGGTGCCGCTACTAATGACCACCAATGTTTAAGCGGACCTACCACCAGAAATCTATAGCTAGCCATACACGTGTCGGA
>CM070035.1:88666999-88682714 GCA_036250615.1 Ptychadena robeensis | reverse complement strand
TACACACTGCTCACTGTCCTATCCACTACATTCCTGTCCTGTACACACTGCCAACTGTCCTATCCTCTACACTCCTGCCTGGTACACACTGCCCACTGTGCTTTTGTAGTGTTGTGCGAGTATTGTATGTGAAACTACTCACTACACCAGGTTTTTTAAGGGGGATGTCCTCTTATGCACGCACGCTGATAGGGGGCTATTTACAGTTTTTATTTAGGGTTATTTACAGCAGCTCCGACTCCCAAGGGCGGAGAAGGGGTTCAGTCATGGGGAAGATTGTTACTGTGCTGCTACCAAAATGCTGGAATCCTTAGGCTGGGTGCAGGGGGGTCGCTCTGCTGGGTTCAGTGCTGAGGTTGTGGGCTGCCTATTTATGCCTTCAGACAGGGGCTAGCTTAAGGCCTGTTACTGGGCAGTAATATGTTTGCTACTTCTTGGAGGGAAAAGTCAAGTACACACCCAACCATGACTCATGCTTCCAGCATTTTGTCAACAACAGGTGTAACCCTTAAGGGGATACACACAATTATACAGCAATATACAGTACATGTAATACAGTACATATATCACAGTTATGTGACCCTTTCTCTGGTCACTACACTTTCCTCTACACTCCTGTTCTGTACACACTGCCCACTGGCATATCCTCTACACTCTTGTCCTGTACACACTTCCCACTCTCCTTTCCTCTACACTGCTGTCCTATACACACTGCCTCCTGGCATATCCTCTACACTTCTGCCCGGTACACACTGCCCATTGCCATATCCTCTACACTTCAGTCTTGTACCCCTTGCTCACTGGCGTATCCTCTACACTCCTGTACTAGTCCATTGCACACTGCCTACTGTCATATCTTCTTAACTTCTTTTCAGTTTACAAAGCCCATTGTTATAGCCTCCATGCTCCTGTGCACACTGTCATTTTTCCTACATCTGTCATCTACATGCTCAACCTTCATGTAATGACAATTGTAACATTTACCAAAATGTATTCTATCAAAGTACAGTTTTTCTACAAGTTGTAAATCTCTAGTATTTCTGTTTTACATATAACACATTAATTACCCATTTTAGAAGCAACCTGTCCTAGTCCTAGTCTTGAAGAAAAGTTTTTGGAAGATCAAAGGATCTACCACCAGAAATTGATCATTTCACGAATGGTGTGTGCACGAATTCTAGTGCCCACCAAAAAACCCTAACCTGTAAGGAGAAATTTTATCCCTCACAGCCCCTCCTCTCTTCCTGTCTTCTGCCTCAGCGTGCCCGGAACTCACCACAGAGATAGATGGGTAAATCTCTAATCTCATCTCTCCATTAAAGTAAATTGAGAGTATTTTCCCAATAGAAAACCATTAGAAAAAATAGCTATACATAGCTGCAGTAGTTTTACTATGCACATCAGCGTAATACCAAACAGGAGGTATTCTGGGTGGCCACAACATCAGGAGCAACCGAGGAGTCAGGGAGTTAGAATCACTGTCAACCAGAGAGGGCAGAGTTCTGCAGCACTCAGCTTCCCTGATGTGTCAGAAATAAGACACATTGATAAAATGTGTTCACTGGGGGCATCTGGTGGCTAAAGAGGGTATTGCAGGGGGATTTTTTCTCTAATTGAGATTAATGCTCAAACACATTACAAAGCTTTACCATCAACTTCACTCAGTTTTTATTGATAAATGTATACAATTTAGGACAAACATTGCTAAAACTATGAAAGGTTGCAGTTAGGGGTATGGAATTTAGTAAATTACTACTATAAATAAAGATTAAATAAAGGATAATCAACTGGAGAAGAGACCTTCTCACAGAGATTGAGTTCACCCTGGGATGAATCACAGGGGCCATGGGGACCTTTTACGGCCTAGGTAGGGAGGGTATATTCACAACGGGACAGGTTATATTCATTGAACAGTTTTAATGAAATCACAGAGAAAAACACCAATTAATATGAATTAAAATAAGATACAGCCAAGGCAAATGACCCAATCAGTTGTCAGGCTGTGTTGGTGTTGCAAATACAGAATATCGTACGGTAGGTTATATACATTATCGTTACAACATGGCAACAGTGCGGTCAAAAAAAGAGCGTTTTTCAGGAATATTGTAATGCCAGCTGCTATGAGCGTGGCCCCAACCCAAACCCCGTGCGTTTAGTAATTCACTTCCTCAGGGGGTAGCGTTATCAATGCTTTAAGTAAATAATGATCTAAAATAAAAAACAATACACACACGAACAGAACAGGACCAACCACCGAAACATCAAGAGGGGTACCCATAGGGCGTCTCAAATATTATAAAGTGTTATAGAGGATAAAAATTCGCCAAATTGTAAAGGATTTACTCACATAATGAGATAGAAAGCAACAATGAGGCCAAAAGACACGGCGGTGGAGGCGGGACGAAAGAAAAGAAGAAACGGGAGGCCACACCAAAAATGCGCCCAAAAGGCGGGGGTAGAACCAAAAACAGCTAGGTATAAGGGTGGGAGGGGGTATTAATATGGTGTTTTAAAAGGGTCGTTTACGATTTTTGTGATAGTGTTGTCATGTTTGTCTAACCGTATTGCGGGGAACCCTTAGGGAAAGTGAGGTGAGTGGGGATTGAAAGAGTGTGAAAAAACAGTGTATATAGGTGGAGTGACTAAAAGCAAAACCAAATATCAAGCTGTGCACAAAGTCGTGGAGGGGGAGGAAAAAAAGGCGGGGGGCGCGAGGAGGGAGGCGGAGGGACAGGAAATCGAGGGGTGAAGAGGAAAGAAGAGGAAAGGAAAATGGGAGGAAAAAAGGAGAAAAAAAGGGAAAGGGAAAGGGAAGGTAGGGGGGGGTGGGCGGGAATGCGGGGCAGGTGGGGGGGGGGGGGGGAAAGAGGGTGGGAGGGGGGAAAAAACGCGGGGGAGGGGGGGGTGGGGGGGAAGGGGGGGAAAAAAGGAAGTGGACGGTGGGAACAAAGGGGAGTGGGCGCGAAGAAAAAAAAAATTTGTGAATTTGTGTGTTTTTCATCTGTTGATTTTCATTAAAAAACTGTTCTAAATTAATACCTGTCTTTGATTTATACCCTCCAGACCTAGGCCTTTTAAAGTCCCCATGCCCTTGTGGATTCACAAGGGGTAAAACTTCAATCTACTGTGAGAAGGTCTGCTTATCCAGTTGATATGAGTTTATTTATATTTTGGGTATGTTGGCCTCACACATTTGATTTAGTGCAGCTTTTGTTGAATATAAATAAAGATTGGCTTTAAGTGTGTTGGACATCGGGGGTTTACAAGTCAGCGTAAGACATATGTAAGGGTTAAAATTGACAATGGAAAAGCCAATGCTGTCGTTGGAAAATTCAAGGGGGAATCAGGGGTAAGTTACAACCCAGAAAGGTTCAAGGTTGCAATACTGAGGTATGAAGACTGGGGAATCCAAAAGTGTGTGCTGTGAGAGTTACATTTGATCCAAACAAGCCAGTTGTTACTGTGGATAGTGATGGCCAGCGAACACACCAGAATTTGCATGCTCTCCACGCGAAGGCCGAACGCGAACTTCCGCCAACAAAAGTTCGCAACCACGGACAGAACACAGTGAAACCAGCCATTACTCAATGGGAGAGCGAATTTAAAAAAAAACAAAGGGACCCTTTACTGGCCACAATAAGTGTTGGGAAATTGTTTCAAGGGGTCTAACAACCTGGTCCAAATGACATGACAGAGGGGAATCCATGGACAAAAACTCCCAAGAATTTTTTTTTCCACCACAATAAATACCGCACCAAGGATTCTACAAATGATAGTCAATGGAACAATAAAGTGCAATGAGTGATTACCCTTAGACCGTCGTTTGATTGGACTTATCTCACTGTAGAACCCCTGCCACAAAACTGGACTTTGCATCTGTCACTGCTTCTGAACTCACTCCACTAAGGGGGGTCTGGAGGATTCACCGGTCTCAGTTCTCACGGTGAGTACCTGTGCGTTAAAGTCCGGGGGCCAACCGAACGTCGGGAGGCCATATCGGTACTCCCGTTCAGGCGGGGGCTTTTACTAAGGGAAAGAACCCCACAGCGGAGAACTTGGGGTATCCCAACCTGACCTGTGGATCATCCACAGACCTCACAGTATCGATCAGCTAGTTTAAAGGTCACTCCGCTTCACAGTTCATACCACAACCCCAAAACTCATGATACACCCAAACTCCCCGTTTAACGCAACCGCAAAACAATTGAAAACGGCTTGAGACCCATAAACAATAATTCGCAAGGTTGTCATCATTTTTGACCTACTAGACTTTAAAAAGATCCAAACTTATAATCCCCAAAAAATAGTTTTTCATACGACAAATTATTCAAAACCGATCGCTTTTGGTCATGATCACCTATGAAGCCAAATTGCCCTTCCTTCATCTGGTGTGCCAACATGGCCAAAAACACATCATTGAAGTGGACGCTATCATTGTGATACGCACGCCCCTTCACCACGACCCACAGGTAGCGATCATGAAGGGAATGGCACAGTATGCTGACCTTTTTTAATGCAAGCCACAAGCCAGAGGCCAGAAAAAAATTGGCAAGTACACTGCCCATAACAAAAAGTACATGTAACATTGACAGAAAAAATTAGGCATATGTACAGCAGCGGTCAAAAAAATATGATTTCCCCAAGGCAGAATGGAAAACCGAAAAAACATGCGGCTTGAACCACTAGCTTGGTGCGGAGATTCATGAAAGCACGATATGCACAGCGGGGACCCATTTAGGCCAAGCGCATAATCAGCCTTTTGCTAGGCAAAACGTATGACCCACAATGTCAGTACCCTTCGGACATCCATGCCCTATTCATTAAGGAAGGTGAGGTACATCCACAAACTTTTTGACCGAGGCGACTTCGCTTCTCTGTCACAATGCCCGCTGCCAGCACGAAGTCCTTTCTGAACAGGACCACAGAGACAGGAACAGACACAGAAGTACAAGAGGAAAAATGGATAGCTCTGGCCCACAGGTCAAGTCTGCACACCCAGTAGTCAAGGGTTCATCGCTTCCTCAGACCAGTGTCAATATCCAGCAAGTTAAAGCGAAGGTAGCTCATATTCGCGATCTGTCAGGGTCAAGTCGTTATCTAACAGGGTGGACCCAAGCGCTTGGCGATGCGTAGACTAAAAAACTACCGCATGTCCTCACATCAACAGCAACGTCGTGAAGCGCCCTGTCACTTTGCCGGCGCCGGTCATGGTAGCCCAGGAGGATTAGGTCACAGTCTTCCCCCCTAGTAGAGCCACGTTCGTGACATCCCCTTAAAAGACATAGATAGCTAGCTCCAAACTGCACATCCTCTCAGACAACCCTCTCGATAAACACGGTAAAATTTCACCAACTTCTGCTATATCGGGGTCTATAGTTGGCCACCCAGTACAGATCGTTCCCTTAATCCTTTTGACTACGCGGATCACTCAACACAGGCACGACAGCACTGAAAGACCCCCATTTGCCACGAGGAGGGAGCCGAGCTACTATTTCACATTCCATCCTCACAATGAATTCCATTGAGGGTCTGTTATCCCCCCCAGCCACGAAACAACACACGGCGTCCCAGATAGGGGACCACCAAGGAGCCACCGGGGACTACCTGCTGAGGTTGGTCTTCCTCCCTCAAAGCCACATCCTACACTCTGACTCCACAGACTCCTCTCGAGAGCGAGCGCTGCTAAGCTCTGGTGCATGGTGACCCATAACTCTCCTCTTCACGCTCATCCACAAGCCTGATCCAGCACATCTTCGCAGGGCAACGCTCCCAGGAAGAAAGGCAACATGGGATGAGGTCGCTGATTGGCCTCGCGCAGACAAACACAGGTTTGTCACCATCTTCAAAAAGACGCAATGAGCATACAGGCATCGCCATGAGAGCCCAGTAAAACGATGGCAAAACAAAAAAAATCCCCCAGCTCCGCAAAGAGGACTGTCCATAGCACCCCGGTGATACAAAATAACATTGACAAGCTTTTCTTGTGGAGACAGGCCGGTCGAAACATAGAGAGGTTGAATTTCCAACGCGTCGGAACTGACGCAAATCAAAGCGCCCACTGGCATGTTGTTTGCCCTGAAAATTCAGAAAAAACGAGCCAAGCCGGTAGGAATGCCCTGAAAATGGGCACACAAACATTCCTAGCCTGACTGAAGGACACTCCTGAAAGCCTGGGTAACTGTGCACACAAGCGTGCACACACTGAGAATTTAAACACATGCAAGGCCACCCACCTGTGAACAAACTTGACCCAAATTCAATACCGCCAACAGATTGCTTCCCATGCACCACACCACATTGCCAATCTCCAGTTGGTGCGGGGGGTCAGCGCACTGAGCCACCTGTGCGTTAAGGAGGACAGGAGTGCTGGTCCGTGTGGCTCTCTGCTTTCAGGCAAGTCGCCCCAAACAGCGTGACACTTCGTATCCGGGATGTGGAATTGCCCCTGGGGAGCTGCAGGGATGCAGTATGATGTGGAGCCAGACGCATCAAGAGAGAGGACTCAGCCGAGGAGGATGGAGTAGGGAAGTGTAGAGGAGTGGCAGCAGGCCCTGCCTGCAAGTCTTGGCGGTGTTGTCAACCCAACTCGGCTTGCAGAGCCACGCAATTCACAGCTGGGAGCGTCAGCAGGTTTACCAAGCGCCAGTGTTACGTAATGTACCTGCCCTGACCGTGCTTTGCAGACCAGGTATCAGTGGTCAGATGGACCTTGCCCCAAACATGTATGCCAGAGAGGCCAGACTCTCTTTTCCACAAGGGAATAAAGATTGGGGGATTGCCGTTTTTGAAAAAAAAAAAAATTCGACGGGGTACCTTCCACTGCGGTGTCCCCAATACCCACACAATTTTGAAGGCCTCAGACTCACCCAGCTGGTATGGGAAAAGCTGGCGTTAGAGATCCGCTCAAGCCAGCTGTCAGACGCCGGGCAGGGGGGTGATCTTTGAAAGAGTTTCTTGCGTTCAAACATGGTCCTTCACTGACACATGACCGTGGCCAGATGAGATGGGACTGCTCAAAGCGAGAGGCGAGTGGCTGGTGGTTGAGGGGGGCAAGGAGGACAGCAGTGGTTGAAGTGGCTGAGATGCTGCGAACAGGAGGAGGAGGGTGGCTTGAGTGTGTGTGCTGCTTGTAGCATGTGTGATCCCTAGGGTTTGTGATGTGACATCATGTGCCTTCTCAAAGCAGTTGTACCGAGGTGGGTTTGGACTTCCCACGACTCAGTATCTTCTGCAACAGGTTGCAAATGGCATCGCTGATACAGCGGCAGACACACAAAAAACAATCAACATGTGAGCTTTGCACATACTGGTGGTGGCAACAGATGGTCTGATTGGGTGCTGTCTGGCTGACCCCAGGTGCCGATACATGCAGCCTGACCGTGCCACTAGCTCCTTGGATGACTCCCCCTGCTTACAACTCGTCCTCTCTCTGTCTTCCATCTGAACTTTTACCCTGTTCTTCTTCTCTTGGTGTGGGCACCACGTGGCACATACAGGACACATCGTCATCATCATTATCATCACAACCGCTTCAAATCTATCTGACACCTCAGCAAAGGAAGCAGCAGCGGGTACAACATCACGTCATCACACCGCACCTCCAGTGTGTAATGCTACCTGTCAGAGGCATGTCCAGTACATCTACATGCTCTGGCAAAATGGTTCGCCCACTCATCCCTCTTCAAAAGGATAGTGAAAACCAACTACCCTCTGATGGTCAAATGTACGGCTGTGGGCTAGTATTGGTGGCGGGACAGGACGCAGTGGAACAACTTGAGAGGTTGCAGCAAGCCGAGCATGCGCAAGGATGGTGTGTCCAGGTCAGAGCAAGTGGAATGTCGAAGAAATGGGTGTCCTCCTTTGTAAAACCATCAAACTAAGTCCCCAAGCATCTTGTGTGACAGGTAAGTGGCCTCTGAACACTGGCCCATTATCTCAGGGCCAAAAGGAAAAATATCACAACACCACGAACCATAGACCCACACGACGACCCCCCCCTGCGGGATGTCTCCTCTGCCGTTCATTTTTATCTCGTTTTGCTACAAGGCCCTGGACAGCAGATAACTCTCGGTGGGCACGGACATTAGCACAAGGCTGTAATGGATGGAAAAGCCGGCACACTTTCAGTAATACCCTTATGAATAGGGTAACAAAACAAATTGCCTGGGTATACACCTTCCCACCACCAGATAACTGTGGCGGGCACTGGCAACAGAACAGTTGGCACAAGACTATGTAAGATGGAAACCGGTGCAACTATTAGATAATTCACCTTATGAATAGGACACAAAAATTGCGGTATACCCAACCCTTCCACCAGATAACTGGGCTGGGCACTGGGCACAGACACAGTTGGCACAAGGCTGTAATGATGGAACAGCCGGACACTTTTTAGAATACCCTTTATGAATAGGATACAACAAAATGCTGGGTATACCCTTCCACCCAGATAACTGTGGCTGGCCACGGGCAACAGACAAAGACGGCACCAAGCGCGTAATGGACTGGAAGACCCTGCCAATCTTTAGTAATACCCTAACAATAGGGTACAAAAAAAAAAAATCCCGCTGGGTAACCCCAAATCCACCCAGATAACATGTGGCACTGGGCCCGGCGCACACACAGTTGGCCACAAGCGCATGAAGGATACAAAGCCTGCAATATTACTAATACCCTACAATAGGGTGAAAAAAAAAAATCCCACGGGGTAAACAAAGTGCCACCAAGAGATAAAAAAAAATGGGTGGGCCCCACTGGCAGTGTGGGCGCACCACACGTTGGCCACTAGACTGAAGTGATAAAAGCACCTGCAATAAGCAATACCCCTACAATAAGGTGAAAAAAATCCCCTCCGGGGTAACACCAAGGCCACCAATAATATGGGGGGCACTGGCAGTGTGGGCGCACACACAGTTGGCACTAGGCTGAAGTGATGAAAAGACCAGTGCCAATAGTAACTAAACCCTACAATAGGGTGAAAAAAATCCACCTGGGTCACACAACGTGCCCAAAACCAATAAGTATAGGGTGGGACACGAGCCATGTGGGCCACACACATTTGCACCTAGGCTGAAGTGATGAAAAAGCCGGCAATAGGTACTAATACCCTACAATAGTGAAAAAAATCCCCCCTGCGGGTAAACAAACTGCCAACCAGAAAGCGGGTGGGCAACTGGGCAGTGGGCGCCCCAACACACATTGCACATAGGCTAAGATGAAATGAAAAAGCCGTGCAATCCAGTACTAATTACCACTACCAAAGGTGAAACAAAATCCCCTGCGTTCAACAAAAAGTGCCACCAATAAGTCAGGGTGGGACACTGGGCAAGTGTGGGCGCACACACACAGTGGCCACTAGCTGACAGATTAAAAGCCCGTGCAATAGGTACTAACTACCCTAACAATAGGTGAACAAAAATCCCCTGGGAACCAAAGTGCCCACCAGATACAGTATGGGGCCACTGGGCAGGTGGGCCAACCACACCATTGCCACTAGGCTTAATGATGAAAAGCCCTGCAAAATAGTAATACAACCCTACCACATACGGGTACAAAAAAAAATACCCCGGGGTAACAAAATGTCCACCCACATAAGTAATGGGTGGACACTGGCAGTGTGGCGCACACAACCACAGTTGGCACTAGACTGAAGTGATGAAAAGCCCTGCAAAGTACTAATACCCACACAATAGAGGGAACAAAAAAAATCCCACCCCGGGGGTAACAAAGTGACCACCAGATAAGTAAATGGGGGCACTGGGCAGTGGGGGCACACCACACAGTGGCACAGCCTGAACGTTGATGAAAACCCTGCATATTTACTAATACCCTACAATAGGGTGAAAAAAAAATCCCCTGGGAAACAAAAGTGCCCACACATAAAGTATGGGTGGGCCACATGGGCAGTGTGGGCGCACACACAAGTTAAGCACTAGCTGAAGTGATGAAAAGCCCTGCAATATTACTAATACCCTACAATAGGGTGAAAAAAAATCCCCCTGGGTAACAAAGTGCCACCAGATCAAGCGCACTGGCAGTCACGGCACTGTTTTGCAATATGTGGCTTGAAACACAATCACTGGCAGGCAGCCTGGCATGCCAGCAGCAGGGCAAAGGGTAGCAAAAAATTGCCCTTAAAAACGCGGCTTTTGGTGTTCTTTGCCGGGACATCGTCCGACAAGCCAGAAGTAAGAGCAATGAGGAAGAGTAACTGTAGGTAGAACAATTACTGCCTACCTAAAAAGTTCCACTATGCAGCAGCAGCTCTCTGATCTGACTAGTTCCCTTCCTACACACAGCATGTGAAATGTCGTCCTCCTTGCATCTGCATAAGGGGTAGGGATGGATCTTGAGTGAGGGACGGTGCTGAATGGCAGGATAGTCTGACGACTAGAACTCACAGGGTAAAAGTTCACCAATGTTGTAAAAAAGATAGGGGGGCGGGTAGAAACTCGCCTATGTTGCGGAAACGTGGCCGAACATGCGATGTTCGCCTCGAATAGTTCGCCGGCGAACAGTTAGGTCCATCACTACTTGTGGATGGAGACAGCTAATCAGAGTCTCAATCAAGAACAGAGAGGTCCATATGCAGCAGAATTAACCATGCAGGAGGCAGAGGACAGTGAGGGAAACAGTGTCATTGCTGTTCTACTACTACTACTGCCTCTGAGCTGTCACAATGGTGAAGTAGTGATCCGCACTCAAGAAATACTGTATTTTCCGGCATATAAGATGACTGGGTGTATAAGACGACCCCCAACTTTTCCAGTTAAAATATAGAGTTTGGGATATACTCGCCGTATAAGACTTCCCCTCTTCCAAAGCACACCAAATAATAATTTAAAAAAACATCAGATTTGATTTCAATATGGTAATTTTAATTCAAAAGCTTATGACATGGGCAAAAACTGCCTGCAAGTCTGCAAGGGAAATCCACCGGCAAATATGACTGCACGTTTCTTTTTTCAGCCAGCTCAGGGACACATGGCTTTACATATGCCTACTCTGATTTTCAACCCCCAGATCTCCAACAACCTTAAAAGTTTTTAGTAATTTACATTACCTATTTCACACCTTACTGCATCCTTTCATGGTTATTAATGTTTCCCTGTGGTTATCCAAGTGACATAAATTGTATACATATACCAATAAAAACTGAAAGAATTTTGGCATTCCAAAAATGACATTTTTTTATACATAAGTGAAGGTTTTTATGTGTTTGAGCTGCAATACCAGTTTCAGCCACTGGGGCCACAGCCGTCTTCATCTCATACATCGAGGAGGGAGAAAGACAGGGATGATGAGGGTGGAGCTTCAGATGTGTGACAGGCTGAGACTCTGAGACTTCGCCCACTCAGAAGTTTCAGCACCCGGCTTATAAGACGATCTGCTGTACCCTCGAGCTCTAGCAATTTACATCTTTAGTTAGAAAATAATTAGCTACAGAAACTGTATATTGGATTTTAATAATAAACTGTCTTATACAGTAAACACCATATTTTTCGGACTATAAGACGCACCATTCCTTCGCAAAATTTAGAGTAAAAATGCCTACATCGTATATTCCAAAGTCATGACCACCAGCGCTTTCGCTCTACTGGTGAAAGAAGATGGAAGATTCACCCACAGATCTTCCTTGCCTCTTTCTCTGCTGTTCTGCTGGTCAGAGCACATGTGTCTTAAACATCGGAGTGTCTTATAGGCCAAAATAATGCTGTCTTTTTGCCTATTTTAAAGATAAAAGATACTTTTTAGTTTACTTTATTGTTATATTACACCTCTGTAAAGCCAATGGAAATGTCAACTTTTAAATATGTATTGCAAAAGAACTATAAAAATAAATTTAAAAAAGAAATTAGATTTGAGCCAACCCCAGAAGTTTAGGTCTGTTTGACCATACTAAACTGAACAGTTGTAAAATGGATGTCTAAAATGACTGATATTTGAATACTTGGCCAAAGTCACTTAATAGGTCATACAAATCGCCTAAAATAGGATTTATAAGCTAAGGGCACCACTTATAATCAGTTCATAGGGATGAGTTAAAAGGCATCAAAAGCAAAATGGAGCAGGCTGACCTGATTCTTCATCGTCATTGCTTCTTCCAGAGATGAGTGAGTAACTTAAAACCTGCTTCTTTTTTTTTTTTTTTAAACATTTAAAAAAATCTGCTTCTTTAATAGTTCACCTGATTCAACCCCACAGTATGAGAATTTCAGGAGTATTTGAAGGTTTTTTTTGCAGCAAAGCAGCTAAACCCTTGTCTATTCACTTCTTACCAACCTACTTTGACACACTTTTGTGCAGGTGAAAAATGATATTGTGGGAAAACGAAGGTTGTTAAGGGAATTGGCAATTTGGAAAGGCAATTTTTTGACAGGTGAGCAATATCTGTGTGATTATGATCTGAAAATGGCAGAAAGGTCTAAAAAAGAGAAAAAAAATATTTTCCTTAAAATGAATTTGTGAAGCTGATGTTTAATCTGTCTCAACATATGCCTTGCTACATAGCTATTGTGCTTTTGTTTTTGCAACCTTTTTTAGACCCAGGCATAGATGAAATATCATGGCTGGTTGAAGGGACTAGCAAAGTCCTTTATTTTCATTTGGTTGTCTTAGACTCCATTCACATGTTCGTTTTTCTTGACATTCTTTGAGCGTTTAAATGCTGCAAAAATAGCAAGTTGTTCATGAAATCATTAAAATCTCTGACAGTGGATAAAAGGTACAACTGTGCTATCATAGTGGTGCAGTTTCTAGTCAATTATTTACCAACTAAAGTTTGGCACACACGGGTAGATCTGTAAAAAGATTAGAGTACAATCAATCAACGTGCACGCTCACAGTGATTGATTGTACTCTAATCTGTTTACAAACCTACCTGTGTGTGCCCTATCTTCGATCGGGTTCAATGGAGCCAGCACTCCTCACTCCTGAAGCTGCTGCTGTGAGTGAGAAGCAGGCTGGATGGATTTCTTCTCAGCTCGTAGCCCATGTTCTGTTTCACATGGGCTAAAAGCTGGGGAGAACGGCTCCCTGGGGTCCCCATTGAACGGGAAATTGATGTGCCCATTTGGTGCACATTGATTTCCATTCAATTGATGCCCGATCAATCACAGCGTGGTGACGTCACCACGCTGTAATTGATTGGAGGTCGATTGCATGGGATTTTACCAGTTTGTGGCTAGCTTAAGGGTCCCCATACACCTTTAGATTTCCATTAGATCTCCTTTTGTTTTTACCAAATCTATGTAATATAAGGGACTTTCTAAACAATCAAGTCTATCTGTGTTTAATCACAGAGGACCCTATACTACAAAGTTGTTGGTAGACCTAAAGGATATCTGGCAGAGAGATCTATAGGTGTATGGCCAGCTAAATGGTGTGTTTAAATGTTGATTGGAATTCTCAACTGCCTCCATTGACTTGTGAGAACGTTCTACTTATCCATTGTCTTTTTTTAGTCGGTTGCTAATTGATGCTATCGCCTAAAAAAAAATATGGATGTAAAAATTACTATCCTATCTATTCCTGCCACAAGAGGACACCTGGAGTGTGATAAATGGCAAAGTTGCAAATAATGTCTCAATAAAGTGAGTACACCCCTCACATTGTGGTAAATAGTTTATAATTCCCTTTTATTGGAAATACTGAAGATATGAGACTCAAATACAATTCAAAGTAGGTAGTTAATTTACAGTTTGTATAATAAAGTAAATTTACTGTCCCCCCCAGATACTCAATATAGTTTAGGTCTAGAGACATTTTTGGTCAGTCCAGCGCCTTTACCCTTTCTTTAGCAAAGCAGTGGTCATCTTTTTGTGTTTGGGTTGTTAACATGTTGGATAAGAGGGAGGATCATGTTCTTTTTCAGTTTGTCATAGTACATGCTGGTATTTATGATTCCCTCAATTAACTGTATTTACCCAGATAGAAGCAGTACTCACACAACCCAAACCATCCCACCACCATGCTTGACTGTAGGCAAGACAAACTTGTCTTTGTACTCTTCACCGGGCTACCTCCACACATGCTTGACACCATGTAAACCAAATATGTTTACCTTGATATTATCAGACCACAGGGTAGGGTACCAGTAATCAATGTCCTTAGTCTACTTAAGGATAATATTTGTCTTTTGGGTTCCCTTAGGTTTAGATAAGGTGAGTGAAAGAGAGACTGCATTTCTGTCAAGATAAACAGTAATCTTTCTGTTCATGCTGAGAAAGTTCTTAGACTGTAAACTACGTTAGATGAAATTTTTGTTCTTGGGTTTGGATATCCTTTAACCTTGTGCTGTCTGCTGGTGTCAAAGTCAGCGAGGCAGTAAATGTTGTCTTCTGGCTGTTTGCTTCATCTGCCTCATTTTGACACCTTTGGTAATAAAAATATAGAAAGGAAATGGGTGGTATTTTCTTCACAGCTGAACTGTATACCAGTAGCTACATACTAAAAATTCACTCATAGCAACAAGATTACCTTGCCAGTACCCCCACATTAAATTCCTGGAGGCCAAAAGTTTTTATTATTAGTTTAAAATAAAGGTAGAACTTGGGGGAAAGGAAAACTAAAGGCTGCCATACACGGGTCGGATTTGCACCGGATTCCGGCCTGATCGATTCCGGGCGCGTGCACGCGAAATGATCGTGCCGGAATCCCGTGCAGCCCACCTTGTCCGTCCGATCGGGTCCGACCGATCGGGGGCTCAGAATCGGATCCGCCAGAGAACCAACATGTTGGTCTTTCGGGTCCGATTCTGCCCAGATCAGCGGGAGTTGCATTCCGGGAGGTGATCAATCGGACACGGATCCGGCAGGACAAGGTGGTATGCAGCGATCGGATTCCTTAATTGGCCGATCGATCACACCTGAGGATCCCGGCGGAATCGCCGGAATCGATCGGATGGTGAATCGATCAGCCAGGGAATCCGTGCCGTGTATGGCTAGCTTAATGCAACTAGATCTATAGACTGCTTGGTTGCCATTCATATTTAATATTTTTTGCGCAGTTTTAGACCTTTAAATAAAATCAGAATATGTTTTTAGTTCATGTGTATTTCTATTAATTATTGGAGAGTTTACCTCAAATTTTTTGTATAATTTTCAATTTGCTCTTCTATATTTTTTCTTATTGCTTTACATATGTACAACGTTCTGATATAGCCACTTAAGGCAGATTTTAGTAGCTTCTTGCAATTACTCTGTCTGTTTCTTAAGAAATGTTGAGATACGATATCAGCTATGTAGGGAGTGAAATGATTTTAAATTGGTTAGGCTAGCATTGTGAGAAGAAACTGTAAAGAACAAATGTTGTACCGTTGACAGGTGATTGGCTGATCTGAATGTGAAACCTGTTAAACCTCAGAGATATGTTAAATTTATACTCTAAAATAATCACACGACCACGATATATCAGAAGATGTGGATGTTTATATAAAATTGGCCACAGCTGATAAACATACAAATATCAGTATTAAAACTCATAACTAAACCTTACAAAATCTGTATAATTTAACCCTTTATTTTAGTGCAACTTAAAGAAGTTCAGTAGAATTATTAAAGTCTCTGATAGTGCCCCCTTAAAATGACATAATCAAGTGTTGTCAAAAAAAATTCTAACCATATCAACATCGATATTTACTATCGACTATCTCTCGAACCCCATCAGCCTTCCCGACCAGCTCGGTGGGTTCTTTTAACGTAACATTTAAATGACA
>CM070035.1:88633703-88666899 GCA_036250615.1 Ptychadena robeensis | reverse complement strand
GCCGTCTCTCTCCTTCTGCCAGCCCTCCCTGTCAGGTGCCCTTGTGCTGAGAGTGGCGGGATTTAATATAGTCTTACACACACAGTATGTGAGGTGCACTGTCAATGGAAGAAAGGGATCAAACACTGAATATATTCATAAAGATAAGAATTTATCTCGATTAGCTATTGAAAAATGTATTATCTCTACGCAATAAGCACAATTCCCCAAAATGCCCCAATAAGTTCCAATCCCCATAACTTCCTCAGTATATATGACAACATGCCCATATTCCATTAAGTTACACGTGTCATTGCGATGACATGTCCAGTGAAATAACATGCACTAATTTTACTTCTAGATGAGGAATTATGAAGGCAAGTCTGTGGAATTTTCCCATCAGATTTCTGTAATTTTTCAGCTAATGCCGCTCACTGTGGCTAAGAACAGATGTTTTAAACCCAACTGTATTATCAGTAATCATATCTTATTAGCTGGAGATTGTCATTCCATATGTGTCAACAAAATTCTAATTAAAGTCATTGTAAAGACACACCACGTTATATTTACTGACAGATTGCAGTCGAGGCATGTAATATATTTATTTTGTGGAGATGAATTGTTGATGTGTGATATATTATCCAATTCTCTACAGATATATAGCAAGGCACATGTAGGAGGATAACTTTCATGAGCTAATGTAATTTTGTGTTACTTTAATTGAATCATTTAATTACACAATATATAAGGTATTGTTTTTCTTAAAGGAGAACTCCAATATGTTTACAGGTTCCTCTCCTCTGCTGAAAATGCTTATATTTGGATTTCACTGGACATGTAGTCTACCTCATGTCCTGGCCTATAGGCAAACATCTTTATCTAGCTATTTTCTTTCTAGGCTTACTGTTTCTGACCAACCCTTTATTGATTTGTTTTTACACCTTTTATTATGGAGTGTCAGCATCTCATATAACCAGTGCCATGTTTTAAAGATATCTTGGCTGCTCCTACCAGTGATTATCTTCCCAAAACACATTTTGATTATCACTGACTATCATGTTCTAAAAAAACCTACAGACTAATATTACATTGCTGCACTGTGACTGGTATGATGCAGTGCCATCTATTCTGAATGGCACCTAAAGGCACTTTTCCCACGCACTGATGGACTGATTTGCATGGAAGGGCCTTTCAAATAAATGGACAAGCAGCCCATGCTTGTTCCTGCAGCAAACAATGTAAATAGGTCCAATAGAATTGGCTGCTTTGTGGAAGGCCTTTAGAAACCTGGTTAAAATAAGAACAAATGTTAAAAAGAGAACTAGACAAATGTTTTGGGATAAGATGATATATTCACACTCTGCTCAAAGAAATTAATGAAAAGCGATTGGCAAAGTGCAGATATTTGCAGCAATTTCCCATTAAAGTTAATAATGACATTTAATGCCCAAACAACCATCTGAACCCGACATGAGGAGTCCAAAAACCCCCCCAGAAACTGCACCACTTGACAAACAACAGCTCAATTTGTGCTTTTTTACCTCCCTAGCATTCGTGAAGAGCGCTGGGCTCCTATGAACGCTGCATATCCCCGGAAAGCTGCGGCGGCTGCAGCATTTCCCAGTTTGCGCGACATCACCCCTAGGGGCTGTGCCATAGACCTTATGATAATGGGGAGGCGTCGGCTTTCCAGCCCACACAGCCAGTGTCATTAATGACACCGGTGATGTGGACAGGGGCCGGGAGTATTTTATGCAGTGTAGTTTATACACTGCTGCAATTGCCCGTACGGCGCCGTTTTTAATGCTCTTAAGCGCCTGGTCGTTTACCACACGATAAACTTGCAACATCCACCATGATAAACAACCATGAATGGGACCTATTGAGAAATTATTTTCTTGTTCGTGCCCTAAATACACCTGGAGCAATCCCAATTTTCCTCCCTGTTTTGGTGGTAAATTGAAATGTTGGATTAATTTTGACATTGGTACACTGTTATATATATAAATTGTGACAGACGTGCTATCTGTCACTGTGTAAATGGAACATATCCAGCAGTAAAATAGTCTAATGGTGTATCCTGGATAAGTCCAGGATATTATAAACATTGTTATGTTTTTGGTTACAGATACCTAGACTCTGGAAAGGGAGGGAACTGGGTGGGCCTTTCTATTCAACCAAGGTACAACTGCTGGACCTTAAAGAGGTAGCTGGGTGTGTGTCCACATAAGGAGCTAAGACCATTGTGTCAGGGCTTCTAGTGTTTGAAACACGGTGCTGCTGGAGTAGTGGATACAGAGGCCACACAGGGACAGCTTTTCCTTAAGCTTAAGGAAAGAGCCTTTGTTGGAAGTTTGCAAACCAGAAGGCTTGGCATTTCCATCGATGTTTGTTTTGTTGATTAACACCTGCGAGGGTCATTTCTGTTTGGTCTATGTAACTTGATATGGCCAGGAGCCCTAGAGAGAGCATTTAATATGGATTTAAGTATTTGAGAGCACCCATTTGAAGCTGATCGCACACAATATATATATAAAAAATATAAAGCAAAATAGAGCATATATGTATTTTGTAAATGACTTCATGCTTAATTTGAATTTTTTCATTCTCTTGTTTATTTTACATTGGTATATTCAATGCTTCCCTTTTCTTCTGCATTGCATTTATATCCATAGTTAATCAAGACAATGGCTCAGATAATATATACATTGTGAAGATTAGGATTTAGAGTCTGCCAGTGGGTGTGACCTACATTTTAAACAGATCCAGCATTTATCAGTCATGCAAAGTTTTATTTGCCATGGATATATTTGCTTATCTCCCTTTTTATTCTGTCTCTGAAACTGTCCAAGAGGCTTCTGCATGCATTACATCTCTGTAACATGCTGGCTTCCCCAAGGGTTGTTTTGCGTTTTCTCTGCTATCTGGTTAGCATATTTTCCTACTTAAACTGTTTTAAATCTTTACATCCTTTATCTATGGCTTTTGTTAAGTTTTTATACCCCTTGACTTCAACAAAATTCACCATACTTACAATAATCTGATTAGTATATTATGGCAAAAATTAAGCCAAAGCTAATCTCCAGGATGAACTAATATTGTCTAAAGACATAAATTCCCACTTGAGTCTTTGTGTGCTTTTTCTATGCCTTAGGCTATACATTTAAATGAAATGATTATATCTTTCAAAATTTTTTTATTTTAAAGTGAATGCTTAAATGTTAGGTAACTCCAGCCAGAAGGTTGCACCTATTTAAATTTTACTATAGAATGGTTATAGCTGATGTATACTGAAAATACAAATTATATATATACCTTACCTCTGAGCCAGTACGATGGCGAAGAAGCTTCCCTGAATCCTAACCTGCAGATAAACAATAAAAAACTTTTTGGAGACCAATGGCATGAGTGTTTTCTAAATTACTGTAGATTGCTGGCAATAAAAAAGCACCGGAATACAAGATGCACCCCATATACACAGGTGTGTGCTTTTTTGGTTCTCTTGCGGCTGACACACACAGCATAAAAATCACTTCTCTCAAGATTGTCTGACATTGGGAATGACCAAGCAGGAGTTCCAGGAGGCAGATCTTCTCTTTGGCTGTTTACCCACCTCCTTAAACTTAAGCTCAGCTCGCCTTTGCAAGTTGCCCAGCTGGCAGGCAAGCATGGAGGTACCATGGAGGGCAGATCTTCCTTTTGACAGTTTTCCTGCTTCCACCTTTGCCGGCTAAGCTCAGTTGCTTACCACGCCAGCCACCCCTGATCAAATAAACTTTTAGCCTTGGGGGTGCACCTTATAGAGTGAAAAATATGCTAAGTGATTATCTGTGAAAGAAATATATAATATGAATAGGAATAAACAGATATTAAAATATTTTACAGAAAAATTAAACCATGAAGCAACTATAGCTTTTCTTTAATATCATTTGCTTGATTGTATTAAACAAGTTGGAATGTTTCTTGAACTAAGGTTTGTCATTAGTTCTAATTCCACCCTCTACATTTCAGCTTGGGACCATTAGATCAAACCTCAAGCGTGCAAAGAATGAAGCGCATAAAACGTTTCAGATATTAGCAAAATACTCAAGAAGCCTCTCCAAATGGGAACTTGTGCTGACTTTTTATCTTTCATTTTTGCAGTAAACCCTTGTGAGTAAATCTAGCAAACACACTGAAAGCAGACAGCGAATCTTTTGGTAGCGGGAATGTTGATTTGTTATGAATGTAAATGAATAGTATGCAGCTTTTATATTTACATTATTCTTTTTTTCTTTAATTAATGCTTATTAAATGTTTCCGCTATTGGTAAAAGCCCTGTAGAATTGATCGTTATCATCAAATGCCTAGTCTAGTGTGATCCCTCAATACTGCTTTGCACTATCAAATAAAAAGGTCTCACTGTAATGTAGGTTATATCTGCAATATACTATATTGGGCTATGGAAGGTTCTATTGGTTAAAGATGACAGTTATGTATAAAGATTATTGAAAGCAATACACTTTTCTTCCTTGGAGAGAGAGAAGAAGCCATTATTCATGCCTTCAGACAATAGTTTTCAATTTGCTTTAGTGAAAGAATGTTCATCTGTATCGTATAACTCTGCAAAGGAAGAAAGTTGTTCCTTCTTGTCTCTTGTTATTAATGTTATCCATTTTGCAATAAATGTAGAAAAAGCACATTTGTTTTCTGGAAAGCACCTCATTGACAAAATAGTATGATATATCTAGATTCCATTAAGCTATGATTGGGCAGTAGGAATAGCAAAATGAAGTTGCTTCATCCCAGAGAACGGCGATATAGATTTAAACATAAATAAGTGTTTTATTAGAGCTGTCCCAATTGATTTTTTTAGTGCAGTAAGAACAGATACACTTCAAACCCAGTCACCTTAACATTCTCTGTTTAGAATATAAACATTTCAATGGAGTTTGTTGGCAAAGAGGCAATGATATGTAAAAAGAAAGTGTTGAAAATCTCTACTATTCTATTCAAAATATGCTTTTTGAGGGTATTTGACTTCAGGGGATAGACTTCAGGGGATAGTCACATGTATACTTTTCACTCATCCTCAGGGCAAGCTCTTAGAAGATAGCATCTTGTTAACTCTAAAAGCCTCTACATTTTTTTTATAGAAAAGGAAAATAAGTATAATGTTAAGTGCCGGTGATGATCAACTATGGAAAAATAGCTACTGGGACTGGTTTCATGTTGACTCAATTTATAGGTCTTTAACAAGACCACCTAGAAGATTGCGGGACAATCTACACACATATTTACATCATTTGTCAGGGAAAAAAGACATAAAAACTTGCCAAGTTAAATTGCTAAATTGTTTTAATATTCAAATATGTCAAGCATGAGGTTTAACACACAAATGGGTGTAAAAGGAATAGCTCTTTAGTGCTTCTAGTTTGTCTGGTTGATAGTGACAGGTGGGATAACGACTGAATACCAAATAATTTTGTAGGACACTTAAGAAGCAAGCAGAGGATAGTCGGAAGCATAAGAGTATGGTCAATGATCAAGAAACAGAAGAACCACAGCACTTGGCAGAACACAGAAACTGATCTCCAATTATTCAAATGTCTTTGGGCAGCATAACCTACCTAGCGCACTGCTGAGGTCCAGATTTCTGTACCAGAAGCGCACCATAGACTCTAATAGAATGTGCATTCATGTGCAAATTGGGATATTCATGTGCAAATTGGGACATTCATGTGCAGATTAGGCTGGTAGAGGTGTCACAGCCGGCTTGCATAAGATCGCACAGAGCAGAGTGTGCAGCCGGGGATTCTGAGCTTAGCTGGACGGCTACATCTCGTCAGCTGCAATACTGCATAAGCAAGTGCAGGACGAGATAGTGCCGTCAGAAGCACTAGGAAGGTTAATAAACAAATCTTGTCATGCAACATTACTCAATTATGGTTAGCAGATATATCAGCATACAAAAACTATGCAGAGATACTTTAGGTCATAAAACAGGAAATTAACTCTTCTACAACTATTGCTGGCATATGCTTGGTGAACATTGCTATGATAAGTGAATATATAACAAATAGGCATAAACATTATATACAATGTTGGAAAAAGTAGATTTTGAGCAGTTTGATACCTGCAATGGATAACCGAGTAAATGAAAGTTGTATGTTTCAAAAACAGCTAATTTCTGTTTTTGTGGAAGGACTGCTTGTTCTACACAGCAAATAAATTGAATAATATGACTGTTAGTGAAGATAGTACTATAGTACCAGACTTTATAAACAATAGAATATAATTAATAATCAAGGTGGGGTTAAAATAGATCTTAAGAGGTCTATAAAGTATAATGTTAGAAAGGAACTATAATTAGATACAGTATACAAGGCTGGTCGAGTGGACCATACCACAACTTTTGTGTCATGTTGGGGGTGCCAGGCCAGTGGTGTTGATACATTGGGGCACACTTAGACATGTACCTTACCTTACAGGTATGACCTCCTTTGTACCAAACACCAACCCACCCCCTTATGTTAATACAAATGATTCATGATGAAGTAGAATGGATTGGGCCAGTGGTGCAGCATTATACTTAGGGCCCACTGTGCTGAAAATGGGCTTAACAAGTTGAAGAAAATAATGTTAATGCTACAACACAGCCCTTAGTAACATATGTTGTATTCAAACCCCACTGAGTTTTCTACACCAGCAAGATTCTTTTAAATATGTCAGATCAAAGAGCATGAGTCTAGTATAGTCATTTTAAATACTTTGCTTTCTACGTAGATTGATTAGAATTGTTATTGAAAACTGGATAGCCCTAAAGCAGGGAATACACGCATAGATATGGGCTAGATCAGTGGTGGCCAACCAAGTTGATATGGAGGGCCACAAGTGCGACCCTCAGCCCCAACAAAGGGCCACACATACCATTTTCAACCTACAGTATACTGACTTGTATAAGCATTTTATAAAGCATAAATAACATCATGCATAGCTAGAAGATATTTTTAAATAACAAAAATTGTTGTTAAATTATACTTGAAGCATTAGGGATCACTGAAGTATAGTAATACACATTTTGTGTAATATACATGTCAAAGGTTATGTGCCCCATAGATATAATTAAAGCCATGGATGATATCTATGGGGCACATATCTTTTGATTCAAAGGTTATGTGCCCCTATTCTGAAGTTATGTTCCACAATATATATTATACAATCACCCCCGTTCATTGGTGGGATAGTAGGAGCACTCACCAGTCTGCTGATCCCCCACCAACACTAGAGGAGAAGAGGAGAGGCGAGGGACTTGCTCAGGTGCCAGGGTCATCCGACATGACCGTAAATCGCGGTCGATGTCCATTGCTTTATATAGGAACCGCATCAGAGCTGGATGACACAGCAGTGCAGCTCCTTCGATGCCGGGCAGCAGCGTGATGGTGTCATCGTGCTGCTGCCAGGAATTTTGAATGGCTCATATATCGAGCAATGTGTTCCTGGCTTTTCCCATCTGCCGCATTCCCTTGCATGTCCCCCCAACTGACTATTCAAATGAATACATCTAAAAATATCCTAAATGTGTAGCAATAGTTCAAAGGGAAAGCTAAGCCAGCCTTGGAGACGAGCCATGATCTGCCTGTATTGCTTAGAAGAGGCAGTGAAGCGTTGGTTGGTCTAAAATAGTCTGTAGAATAAAAACACTCAAGGATTTTATTTAAAAATTTCATAAGCATGTTGATATTTCTTATATGATTGTTTCTGATTAGCTTCAAAATGGTATTTAATGATTGGTCTTATATTTTATATATATATATATATAGTATAAAATTATTTGTAGGCATTACTTTTTTATTGCTATTTTCAAAAAAGATTTCTGCCTAGTCTGTTAAAATGATTTAACAAAAAAGCCTTGTTGTGTTTATTCTTTTATTTTTCATGTTTAACTTAAAATAAGTTTTCTAAGTTTTTGTTTAATCCCAATTGCATTTTAAATCCCTAGGAAAGTAGAACATAATTTGTTTGATACAAAGCATACATAGTGGTTTGCGCTTGTTTCATTCTCTCCTGTGAATAGCTTTTTGCATTCACCATTCATGAGACATAGCAGATTTGTGATTGCTTGATCCTGTTTCTGACCGTATGCAGCTACTTCACAAAAGAGATCTGACATAGAAAAGAAAACCCACTTCTATATATGAAAACATAATTCTCAGTTTTGCTGCACACAACACAAGGTTGCATCTACTATATTTATCCATGTGCACCATAAAAAAATATTTTAGTAATAATATGTCTCTGTAGCGGAGTTGTACATGCCTTAACCTTCGCTCCCTTCAGTAGCCATCAAACTTTTGGTTTTATAATGAGTGAACTTAGTCTTTACAGTTGCTCATTACCAGCCTAGTCTTCTTTTTTTTTTTTTAAAGAGATAAAAGCAGATGTACACTCAAAATCTAGAAAATAAATAAGTAAAAAGTCCACAAAAGTAGGTGAAAGGATGATTCCTCAGTGTGTGACATCTACTGTGAAATATGGAGACCTAAAGATCTAGTGTTATTGGGTCTGCCAGCCTTCTCCTGTTAAGCTGGGTACACATGCATAGATATGGGGCAGATCCATGGCCACTTTCAGCGCCATGCGTCATCGCGCTGCTGCCAGGAACTTTGAACAGCTTCTATATCAAGCTGTGTGTTCCCGGCTTCTTCACTTTCCGAGGCATTGCCCTGTGATAAGTTTGGGGATGCTCACCTTTCCACGGCGATGCACAGCAGATCTCTGTGCTGAATGAGGTTCCAGCTTTTTTTTGTGATGTGTAGGGGGAGGGAGTTCTATTAAACAAAAGCTTGCCATGGGCAGAACGCTCAGGAGGTTAATGACGAAGTGTCATGATATTCTGTCTATCTATTTTATTTGTCTTGCCATAAAGCAAAAGTATAGTTAAAGTACTATTCTGTTCAAAATTGTACAATATTGTTCATTATAAAACAAAAAGCATTTTGTCTGGTAGTGTATATGTACATGCAAATATAATTTTGCTTCCTTTGTTTCCTTTTTTAGTCAAAACTTATGTGTTACAGAAAATATCACTGTGTTCTGTATATCTGCTCATTTGGGCTTCAATATCTGAATTGTAACGAGGTAAGTCAATAATTTTGAAACAATTTATCTTTATACTGCTTAGCTAAATGTAGATTAATAATGAGTGTCAAAGGGAGCTGAAGCCATGAGAATGTTTTAAAGGGTCAGTGGTTAGGAGTGACTATTAAATTACTTATATAATAACCATCTATTAAATATTCTGCTTATGGCTCATTCATCTCAAAATCTAAATGAATTTATTTATATCGTCAAATGAATAAAAAATAAGTACAAAATATGGGTCAATGCATTTTGTTTACTAACTAGAGAATCACTCGGAATGTTATAATATTTTTGTGTCCTTGTTAGATATTGCACTTCTAGTTCTGCAGGTATTTAAATGTAAATGGAGGGCATTTATGTTTGTTGAAGGAGGGATAATGGTATAATGTTTTTCCACTTGTGAGTTGGGCTAGGTACCTTGGTTTAAGTGAGTGAACATATACATGTTTAGCATGCAGAGAAATACTAGACAATTTAATTGCTTAATAATCCATAAAGAAACGGCTCACTGAGTAGGGTTCGTATAACTGGTCTCAGCCACACATAGCCATGAACTCAGCAGCCAGGCCTTTTTGTCACCCATCAGTGCCCGATCTCACAAATGCTCTTTTGGGTAAATTATTTACCCATTATTTACCCATTATTTTGTCTATTCATATGTATTTATGTAATAAAAATTAGTTTAAGTTTGATCAAACAGAAAATCAATCTGGATATGGGCACCATAAGTTTTATACTTATATTAGTTAAGAGCTGTCAAACTCAAATACACAGCAGGCCAAAATGAAAAACTTGGGCCAACCTTGATATTTATAGAAAAAATGTCTACAATCGAGGAAGTTTTTCCTTTTTCCTAGACAAATAATAAACCTTTTAATATAAAAACAAACTTATGTTTTGCTTAACAATTTTCAACAAGCAAGGTCTAATAGTATAACACATGTGACATCAAATGTCAAATAAGATGACATTTAATGACATTTAAAGAACAATCTCAGGGGCTTAATGTAATGACACCACTGGCCAGGGCTTCCAACATATGTCCTGCCTTACAAAATGTGTGTAGCCACAAAAAATAAAGGTTTTGGTTTCAAAATTGGTATTTATTATTGTGGATCCATATATTAAAATACGATCCGTGTCAAATCCGTGTCAAAAGTGACATATAAACAACAAAATAAAAAAAACAACAAAAAAATATTACATTTTAATATTGCACTGTACATGATGAAACTAGGAAGTAAGGACAACCTGTTTCACCCCACAGTATATCAAATGTTGCGAACAGACAACAAAACAGGGTAAATACAGTGAAATAGACGGATCATCCAAGGGGCTGGGTATAATCTGTAGTTGAATGGCTTTCTTGTAAAAAGAATTACAGTTATGATTTTCGCAATAGTAGAGTGTTGTACCGTGTTAGCCATCAATAAATAGAGAGAGTTTGGAGTTCAAGTGATACCGTTTATTGGCTAACTGAAGTCATTAGAGAAGCAAGCTTTCGGGATATCGCAGATCCCTTCTTCAGGCTAATACAATTCTGGTTTTAGAAGCTCACATTTATACACAAAAAGTTACAAGGACATAAATATTGAAAAAAAACAAATGTGTTCTCAAGACACACTAGACTGATTGAGGTGAGAGTGAAGGATTAGTTAGTGGAGATAGTGGTCAGAGTAAGGAAGAAGTTAAGATAAGTTATTGGGGGTAATAAAGATAAGGGGTAGAAGCAAAATATTCAACTCTCTTAACAATTAAAATGTCAATTGACTAAAGATGTCATGAAATACTACTAATGCAGCTGTTAAAAAAAATGAAATGCCATTGTGCATATTTAATTATCACAGTTGAAAGATAAGGAGTCCAGACATACTAGTTGTGAAGTGTTCTTTCAGTTTTGGGAATGAGAGAAAGGGTTATATTGCCAGTGGTTAGAAATTCAGTTTAAGTCATAATGACACATAAAGTTGTTGTCCCTGTTCCGGCCATACTCCAGAGTTCTGAATTTCTGTATGAATTTGCATTCTCATTCCAGCCTCTCCTTCTGTGATTTTAAATTCCCCCTCAGTACCATAATTTGGAGGTCTTTAATGCTGTGCCCTGTGCTGCAGAAAACATCTGTTTTCCTGTTCTTGATGGTGAATCTGTGCAGGTTAATTCGCTGGCGCAGGGTTTGGCCCGTCTCCCCAACATAGAGTCCTGCAGGGCATTATGATTTTCGTAAACCCTCTACGCAGGCCAGTACTTTGGAGCCCCTCATCCCGAAAGGCAGAGCTTGTCGGCAAAGCATACAAGTCACTTACAACTTGTGAAACATACATTTAATACTTCAAAGATATACACACCAATGTTAAATCTCTGTACATGCACATTTAATTGGGATACATTTTGAGCAAAAAGCACCTTTTTCAAAAGAGAAAAATGTAATTTTCTTTCATTGAAATCATGATAATTTGCTAATGTATAATTTTATTTTGTGAAAAAGACTTGATTGAGCTCAAAAGTTCAACAGTTTTCTTCTGCTGTTCCTAATCACCCCATACAGATGTGAACAGATTTTAAATAATTTAGAATTAGACTTATAAATCCCATTTCCCTGTCCATCTCTAACAGATAGTTTAGGTTCTATCCAAGTATCATTTAAGCCCCCCATACACGCTTAGATTTTTTGGCCGACTGACTGCTGTCTCAGTGTCCCCGTCTAAAGTATGGGTATGTCTCCTCAGCTCCGAGGGATCTAAGATTCATAGGGGCTGAGGACACACAACCTGTTTGCCTGCTTCTTTCCCTGTGAGCTAGCAGCTCCTGCACATGACTGCACATTATGCCTAGGGGTGTCCAAGAATTGCCTTTAGAATTATGCAGTGGCACTGTGGGCACATCCTCATGGTGACAACATAAATGATCTATTCTCATTGCAATGAATGAGCATTTTTTCAAGTGCAGAAAATGTAAAAAGATAAAACGTCCCTGTCACACATGACAAAAATTTTGCCCAACCCTGTCTTAGATGGACATGGAAGCAGTGTTGTTACCCGCCTGGTGCAGTTGTGTGCGGTTAGAACCAGGTCACATCATTTCATTTCAACCATATATACGGTACATACATTTTTTTACACTGTAACACATATTTCAAAGATCAAAGTAAAATATTAATTAAAAGATAAAAAAAGCAATCAGTTTGTTCCTGATAAAAATACAAAACAAAAAGGACCGAACTTATTAGAAAACAACATTTTGTTTGTTTTACCTATAGTATGTGTTCAGAAAAAAAAAGAGATTATCCACCTATATAGGCAGTTACGCCATTTATCTACCTGTTGTTTGGAGCATAGGTGCTTCAAGTGGTATTTATATTTGATTTATACATAAAAAATCTTTTTCCAACTTAAGTGCCTCTGTACACAATGCTATTTCGTTATCTTTTCTCCAATTCAGATTCTCAGCCTTCCTTTGATACAGATATTGTGGTATATGAAATTGAATCCACACTAGCATAAACCTAGTGTTCTGTTTTTAAACTACAACATTACATACTAAAAAAAGTCTACACGCCCAGTAGATGGTGTGGGTGCCATTTGCCTTGGTCTAGAGCATGTTACAATAACTTGCATTTAAAACCCATGGGCATGACATGTACAATATGTGCCCAAAAACAAAAGCCACTGGACATGTTAATTGACTTTCTATGGATGCATTGCATTGCTTAGACTAGACCTATGGTTATGTCTCCACTGCTGCCTATAGTTGGTTGTGGCCTTGGATACCAACATGGAGCTCCGTTGTCAATGAACATGTCCAGTGAAAGCGTACAATATGTGCCCGGGTGCGAATTGTATGCACCAAGCCTATAGGTTTTAAATGCACATGTTCTTGCTGCGTTGATGATGCCTAGTGAAGACTAGGCACTACAGTCCCCTTAACCAACCTTAGGTGTTTTCATGAACATATACTTACGTCTGTACAATTGTCTCTGATTTTCTCCACAGACAAGAAGATTATATGTAATTGTATTTCCTGATGAAGCAATTCTTATGCGAAACATGTCGAGACTATAATATCTTGTGACAACTCGTGATGTGGTGATGTAACAATATGCATGAACAACAATGTGATGTATTTCTTATACATATGGGTTAAAACATTGCACTGTATTTTATACAATTGAAGTACTGCCTGGAAAATCCCTTAATTCCTACCATTTAGAGAGTGGTAGGAAAATGCTTTCTTCATTTCTGTATATGTATGTTGGGATATGGCAGACCAAGCATTTTTGACAGGTTTAAGTCCCTACTCTTTCTCATGGTGTTTTTAAGTCTTAAAAGAACAAATGAGAGGGTTGTCAAATAAAATACTTAGGAACCCAGAGATATCTGCTATCATGAAAAAAATGATGGTCTTAATCTTAATAAAATATCGAAACAAAAACAGTTTTGGATAGACTGATCCTTTAAGATGATCATTTACAATTGTGTGTTGATAAAATGCCAAAGCATAGTTAGGAACAGAAGTCAGCACTGGTGACTCTAATGCCTTTCTCTGGAAAGTTCGAACACATAAATGGTGCCATCATGTAGACAAAATTGGGCCTCAGTGCTAAAAACAAGGCTTCACTGATCAATATATATTATGGTGCCATTTTGGCTTTGTTAACATCTTGGTTTTATGAATTCACCTTCAGACTATTTTACTGCAATGTAATTTATGCCGTGGAAATCAATTTTACTAGCAAAACAGGAGATGAAGCATGTATAGTTAATCAAGCAAAATAATGTACTACTATGAAATTTTCTTCAATGTGCAAGGATGATGGTATTTTATTTTCAGAACAGACCTTTAAAAGATTTACTGAGCCAAAACCCCACAGTTATATTTACAAAGGTTAAACTCTCTTGCAGAATTTTGTACAAAGTCATTATTATGGTTCACAGGGCAGTCAAAACACTTGTAAATATAATGGAACTTTACCTTGTGGTTCATATGCAATTTGCCCTTTTTTCAAACTAGTGACTCTGGCTGTAAAAATAAATCGAAACATAGTGAGATGTAATTGTAGTCTTACAACTGGTCCATTTACCGGTATGTTGGGTATATGTTTATTTGATAGGTGCAAGGATGTAGAATTAAGGCTTTCTTTTAAATAAGAAAGAAAATTAGAAGTTTAGTTTAACTTTGTACTGTTAAGTGAAGCCAGACTTTCTGTGTGTTTCTTTTACTTGTAACTTTTTTTTTCCAGAGTACTTTTTTTTTGCAATTAATCTTCATTTTTAATCCTAAAAGGGGATACTGTATGTAGTGGCCAATTAAAAAAACTTGAGAGAGCTAGAGAGCTTCTTGCTTGAAGGGCCATTCCACTTTGAACTCTATTTTTTAATAATCATCAATTATTTAAAAAATCATATGATCACAATGTCACATGTTGCATTTTCCAAAATTTTATGTGAAAGGCTTAATGTACTGTTTTACCATATTATCATTTTAGCGTATTTATTATTGAATTAATAAAAAAATCTGGTTACATTACAGCAATAACTATACCTTAGAAGCCACTTTAAACCAGTTAGAGGTTTCAGCTGAAGTCAGTGTCCTACTACACTGCCCAGCCCCAAAAAAAAGTCGCTGTCTGTATTTAACTAAACAAACAGGTCTGGGTTGCTGCAGTTGGTCAGGTCTAGGTTCAGCAACAGTATGTGTTTCAAGAATGAGGTCAGCTGACTACCTGAATATACTGAATGACAATGCTATGGTTCAAAGGGTTTAAATTGTGAAAGAGTGGTTCAGGGAGTCCAGACCTTAACCCCATTGACAATCTTTGGGATGTGATGGAGAATGCTTTGCGCAGCGGTCAGACTCTACCATCATCAATGCAAGATCTTGGTGAAAAATTAATGCAACACTGGAGGGAAATAAATCTTGTGACATTGCAGAAGCTTCTTGAAATATTGCCACAGTAAATGCGTGGCAACGAAGCCTATATTAACACTACATAACTAAAAAGACCTATATTAACTTTAGGGACCTTTTTTGGTTTAACTCAAGGGACCTTTTAGGGCCCTTTCACACTACATGTGTTGCGTTTTTAAAATAAACACTTTTTTACACGCATATGTAATGTGAAAAACGCTTTAGTTTTTGTATATATGCAGAAACCCATGCCTTTAAAAACGCATATAAAAAGTGTGAAAGGGCCCTTACTGTTGGTAGATCATTTTGACCTCATCATTTTAAAGTAGCAAGTCAAAGAAGTGTGGGCACCCCAGTTTATACAATCAAGTCAGAGTCATTTATTCACTTCTTTTTATGCACTTGTTTTTATTTACTTGTCACTTATTACTTTGTTCTGGAGGTCTAGAGGCTTGCAGAGTTTTATTTAAACTATATCTAAATTTAAACATTTTGAATTGAAAATTATTTTCTTCACTTTCTGTACTGATACCTTAACAAGTGAGCAAATATATATCCAAGAGGGATAACCACTATTATATAGTTACAGTTCAGGATTTTTTTGCTAGTGCTAACAAGTCATGCACTACCATTGCCAACATGTACCAACAGCAACATCTTAAAATAATATTAGTGTACTGCAGCCTCAAGGAGGACGTGGGAAATAACTAATTCTGTAAGTAACAGGCTGAAGGGATGCATAAAAAACTTTGTGATGATCAGAAACAAAAACTTTTTATCATGGAGAGACTCAGCTATGGCATACTCAAGTAACACATTTGTTGGGTGGAAATTAACCAGAAGTGAATTAAAGTTTTCCGTGCTTTTGCCTTTGCAAATGTCCATATTTTTTTTATCACACTTGTGATAAATTGTCATGTGACATTTTCAAAGAAAATCTACACTCACATTATCCATTTCTATCCAAATCACAACTTTTATTGCCAACCATGTAATAATATTTTTAGTGTATTTATTTTGCCTTTTACATACGATGTAGCCACCAAATACATTTTCACATTCTCCTGTCCTAAATGAACAAGTTATGTTAAATGTTGAGCTAATTCAATAAAGGTTTAAAGAAAATAAATACAGACAACTGATTCAATAGAATAGCAGTAAGGGTGAGAATTACCATCAATTCTCACCTCCTTGTTTTCCCCCTGAACACTTATTGATGGGAGGATTTTTGAGCTTTTTTCTGGGTGGAATAATGCATTTTGTGTTAATATTCTTTAGAGTATTCATTACAGACATCCACCAGCAAATGCTGCACATGAAAAACAACAATATCCTGTGACTAGTATAAATGTCTTAGGAAAAAACACTGTTATAATAGGTATAGGAAATGTTATCCATTTGCACTGAATTTATTGGATTATTTATTTGAGTTTAGTGCATCATCTGTTATTTTGTTGAAGTAATCTATAAACTTTACTGCTGCTTCCCATGTACCCTCTATCATGTACAGGCCAGGCAAAGGTCAGAAGTGTCAGTAGAGAACCTTACATAAAATACTCTACATAAAAGTGTAAACTTGGAGCTTAGGATTCACAAAGTTCAGGATAAGAAATATATAGCTTAAGGTATGCTGAAAGATGTAAAGACTTGAACGATTTTGCAGCTTCATTTTATTTTATTTTTGATGGGTATGTGTAAGATAACCATGTAAAATATGACATCTTAGATCCCAATATATACACAGTGGGGCACAAATTGTGCAAGTTCTCCCACTTAAAAAGATGGGAGAGGCCTTTAATTTTCATCATAGGTACACCTCAATTATGAGTGACAGAATAGGGGGAAAGAATCCAGGAAATCACATTGTAGGATTTCTAATACATTGGTAAATTCCTCAGTAAAATAGGTATTTGGTCACCTACAAACAAACAATATTTCTGGCTCTCACAGACCTGTAACTTCTTCTTTAAGATGCTCCTCTGTCCTCAACTCGTTACCTGTAGTAATAGCACCTGTTTGAACTTGTTATCAGTATAAAAGATACCTGTCCATGACCTCAAACAGTCACACTCCAAACTCCACTATGGTAAAGACCAAAGAGAAGAAAAAAAAAATTGTAAACCAGCTCCAGACTGGAAAGACTGAATCTGCAATAGGCAAGCAGCTTCAAAAAATCAACTGTGGGAGTAATTACAAAATGGAAGCCATACAAGACCACTGATAAATGATAATAATAATAAATAATAATCTGGGGATCCATGCAAGATCTCACCCTGTGGGGTCAAAATGATCACAAGATCGAAGAGCAGAAATCCCAGGGAACCTAGTGAATGACCTGCAGAGAGCTGGGACCAAAGTAACATAGGCTTGGACCATCAGTAACACACTACTTGTCCCCCTGCTTAGTGCCAGACGGGCCCATCTGATGTTTGCTAGAGAGCATTTAGATGATCCAGAAGAGGATTGGGAGAATGTCAGATGGTGAGAAGAAAGTAGAAGCTTTTGGTAAAAACTCAACTCATTGTGTTTGGAGTAAAAAGAATGCTGACTTGCTTCCAAAGAACACCATACCTACTGTGAAGCATAGGGGTGGAAACATCATGCGTTGGGGCCATGTATCGTCAGATTTTGAGTGAAAAGTTCCTTCCATTAGCAAGGGCATTGAAAATTAAACATGACAATGATCCCAAACACACTGCCCGGGCATCGAAGGAGTGGCTTAGTAAGAAGCATTTAAGGTCCTGGAGTGGTCCTAGGACCAGTCTCCAGATCTCAACCCCATAGAAAAACTTTGGAGGGAGTTGAGATCTGCATGGAGGAATGGGCCAAAATACCAGCAACAGTGTTTGAAAACCTTGTGAAGACTTACAGAAAATGTTTGACCTATGTCATCGCCAACAAAGGGGATATAACAAAGTATTGAGATGAACTTTTCATATTGACCAAATACTTATTTTCCATCAGACAGTGTGATCTTCAGGATCTCACCTAGTTCAGGTATACATATGATGAAAATTACAGGCCTCTCTCATTTATTTAAATATGAGAACTTGCACAACTAGTGGCTGACTAAATATTTTTTTGCCTTACTTATCATACCTGAACTGACCCATTGTTTGACTGGCCAAAGATAAAATGTTTCTTTGGAACATGTCCCATTATTTTTATATGCACCGACTGATACTTATAGCATGGAATAGGAACCAGTTACAAAATAGTAGTAATAATAATAAAAATAATATTACTTCTCTTCAAAATTGGATTCCTTCTACCTTTGACGAATGAGCATGCAATCACTGTACCACATTACATTAACAGATAACACTGCTCTAAAATCAATATCTGGACTTGGCTAGTATAGGATTTGCTATGCTATGAATGATCACGCTTTAATGCATGCAAGCTAGGGACATTTTGTCTGCAATATTTCACATACCCTTTTGAATTTGTCACACAAAATACTTTTACTGGCACAGCCTACAGTCTTGTCACCAAGGGAACTAATTGGCAAATCAAAGAAGATTTCAGCTCATAACATTTATAATCCCCTTAGAATGGAATTTGTTTTAAGCTAGAATGGCATACAGGAAACACTAAGCAGGAAAGCTTATATAAAAAATACTTAATAACCAGCAAATGTCCCTGTCAAAAACAACAAAGTTTAGCGGTCACCATTACCTATTCACAACAAGCAACAGATGCTGTAGATATATATCTTTAATGAAACATATTGAATTGATCCTGAACTCTAAAGTTATTAGAAAAAAGTGGTAATCTTGTCTGAAAGAAGAACCATATCTTTCCTTTATCTTCTATTTTATCCTCTACCCAATACATGTTATACAAATTACAAAGTATAAGAACTGTCCTTCCAAAAAGACAAGACATGTCCTTCTAGGTGCTGATTACAGAAGGAAATCTGCCAACCTTGTGGCTTTATCAGCTTTATGGGCTTTGTAGTACAATAATTTAAGCTGCCCATATACAGGACAGGCTTTTGCACAATTGATTAGGATTTGATCAACTTCGGCAATTAAAATATTGACTGTAAGTTTCACATCGATCTATACCACTATACAGTGCGACTAATTCAAAACAGAATCCCGGGCCCTGTTCACATGCTCCATAGAACCATCAGATACAAATCCATCAATATCATTAGAAAACAGATACTTTCATGGTCGACTTAAATTTACTAACAACGACCAGTGCTCAATAAATTTTATGTTTGTTTGCTCAATCAATGCAGGTAAACAGGACTAAAGCAATCCTTATCCAAAAAATCGATCCTTGTATGGGCAGCTTAAGCTAAAACATTTCTACAGGTTCAATTTTCCAACCCCTATACAGAGAGCATAGATAAAAAAGGAATGCAAATCTTGCACATATTGAAGTGTTCCAGGATAAAGCCAGCCATGCGCGGTTTGATTTTTCGCGTGTGTTGGTGGTGATCAATCGTTTGCTGGACACCTTGAGTGATCAACCAGAATGGAGCAAGTAATTGATCAAACAGTAATCTGACATGTTTCTGTTCAACCACTGTTACTTTTGATGGGGACTATTGATCCCCAGAAATTCTATGGTAGGTCTGTAGTCCCTTTTAGGGTACTGTTAGGGTACTAATTAAATAGGACCCTGATTAGTTATTTTATTTATCTATCAATTTTGATTTTCTCAGTTTTACAAACTCCACATCCCTGTATATATACATGCAATTTGGATGACGTTCACTTCCTGGTAGTGTATAGGTCTACCTAGGTTTTTTGAACTGTCAAATAATGGGTGCCCTCAAGACCCTGGGACTTTCAGGGGAGCCGGAGAAAAGATTTCTATTAGACTCTCATATGAAAAAAAGGTTCAATATTTTATTAAACACATAAAGTGCAAAAATTAGTGAGTAGAGTGAGTCAGTGCAATTGACTCCTTACGTACATGTTAAAACAGACATTATACATAGACAATATTACATGAAAACAGGTATTAAAATATTATTTTAAACTCAACGCGTTTCGCCCATTATTTGGTTTTTGGGCTTCTTCAGGAGTATTTGGCGTCGTTGAGGTGTCTCGACGTCGGTTTGATGGAACAATCAGGAGGACATGAGACACTCCCAGTAGAATAATATCACAGGAGGGTCTCCTCGAGAGGTTTAGAAAAAATCAATCTGAGAGGCAAGCAGGGGTATATCAGTATCACAATAGGATAGAGGTTTCATCTTAAAAGAGAGGGGTAAAAGACTCCCCATACAGTGATATATAAGTAGACATCGGAACAAGAGTAACAATAATAACATAGTTCATAGAACCTATATCTGTCTGGTTTGCAGTTGATTAGTTTGTCATTCATTAATGCAATATTTAAGTGATAGAGAATCATAGTAAATAGTGCAATTGCAAAATACAAGTGCATTAAATAGGAAAAAATTACCTTTTTAAAAATTATTGTTATTGCTCACCAAACCAAAAGACGGTTAACCCCTTGAAAAGTTGGGGAACCTGTAGCACAAATGCAGAGTGGGCCAGTGCATTCCAGGAGTGGACTGTTATGCCGCAGGTCCTGGGTTGACACGGGGGTACCAGGAGCAGGGTGTCTAAGCCACCGAGGGTCTTCCCCCAGAGCCCCCCAACGGGGAGATAGGCAGGGATCCCTTGAGGGGACCCTGTGGACTTTCCCGCACTCAGGTGGCCAGGTCCTGCTTCCCTGTGAACCCCCCAGGAAGGTGCGGACAGATGTCCCAGAGGTAGTCCCCTTCAGGGGGAAGGTATGCGGGGGTAGTATGGAACAGGGGAGACAGTGTCACAAAGAATGGTCAGAGTCCAAAACGTAGGTCTAGGAAGGCAGACGTTCTGAGAATAGTCGATGTCCGGCAATGGTCGAGGCAGGCGGAAGTTCTAAGAATAGTCGGTGTCCAGGCAGGGGTCGAGGCAGGCGGAAATCAGATGGATGGTCAAGAACAAGCGGAGGTCGGGGAGCCAGAAGTCAAGGAGTAGCCGGGGACGATGCAGGGTCAAGGACCAGGAAGTCAAGCCGAGAGAGATACGAACAACCATTAGCCAGGAACAGGAAACTGAATCCAACAGCACTCGGGTGTAAGGGCTGGAGGTTTATATAGGGAGCGTCCTCCCAGGTCTGCCCAGGGACGGAGGGGACGGACACCAGGAACACGCCCCTGCGACCAGAGGAAAACTCTGAGGAGGCGAGGCGGCCGGAGAGAGTATGCGCATGTGCCGGGCGCGCGCACGCGCACGGCGCCCGGTCGGCGGGTCCACTGTGGCAGCACCAGGAGGGGGTCCTGATGAAACCGGGTCACCCCAGCACCAACCCCCTAGAGGTAAGAGCAGGGGCAGTGGCTACAGGTACTGGCCCAGAGGGGGTTGGTCTAACGCTGGAGGGGCAGACAGGTCAACGCCCGGACGGCCCGGGATCCTGACCAAGTGTGGCAAAATCGCAACTTTCACATTCTATATGGAGATTCAAATTGTCAGTGTATTGTATTTGAGAAGGTTATGATGTATGTATAGGTTCAGGGAGTTATTTCGTCATTCCAAGTAGTTAGTATATCTATAAAGGCAAGATAAGTGTCTTTTTAGAAAGTATTTAAAACAGTCTGCGTCTTGTCTAGGGATATTAGAATCATCCTACCTTAGATTTGTGGGGTTGTGTCCAAAAAATCTTGAAAATAACGGTCACAGCATGAGTAGGAAAGTAGTGTTGCGTCTGCCAAACTGTCCAATATTGAGTGCTAGTGCTTCCTCTGCATTTATACCAGGTTTGGGGCGGTTTATTCCATACAGGTGTGAGGGGTAAACGGCGCCAAGTTAATGGGCATTCATCTCCCTGTCTTACCTGAATGACGGACGCCATTCCACGCTGGATGGTATGTATGCATGGGGAGTAAATGATGACGTCTGTCTCCTAGTCTGGGGTCCATCTGGAAGTTGCCGCCTTGCGGGCGGAAGTGACGTCAATCATCCCTGGAGCGCAAACACGGAAGTTCCGCATCTGTGCGCTCCAGGGAGCGCAGTTAGACAGGGTAAAACTGGAGAGATGGTTTCCGGTATTATAACCATAGGGCTAAAGGACCTGTCTAAGGTGTTTAAGCTGCGTTGACTCCCTGGTATAGTAATTGATACTATTGATCCCCATCCAAAGTATCGAGCAGAAATTGGTTCCCCAAGGTGGTGTACACTGCGATCGCACATCGATTTTGCAATTGTGTCATATGATCTTTCGTACACTGATGGCAGGGGAAATCACAACATGTATGGCACTCTTAAGGCATTGCCCCTGCTTCTCAATTATATAACAGCAGAGGAGTACCTAAGATCCATTGCACCCTTGGCAGTAAGCCATACTGGTGCCACCGGAGGAAAAAAAAAACATACTTACGAATGGCTTGAAGGCCTACTTATTTAAGAAATGGAAAATGAAATGGATTACTTATAGTTTAGCTGTGAATATTTCATTTTCTTAATTGAATTAATTAATATTAACAGTAAGACTGTAGCAATACAAATACATTTAAATTGGTTATAATTGGTATTATACAACTGAATTGATACATATACCTCCCTGAGGAGCCCAGGTGGGCGAAACGCGTCGGATGACTGACTTTGGACCTTTCTTATGCCAACTCTACCATCTTGGCTACAGTTGATATTCCTATACCTTGGATTGTAACATGTGCAAATGACTTGTTTATATATGTTTTTTTATGGGCCCTGTGCCTAACAACTGCTCTTTCCAATAAAGACCATTTTTTACCTACCCCTAAGACTAATTAGTCAATACCAACCACCCCGTACCTGCAATTGCCAATCTAGAAGTCCCTATTTATGGGGACAAGGGTGAACATGTTTTCACCTTAGGGTCCTGTTTTTTAAGTATCAAATTCCTGGCTAGGGTACACTTGACCTCAGATTACGATTATCGGCATACTCTAACCCTATAGTACTATTTATACATTTAAATTGGTTGGTAAATGTTTGAAATAAAAAGAAAATGCTATGCAGTCATATTCACCTTGGCTTACCAACCTTTATAGGAAATTTCAATAGTACATTTTCAATGCAATATTCTATGTACTTTATTATTCCCACATTTACTTTATTTTGAGCATTTAACCAACAAACAAGCATTCATGTTCCATGCCATATTTTCAAGGAAATATACCAGAAGATTACAGCTAATTGATACAATTTATTGTCAAGGATCCTAAACCATAACAGGTGAAAATAAAGGACAATAGCTGATCAGCAATAATAAAAAAACTACTTCTAGATAGGAATATAAAGTTACAATACCTCCAGGATCAGACCTGCCCTTGGCTGCTTACAAACAATGTAACCCCTTACCCCAGTGCCAGATCTATGGATGTGCCCCCTGAGTCAGTTGCAATTGGTGAGCAGGAGCTGGACGTTTTAGGTTTTTAATGCATAAACACCTGCAGCACTAATTTTACTGCTTGGTTGAAGGTTCTGAGCACTGGATAGTAGTTGAAAAAGGGAATAGAACGTTTTAGGGCCATTTCACACTTGCTGGCAATTTTTCCAAAAAATTCCACTGCTAAAAGCAGATTTTTTTATGTTTTAGGCATGTGACATTCAATTTAGACATGTTTTATTCAATTAATATTGTTTAATAATTTTGAGTACTAGATTAGTGGCAGGTTCCCGGGGGTGGGGGAGGATTAAAGTGGGGCCCCATAAAAACAATTGCTTTGAGTCCTTATTCATCTCTAGTTACGCCTCTGGTACAGGTCATGGTGGGAGCAGTAATGCTATAGAGTTTAATATGTTGGTGTATAATGGTTCTTCTAAAGCATGGTTCTTGGAGATTGTTGCTTCTCAGAATGCAGAAATGGCTAAAAGGGGCAAATCTTAGCTTGGGCTAAAATTACCTGTTATTTGAGACCTCCCTTTAATAACACTAAAGACAAAAAAACAACATATGCCTATTAGGTAGAAAATCAATAGCTGACTTTACTGATTCACTGGCCATAGCTAGCTGGTAGATAAATTGCAGCATGTGCTTTTATTGTGAAAGTATGCAGGTAGTGGTCCACTGTACATCACTTTCTGACAGCAAAGATTAAAGTGCTTTCTGAATTCTTGTTATAAGGTTCACGTAGGCTTTGTAAGTGTCAACTGGTACATATGTTTAGTAAAAAAAATACCAGACACAGTAACAAGGAAAATAGGCTACAGATACAAATTGCATGAGCATAAAATGTAGTAGAAGACAGTAGTAAGAGGGATATTGCAATGTCCTACAGCAGCCTTGTATATCTTTATGGGACAAAGTAACAGGCAAAAGTGTCACCATAACTTGATATGTGGGATGGCAAGTTTGGGCAGGATTAAACAAATATGGCTTGACAGCTGCAGCTAATTCTACATCTCTTGCTGGTCCCAGAGATAGTCCTGAATAGCAATATTTTGATCCACTAGAGACATCAGCTAATTTATACTCTTGGAGTTCACATTATCTCACAAAAGATCAAATATTTTAATGGGACAATACTGAAGATGTTGAAGACAGAATATAAAGTCATACAGCTTGTGTAGCAGTCTAAATGTTTAAACCTCTAGCAACAAAAGTGAGAACTCCCTAAGTGGAAAATTATGTGCCAAATTAGCCATGTTACCTCCACATTTTCATGTGACTTGGGTGCAGATGTGTTTAATTTGGTGTTAATCACTTTCTTGCTCTCTAAAGGTACCCATACACGTTGCGATTTTTCGGGGACCGATGTGATATTCGATTTCGACGCCCGATTCTTGCTTTAGTGCTATTTTTAAAAGTCGGTCGGATGCCCGACTTTTCGGCCCGACTATTCACAGCCCGACTGACCGATCGGCTGGTTGGATTGGGAATCTTTTAAAAGTGTCCGACTTACCGAAAATTACAGGCATCCTCATTCGGGACCCGACCGACTTTTCGGCCGATTTTTCTAAAAACAGCATCGGTCGGACTACATTTTCATGTTAGGAATCCCGAACGATCAGCCTACCCGACCGACCGAATCGGTCGGAAGGGCTAAAATCGCACGACAAATTTCTGTAAATCGCAACGTGTATGGGTACCTTAATACTGGTCACTGGAAGTTCATCATGGCACCTCATTGCAGAGAACTCTCTTTTTATATTGTTAAAGATCATATAATAGTGATGGCAGTTATCATGTAGGAGTCAAGCAAACAAGGAACAGCCCAAACCATTTGGTCCTGCACTTGTTGAAAAAAATAGAGATTCCTAATGAGATGGTGGATTTTATTATAAATATACGAATTAAATGCAACTTCCATTAAATGCATGTGCAATATTTTATTTGATTCATCACATGAGATTGTGTATGTATATGTATATTTCCCTCAATTACTTTCGAACCGAGAAAGTTACAAAGTTTAAATATTGTGTGCTTTAACCTTCTTAGCGTTCATGACGAGCCCATCTCGTCCAGAGTTTGTGTGAAGAACAAACTCTGGATGAGCTGGGCTTCCAGCCGCAGCATTTCCGGGGTTCTGCAGCTTCACTGATTGCGTCACGGTGACGCGGAAGGGGACGAGGGTGAGCAGTGCCATAGACCTCCATGTTAATGGAGGGGCTTCTGCTTCTCAGCCCTCCCAGCTTGTGTCATGAATGACACTGGCTGTATGGAGAGGGGAGGGGGGAGGGAGGAAATGGCAGGCAGTGTACCTCGTACACTGCTGCCATTGCCTGTACCACACTGTTAAAAACGGTGCGGTACAGGCAGTGCGCTAGGGAGGTTAATATGAGTAACTAGGTGGGTGGTTTGTTAAAATATTCATAATAATACAAAATTTCCCTACCAATTTTAATGTTCAAAACTTAATTGCATTTTATATTAGAAAACTTGTGTAATTGAATTTCAATGTAAAAAGTTAAGTTACAAATCATATAGGAGCAGCATTGTAAACTGAAGATAAACAATAAGAAGGAAAGCAGGCAAAACTGAATAAATCGGCTGCTTGGGTTCCTGTATTGTTTTGTTTCTGCTAGGATCAATACCTTACACTATGACTTCTGTTGCATTAAAAGCAATTACAGTATTTGATCTCTACAGGTAGAATCAGAATTGTGAGTTTTATGCAGACTCAAAACAGAACCGAGCTGGCTTTCGCAGCAAGGTGCTGTTACAGTGGAAAAAATATTCCCATATCAGCCCTGTCAGTCTATCTATCTGTCTATCTACCTATCTCTATCTCCCCATGCATCTAGCTGTGTAATAAATAAACTTTAATAAAGTAGTCTACTGTTGAAAAGTGGAGTTGCTTTATATTTATCCTGTGTCAGTGTGTTGCTAAATTGAAGACATAAACACTTTAAATTGCATTGTAATAAAAGTTATAAGGCCTTTTTCCTAACAAAAATTATTCCTAATATATTTTTCTTTAAATTGTTGCCTTGTTCATATTAAGTTTGAAGTGTTTTTAATGTGCACAGTAAAAAAAACCCAGTTCTCCATTTGATCCCCATCTAAGTGTGAAAGAATCCAAGTAATTCTAGGAGGACAGGGCTGATTGTATCCTCATTGCTTTGCCTAACTGTGGGGGCTGGTTTCCCTTCACTGGCAAGGCCAATCTGGAGTTACCTTTTCTGGAACTTCCTTCTTAAGCTCTACAGTACCTTAGCATACATTTCACATCTTTGTTGCAGCAGCTCTCTTCCAGGACAATCAGTAGCAATAAAGCATACCCTTAGCACACTGCCTATGGCCACCCTACTCCCTGGGCTGCACAGTGCATGCAGATCCAGAGGTGCACAAGCCCCGGATATAAGTAAATCTGATTGCCCAGTCTCTTTCTTTAGTAAAGGCTTTTCTAGCGGTGACAGTCTCATAGCCCATTTACCCTAGCTCTGACAAAGGGGATCTGGCACACTCACATTCGGCTCTGTTTCCCATTGGACTGATTCCTCCCTCACAGAATAACGCTGAAAAACTCTCTGACTAGAATTCACCTTTTAACTAATATTTGTAACCTTTGCCACAAGAAAACACACCTCCCCCTTGGCTGGGGCACAGCAAATGCAGTTAACTCTTCATGAGACAAACAGATCAAGTCAAAGCAGCAATACAATACACATGAACACAGACTTATGCTTATACCTATCACACTATTATAACAATACTATTAATCCTATGCAATCTTAGTTTACAGGGTAATTCTTAACTGAAAGCCAGTGCCACCTTGCTACACCTCATCCAAGTCTGGCCTCTTTCCTCCTAAATGTTCTCACTACTGCTAGGTCACACTCAGTGTAAGCAGCCTGAAAAGTCAGGTCAAATGCTATGTGTACATACTAGCAGGCGTTCCCCCTCTTCTCTTTTCCAAATGCACACAGTTTTACCTGCAATGAGCAGAAGACTGCAAGGAAGGAGCAAGAAAAAGGAGGCGCAAGAAAGTTCAAGAGCTAAATGAAGACAGAAGTAACATGTAAGGAAAATGCCATGGTAAGTAGAGTAAATGCATCTGTGAGTCTATGTGCCTTTTTGCTTAAGTCTATCTGCATATGTATGCGTCTCTGTGTCTTTCTACATGTGTCTGTCTACAAATATTTGTGTATATGGGTCTTTCTGATATTGTGTGTCTGTCTGCATGTACCTATCTGTCCTTATTGGCCAATGACAGTGATAATGGCTTATTTAATATATTAGTATACTATTTTGTGCAGAATATTTTTTGCTGGTGTTCCTCCCCAAAACCTAGACATGTCTTACTATCAGGTGTGCCTTTTGTGCAAACAATACGGTAGCTGAAAACAAAGCTAATGCTGACATCAACATCTAAGGAATACTAAATTGCAGGATATAATATTTGTTTTTGTTCTTGGGTTTTGTAACATTTTAAATGTGTTTACTTTGCTGTTTTCAAAAGCTGGAAAATATTTTGTGTGCATTTGTATAATTAATATTTATTTGCATTTTTTGCCTGTGTCTTCATTGAAGTTTGTAACTAATGAGGAACACCAAACTCGGGCTACACTATGTTCAGTGTCCTGTCAAACAAGCCTTGTTTTTTTGTTTTTTTACAACAAACCATCAGAAAGAAAATAAATAAAAGAAAAAGTAACTTTTCAAACTACAAAACTTCAACCCTCCTCACAGGAAATATATAAAACATTAAGATGCCTTGCTTTAGTGATTTTCACACAGCATTGAAAATAGGTTGGACTTCAGTCCTGTGGTTCCTGCAGATTGCAAATGACTGGAACTGTTATGAACTCCTTTTTTCCCCAGCAACATGTTCTCAGATATTATTTCAGTCAGTTCAAAGCTTCCCATTTCCATTAGCCAGATATGGCTTTTTGTATTTGCTCAAAGCGTATCCTTCTTTGCTTATCTGCTTTTGCCTAATGTGCATTTATTAGTTCTGTAAGTGAGTCACTTGACGATGACTTTCTAAAAGTTTTTCTTCTGTATTTATATACATTGTGAGATATGTTGTTGTGAAAATAAATAGTATATTTATCTTGTTCCATATTTAAATACATTTTTTAAGTTTGTTTCCTTATGAAAAGGATAATCATTATATCTGGTGAGAAGAAAAACCTCCAAAATATTAGAAATGTTTTCAATATCAAGGTTGGCCTGGAACTTTGTGCAAGTATTTATTTTTGTCCCACTCTGTGTTTAAGTTTGACACCCCTGTGTTATACCTTATGACCCACAGGTTAAGGCAGTGAACAACTATAACAAAATAAAGGGAATTCGTTTTTTTTTATAGTTTTTATCTTTTTTTACCATACTCCAAAACATATTTTAATGTAAATCAAAAAAACAGGAACTACTAAAGTTTATATTTTAGAACCATCAGAGAACCATCAGCAAATATTAGATAGAAGCCAAAGTCTGATGCTTTGTTTAAAACAATACATGGCTTTGATTGCATAGATGACTATCTTTACACATTACACTTTTCTGACGCTGGCCACTACCTGCAGGGGTAAAAGGAAAGCAACAACAGGCATCTGCTTCTTGTAGATCTCACAGTATAGGGGCTTTAAGGAAAAATCACACCTCCAAACATTTTCCCCTCTAAAGTTGGAGGCAACATGATTCAGATAAAATATAATCCTTACTCATCCTAGATATCTCTTCAAATTACTAGCCTTGGTGTCAAGGATTCAGGCAGAGGGGCAACCAGGAAGGCAGCACACACTGACACCAGACAGTGATAAGGTGAATATGGTTTATTGAACTTATTGGACAACAGGAAACACAGAAGGTTCAAATTCAGATTCAGAGGACCAGAGGCCAGGTACAGATCACAATCAGATTGCAGGTTGAGATACAGATTCAGGTTAAATGCTCAGCAAGTGTGAGAGGGTGGAGAACACATAAATAGGCTAACAAACAGGTGTCTTCAACCCAGCCCACACAGCGCCACCAGCAGTTGGTACATGGGACAGCGGACGTCCTTACACTTGGAATATGTGTTCACTCTCATGCCTCGGGTGATCAGTGGATGTATACAATTATGTTAGCTCATGAATTCACTATGAGTTGATTGCTGTTTTTATCCCTCTAAAAGTTTTTTAAAAGAGAACTTTTCAATCCGATAATACATAGCACATGAAATGTGATGCACTGGCATTCCCTTAAGATGGAGAATTAGGAAAAGGATTGAATGCATAAGGTGAAGCAACCTTTATGATCTGTATGATCTCTCGCCTATTGCAGAGGAGTTTTTAACAGCAAAGACAAGTAGACACCCTTATTTGTTTGTTGGCAAAGTGCAGAATAATCTCCCCCCCCCACCACCACACACAGCCAGAGAAGCCAGAGAAGATGCTCTCTAGTACAAATCCCAACAGAAGGAATAGGGAGTCTTCTCTTTTTGTCTCACATATATTCTGGTTTGTACCGTCTGAACATTTCTTCCTATGCATTTTCTGCACCAAAGAACTTTTGAATCTCCTGCACTTTATAGTAGTAGTGTAGTTGTGATGTAGTATGTAGCAATTATAGTAATAGTACTAGTAGTGATGTTGACAGCATTTTTAAATAAACCCAGAAGATAATTTTTCAGTTTCATCTAACTAGACTTTTAAGTTGTGTGATTTTTCAGAATTCAACCATATCTCTCTACCTTATCGCCAATATACTTAATCTTAATCACCAATAGACATTTCACAAAAGACATTGCAATGCTTTGTGTGTTTTTATGTTTAGAACAGCATTGAACACTATTGTGCCCATTGTGTGGCATCTTTCTCTTTTCCCTGACACTTTGAAAGGATTTTAATATATCTTGTATTGGATCAAATGTCTTGACTCTTGCTTATCTGTAACAACTGTATAATGTGGCTCTTAGCAATGAGCTATCCTATGCTTTTAGTGCTTGGGTTGGGATCAGCAACTGATTTATTTCACACCCTACAAGAAATAATTACAATAAATGTCAATTTAAAAAAATATATAAAAAATGCTCCAGACTAGTAATATGGATACAAAAGCATGACTGCAGGGAGGGTGCACAAGCTGTCAAGAGGATATGAACAAAGTTACTAGACAGTAGAAAATATAGTCATTAAAGAAAAACAGTTTACTACAATGTGACTACAGTCACAAACATCCTTGATGCCAGGGGCTATGGTATGTGAGTTACAATCCATTAGTACTTGTCATTCTTCTCAAGTGGAAATTATCATAAAGGGCTCTTCCATACAATGCATCTTGTCTTTGTACACGCATGTTTTTTTAGCGCATGGGTTTTTACAGTACTGCGTCTTCTCATAGAAGACCAATGTTACCATTCACACTGCATGTTCTGCATTTTTAAAAATGCAGGGTAAACTCATGCATTTTCGTAATGCCCTACTGCATGCATTTTTGATACATTTTTCATACTTGTTCAAAAACACAAAGGCAGATGTGTCATGTGCAAAATGCATGTTGACACAATGCTGCCATAAAGCTGAAGTTTACAATAATAGCCAGACCTCTCATATGCAAAGATAATAAAGGTGCACGGAGGGCAACCTGTAGAAAAAGATGATATTGCATGGAGATTTTTTTTTCAAACGAGATAAGGTTTAAAAGACATAAGTAGCTGTATAAACATCTTGACCTTATCACATATACACAACCAGCTAGCTTTTTTAGAATCACATAATTCATTGTTCCAATTTTTATTGTGTATACAGGTTGGCTAAGTTTTTCAAGCTGCTTTCACCTCGAGAACCAACAGCGGGCTTCGGCAGCTGCGGGAGAAACGACTCCCTGTGATCGGCGGCAAAACAGTGCAGGCGATTACAGGGCATCTAATTAAGGACCCCATAGAGTTTCTATGGGACAGCAGCCCGAAAACCGACCGGCGGATGCCTAATGCGGCATCCGCTGGTCGGTCACGTTAATGGGTCGTTTACCTGGCGGCTGAAAACCGCCAGTGTAAATGTACCCTTTATGTCCATTGCATAACCACAGGGAAACATTAATATAGCTATGAAAGGTTGCAGTTAGGGGTGTGAAATTTGGAGGGTAAGTATTTTCAGTGGCAAATGACTAACCCCCAAATGTATTGGACTTCTAAGGGGTCAAAGTCAGAGAATGTTTTCTGCACTGCATGTAAGATATGTGATGTGCACATGGGAATTTGTTCCTGGTTTTTTTTCAAAACGATAGTTCAGCCCCCCTGCATTCTGAGGGACTGTGGACTTGCCACCCGTTTAATCAGTCTGAGGACTCCTATTTAACTGTGGTAACATTTGCTTATAAAATGATTGCTTATTTGTATTTAGTAGATATGAACTTAGTATTATGTGCAAAATAATAGTATGTGGTTTTTGATATAACCATACACATTCTAAAATCATTGATTGGAAAGTGATTTTACTTTTTTGGCAGGAAAATGTAAATTATCCTCCTCTATCTGCACTAATGTTCTAATGTACTTTCTATTTACAATGCAGATGTCTTACTCCAATCAATTTGCAAATAGACATCTAAATAAATGTAAAGAGTGTTTATGCGCTTCACTTGCAATACTTTTACATTATCCAGGGATAGGTGTATATATTTAAGTAATTTCATTTGTTTTTGTCTTGAAGCATACTTATATTCCCATTCGTGACTTCCTCTTTTCTCTTGCAACATTCTAAATGTTTCCTGCGTTATACAGACATCTGTGTTGTTTTTGTGCTCCGAGCAACCAAAGATTGCCAGGTGTAACTAATTCCTGTTCACAGCAACAGACAGCTGCTACAAAACTTACATGATCTCCCTGGTAAACCTTTTAATGTCATCTTCCATAGTGACAAGAAAGTTCTCTGTTTTTCTAACAAAGTTTCACAGCATAAGAATAGATGTAATTTTCATGTAATCATTTGAAAAATAGATATAAGATGATGTAAATATAAATGAGCTTATACTTTCTGTGGAATTGACTCTTTTATTGGGTTGAAATATATGGACTATGTAGTGTGTGTGTGTGTGAACTAGAGAAGTTTGAACAATTTGTGCTCCTGAAACTGATATCATCACCAAAATTGCTGGAGATGTAGGGAAGGTTTGAAGGAAATTTTTTAAAGGCTTTGGTCTAGCACAGTGATCAGCAACCTTTTTTGGCTAAAGAGCTGTAAGCAAAAAGATCTTGGCTGCTGGTCTCCCTTACAGCACTCGGTCCCCATCCAGAAGCCAGGTTAGTGTTGAGCTTGAATATTCGAATTGCGAATATATCCGGCAAATATCGGCTATTTGAGAATTCACAAATTTGTGAATATTCATGATATTCTGCATTGGGATGCTTATATGTTACCATTCATTTTGAAGGTAATCGCAATAGAAAATTAGTATAATGATTCACGAAATATTGCAAATTCGAATATTGCCCATGCCACTCATCACTAGCCAGGATCTCTCACAGCTGCTTTTCCAGTCCTAATCCTGGCTAATCTCTCTTCCAGCATGTAGTTGTTTTTGAAAGAACTAAGGTCAAAGTCAAGTTGAAATTTTTATTTTTTTATTTTCATAATATTTGACTTTAAATGTAATTTATGAAAATAACCGACATGTGGTAGAGCAATATTTTATAAAAAAAAATCCATACCATTCTCTACATCTCCAGCAATTTTCCCATAAATCATGATTCGCAATCATCTCTAAATACATTTTGTCATGGGTTTTCATGGGGGTTTAACGTCTTTATATACATAACCAATTATTATAT
>CM070035.1:88617767-88633603 GCA_036250615.1 Ptychadena robeensis | reverse complement strand
TTTGATGAAAGTGCACCTCGTCGATTGATTCTGTTATCTTCGAGTTGAGAATCTATCTCTTACTCCCATATCGGTATACCACCACTGTATGTTTTGGGAGGAATTTATATCTTAACTAAGGCTTGGCATTAGCCTGGTAGAAGTATTAGCTGTCTTAACTTTGTGGGGTAAATCTATCTCGCCTGAAATATTTGTTTCATGCATGTTCATATTGTATTTCATTCTGTGTTATTGATTTTAAGTGTTTCATTATTCCGTGTGTTGTTAAATAAATGTATATTTTTGCATGATAGCTTGTCCTCTTTTAGTGTATGCACAATAATAACTTCTATGCCGTTCAAATTACTCGCGAGGTGTTATTCGTCACATCTCAGGAATATCTTAACCCCTTGAGCTTAACCGTTTAAGCGATATTCCTAAAGACTCGTTTTCTGTTGAAATCAGAGTCTCTGACAATTTACTAAAGAAAATCAAGGTATTTTTATATAATACCATGACGTGTAATTTTGTAAGCTATATGAATTGATTGCAGTAATGTTAAAATTACATCTAGTAACAGTGAATATAGTAACATTTGTTTAAACCAAACATCATGTAAAACTATTATCAACCCGTGCAATGGGTCTACAATCACACTGCACACGGTTAATCAGTGGTTCCCAAACAGAGGGGGGCGCAGCTAGGGGGCAGAGAGAGGGACAAGCAAAAAGCCAAGCATGGACTGCATGTAATGTTTGTGTGCTTGTCTCTATGTGAATAATGAATGCATATGATGCATATATATGCATGATTGGTTTGAAAACAAAATAAAGTTGGATGAGTTATATATTTAATAAAAAGTTTGAGGGACATTTCACACTAGTACTAGAACACAATACTGCAACCCAAACATGTCTATAGTGAAATGGCTCTCAATCTGAAACGGTGTATGTGTAGTTTAAAGGGGGGGGGGGCTGAATAATGTTCTTTAAAATTGCAATGATTGAAAGAGATGACAGTTGGGTACATTGGATACAATATAAAATGGAGATGACAATGATTGTATTCAATGCACAATGCATTTTCTCCAATCATTGCCATCTCCATTCTATATTGTATCCAATGTACCCAACTGTAATTTCCTCCAGAATGGGGATTGAAATGATTAGAATAAATGACAGATATAATAATAATATGGAATGGAGATGACAGTGATTGGAGGTGAGGACAGTTGGGTACATTAGGTGCAATATGGATTTGAGATGGAAGCCATTAAAGGAGAGGACAGTTGGGTACATTGGATACAATGTAGAATGAAGATGACAGTTATTGGTGGAGAGGACAGTTGGGTATATTAGATGCAATGTTTAATGGAGATGACAATCATTGGAAGAAATTACAGTTGTGTACATTGGATACAATATAGAATAAAGATGACAATGATTGGAGGAAATGACAGTTGGGTACATGAGATACAAATAAAGAATGGAGATGGCAGTGATTGGAGGAGAGGACAGTTGGGTACATTAGATACAATATTCAAAGGAGATGGCAATGACTGGAGGAAATGACAGTTGGGTACATTGGATACAATATGGCAGTGGTTCCCAATGGCCTTTGACCATTCCCTGCAAAAGCAGTCAAGACTTATTTATAGCCTCATTGTTTTGCCTTTGTAAATTTTCTGCTTCAAAATTTCATCCCTCCTCTTGATTGTCCTGATTGAAACGGCAAACTCCAGGACACAAGACTAGACTAGAATTATGTACAGGTGCGCTGTATGTATCTCAAGCTTAATTTTTAATTCTGTATGAAGAGTATCTTCATTGTAGGTCTCTCATTAATAAGTGTGTACAGTAAGGAGTGTTTGTGGAATGTTATCAGCAGTTTTTTGGATTAGTTTCACTTGTTCTCTGTAGTAATGCCATTACTATGTACTACTATTAGAAACCAATTGTCAGGGATTTTGTATTACCGTGTTAAATTTAGAAGGACAAGCAAGGCCATGCTCTATGTATACATGTTTTCTAGCTCAGATTAAACAAAAACAGTTTAGAATGTTGCTGAACACAGGGCTTCAAAGAGGTACATTAATTTTACACAGTACATCTTTGAAATTTTAAAGCTTGCAGTACAAACGTTAGCTTAGGGGATTTACTGTGCCTAAAGCATATTCAACTGAAAAGAAGAACACTCTTTGCCATCAAGCTCAGAAAGTGATGTCTTTACTGCCTAATATGTTTCTCACAGAAAAACGGATTGCACTTTGCTGGTTTGGGGACCACAGCAGAATAAATGATTTGAGGTCCAGAGGCATGCAAGCAGCTATTCCTCATAAACATGAACAGACTCTAGAGAAACTTTTACCTATTAGTGGAGAAATTTGATTCTGCAGGTATACCAGCGGAAACTATTTCTCATAGCAAAACTGGCAGAGTAGAAAGTAACTCAAAGTCTCAGTAACTCATAAATGCATGCATATTTATAGGTTATAACAGTAATGCAGGCACCACTTGTATTTCCAGGTACTAATATATAACAACAACAAGAATATTATTTTCTTTAATCTACTTTAGGTTGAATAAATTTTTTATTTACTTACATATTGCAGAAGGATCAGCGAAGCTCTAGATAATTTTGTTTGCTTATTTGCGTAAATAAAATGATATACAAAAATGTGCAGTTAATTGTCAGCAATGCTGTTTTAATTTACATAGGCGATACAGGTTTTTGATTTAGGTTTCTATTATCATGTCCTTGAGTACCAAGGTCGGGTTGTGTACCTTTACTTTGCACATTTCACCAGACAGGATAATGAAGTATAAAAGCATAAAATAATCAACTGTAGTGTAACTCCCAGTTTGCAGTGCCCAGAGATTCTGCTATTCTAAAAGGCTGCACCTTTACTAACCACATCACGTCTGTAACAGACATCAAACAAAAGAGACAAAATACAAAGGGTTTCAAAAAGAAAACAATGTTATATATAAAAAAAAATCATATATCCTATATACCTATATAGTACCTAGAGGTATATCTCTATCTTCATAGCCTTTCAGACTTTTGTATTTTCTGGGTGTTGTCTATTGTCAGTATCATGCTGTGATCCACTATGTGAGTCTTTCAATTAAAAAAAGAGACAGCACAGTCCAGGGTGGAAGAAACTCCACATTATGTATAAGCATAGATTGCCGATTCTATCATAAGGTGAGAACAGAATCAATACGTTCATTGAATATATGTCAACTCTTCTTGTACATTACACTCAGAAGAGTCCTTTGCACTTCTTTTTTAATTAGTTGAATTCAGGATAACTAGTCAATAATGGAGATGAGTGAAAAAAGAGGAAAACTTGGTGTTCTTTGCATTTATTTATTTGCCCAACATTTATTTGCCCAAAAAAAAGGGGACCTTTTCTTCATTAATAGTGTTGAGCAAGAATAATCAAAATTCGAATATATTTGACAAATATCGACATTCAAGAATTTGCAATATTTTGCGCTCGGATATTCGCAATGGCGGATATTCTTTGAATTATACTTCAACATTGTTTGCCGGCATACATTGCGCATATTTGTGCGCAATTGTGCACACTACACACAGTGCTTGTACTGGCTATGATACCGGAATGAAGAAGAGAATCTGTAAAGCTGCATCGCGAATCATTGTGAATAATTATGAACAGGCGCATGCGAGGGAAGGCAATAGAATACAGTTTAATCGAATTTTACGAATTTCGAATGTTCCTTTATATATTCGTAAAATGAAGTGAGTTTGAATATACCATATGCTGCTCAACACTATACAGTTCTGCATGTCTCTTCCCAAATGAGCATACAAAACATCCGTGTAATATAATCCCGGGGGCCAATATCTTATAGAAGGCTTCACTACAACTTTATACAGCTGGTCATTGCTTGATATAAACATTAGATATTTGTGGGCAAAGAGGCTGTGGCTAATAACCTCTGGCTCAAACAATGGCAGATAACCAACATCAAGGTTGGAAGCTTAGGGTAAAGTTAACCTCATAGGCATTTCACTGAGGTCCAGATTTCTCTTACAAAAGCTTTTCATAAATTGTTTTATTTTATGTAGGCCTGTTACATACAGAAACAAACAAAGGTTTAGTAGACATCCTGATAAAAAAAAGTTATGTAGAAAAAAACAAATTCCTTTTATTATTACATTTTAAACTTGAATATTTACCTTTTTCACATAATTGTGTGTTTATATTGTGACAGACTGGTCACCTGTCACTGTGTAAATAGACCATTAGTTGGTGTCCTGGAAGGAGTCTGGAAATTATTATTGCTCACCATTAGGTTGCTGAGTGTTTTTGTTTTATTTTTTTTTTAAAGAGCTCCCGGACTCTGGGATAGGAAGGATGGAACTGGGCGGGCCTTTCTATTCCCCCAGGGTCCACTGAAAGGGTTAACACCTGTTTGCAGGTGAGTGGAGTCAGGGGGTCCTAATAGAAGCTGGTGACACAGCTTCAGACCAAGTGGGAGACCGTGGGCTTCTGAGGGTACACAGGGGGGTACACAAGGAGTGTGGGGCCTAGACCTATGGCTCCTGGAGCCGGGGAAACAGAGGGCTCACAGAGCATGAGAGGCCTGGACCTGGAGGATTGGTATTTTTCAAGGACTTTTGTTTGAATTGTCATTAACCCCTGCGAGGGCGAGTTTTGTTTTGGACTGTGTGCTCAAATAAACCTAAAATGATACCATTTTCTTGGATTGATGCTGTGAGAGGACCCATTTGAGTGTGATCCCCCACAATATATATTCAGGGTGTCTACTAGACCCTTGTTTGGACATATTTCTGCAAGTTACAGGCCTAAAATGTTTTATTCAAACATTGTTTTATACAGAAATTCAGACATCAGCATGTCATTGCGAGCGATGCTCGGTCCCTGCAAACTTATTCCGAGTTACAATCGGGGATACTCACCCCGCTTTCTTTCAGGTCTGCCTCTTCAGCATCATTGATGAAGCCAAAGAGAAAGGGATTAGGATTAGTGCTCTGGCAAAGGAGCAGCAGGGGAGCTCAAAGGTTAGTATCAGAGAATTGAGTGGGTTGTTATTTTAAGATAACCTGTATGTGTATTTTCCTCGAACAGATAATTTCTGATTATCAATAATGAATGAGACCATAAGAAAAGCTTTGTCTGCAGATGAATTGCGTAAAGCTATACTGGCCGCAAGGCTTGGCTGATATTTCTTTAATTAATGTTATCATTTTATGATCATATTGTATATAACATTAGTTCATTTCATACCATTCTCTTACTACATTGAGCATTAAATGTTTTATACCTGGGGGCACTGCTTGTAAAACCACTTGCCCAGTGTCAGGTTGAATTACTACTAAAGTGGGTTTACTGTACTGCACTTGTAATAGTTTAAAATCAATTAAAATGAACAGAAGCATTGCATTGCAAATGGCTGCTCTAAAGAATGTTCTAAGGATGAAATGGAGAATAAAAAGAGAATGTGACAGACTCACAGTGCGGATTACTAGCCTGCAAAATCAGTCCAAGGGCATTTCATTCTTTCAAATATTGTTTTAAATAATAACTTTCTCCTGTGCTATTCCATAAATGAAAGATAGTGAGGCACTGTGTACATGAGATTACTACAGAATAGGATTTTTTCAGCTGATAGAATCCTGATGAGAATTTATGTTGCTTTGGTTAGATGTAATATTAGAAACACCATATTATACAAGGGAACAAAGGATTTGTGGACTGTTGGAAGACACTTGGAATGCAAAATAGCAAAGTGTTTTTGACATTACAACATTTGTGTGCAGTTTTGAGGAAAATTTATTTGTATTTCTATAGCTCGGTGACATTTTGAAATGCAGTATTGACTTTTCTGCAGGGAATCTGATTCGCTTTTTCTTAATATCCTTTCCTTTGACTTTGAGATAATGCCGCATGTGTGCAGGAATGAATGTAGAAACAATAGATATAGCTTCACATATTTTCCTCCTTCTAAGCATGTTGTCTACAGAGAGACTTTAAAATAATTTAAAAATCACAGTTGGAAAGGCTTTTGGCAATATTTCACAAGAGAAATAGAAAGAAAACAAGGAAAATGGTCTTAAATTGAGTATTCTTGCAGTAGAGGTGAACTGAACACATAAATAGGATGGTCTTTGTTGATCCTGTAGAGGCAGCATTTCTGTTAGTTCCACATCTTTCTAAAGGTATAACTCTGCATGGTGTGACCTGATTGCAAAATCGTTATAGAGCCTGTTCAATATCCATCTTACAGGCAATCCCACTACTGAGACCTGCGACATTCTAAAACAATAACTAACACTAAATCATACTAATTGCTTTCACAGCAATAGAGGCAGCTATATTTTAACCAGAATAATTTGCTCAATGCCATTACAGACAGAAAAAGCATTACGTAACCTGGTAGTAACAATCCTTTGTTATGCTCTGGTTTATAAAGAGGGATCATGTTTATATAATCTTAACATAGCTACAGGTATTTTTTATCTTTTTGCTTGAATTGCTCTAAATCAAATTTTTACTGTAAGGCAACTGTGGATCAAAATGCAGCTTCATTGCCAGCTGGATGCTATCTTTTCATTTTAGAAACAGCTCTTTCTCATCCATCCTTTCTGGCTTCAGTATACAATGGTTAGCAACACGGAACTCAGATGTGGCTAGAATCTGTGTGCTCTTCCAAACCTTGTATACAAGAACAGGAAGAGTTATTGGCACAGGGAAGAAGTATAAAAGCTTTTGAGGACTTTATTTCAGACAGTAGATCAATTTGACCCCAATATAGCTACAATAGACAGAAGGAAGGAAGGAAGAAAGAGAGAGGTAAAGTAAACACTCACAATGGAAAAAAGAAGAAATGTGCAATCACTAAAAAGAACAGCGTCTCTAAAGTGACAACATACCGTATTTTCTGGATTATAAGATGCACCGGACCATAAGATGCATCCAGGTTTTAGAGCAGGAAAACCAGAAAAAAACCCATTTAATATTTAAGTATTCAAATCAATTGGGTAATGCAATGGATTAAATTAATGCAATATCAAATTTAGCCAGTAGATGTCACTAGCAGCAGTACTATCACAGCACATCAGGCTATCCTCCTCACTGATCTTCCTCACTGATTGAGAGGAGGGGGCTGCGGGGGGAACGGCTGCAGATCTACTCTCCTTCTCTGGCTGTGCCTGTGTCCGTGGAGAAAGATAGATGGCAGTTCATATTTTTCTCTTTTTCTGTTTATATCAGCAGGGCTCTGCTGGCATAAGCAATAATATAATTCAGTATATTCAATGTATAACCACCCGCAGCTGAGTAGCCACAATGGTAGCGCATTCAGACCATAAGACGCAGGCACTCCACCCCCCCCCCAATTCTCGGGGTAAAGGGGGGGGGGCCTTATAGCACGAACAATTCGGTACTAAAGACTACAGATTATTTCAACAAATTCCAGGATGGGAAAGCTGGTATCAGCACCCAAAGAATTGCCCTTGTAATAAATATAGACATGTCAATCTATATTGACATCAATCAAGTACTTCCCGAGTCTATCTTGAACCCAATGCAGGAAATTTATAGAGATGTATTGATGATATTTCCCTCTGCTTGAATGTGGAGTGGTGGCCTTTGGGGAAGACTGCCCCTGGATCAGTCCTTATGGAGTGAGAGTGTCTAGGAACAATTCCAGACCAGTGACCCCAGGTACTCCAGAGCTTTGGGTGGCACTGTTCTGGCCCCCTGCCCTCTCCCAATTTCTGTGCGTCCTGGCATCTGGCCTGCAGCTTGTGACCCCATTGAGACACCTACAAGTTTTCCAACACACCTACTGACCCCTGTTTGTTTGTTTAAAGGTTCCAGAAGAAGCCCCCTGTATGTGGTGAAACACTTTAAACATATGAACAAGGGGTTTGAAGCACTTCTTTGCAAGCTATCACCTTTTTGGTAATATTAAAGATATGTTTTATTCTAATGTTTGAGTATTTCTTTTAATACTGGTCTGATGTGGACAATTCTTAATATGTTATAATAATTGAATGTATATACCAATTTTCAGCCTATAGAATATTTGTGCACCTTAAAAGTTCCTTGGGGTTGGCCACCCCTCACTTGGGTTACCATTTGGTCTAACTTTGGTCAAGTTTGTTTTCTCGTTTCTGGATGTATTCTTGGATGTGCTGCCTATATCAGAGGGAACTGATGTCCTTTACAGTATATTGTTTTGGTTAAAGGAATAAAGAGGACAAGTCCCCCCCCCCCCCAGATAACCCTATGGAAAGGATTGCCTAAAAAAGAGGGCTTTTAAGGCACATGTAATTTGTCTTGCATGCCAGTGAAGATTACTTCAGAAAATTAACCCCCCTGCCGTTCCTGACGGTCCCAGCTCCTCCTGCTCTGACCTGTTAGAACTGCAATGGACGAGCTGGGTTCGTCAGGCAGAGATCAGAGCCACAGGAGAGCAAACTAATGAAGAGGCAGTTGCAGGGGAACGCATCTAGTGGTTGCAGTGCTAATTTACCTGATAAAGAGAATTATTGAAATATTCATTATCTGATCTTGTGAGTTATTCACAAAGCATCTGAACATGTTATTATATACCGGACCCCTGTATGGACATACTTTGGGAAATTACAGGCCTACAATGTAAAAAACATTTTTTATATTAAAGTCAATAGTGCACTTTTGGTACAGAAATCTGTACCTCAGCAGTGGGCTAGGGAGGTTAAAGAAATTCACCGTTTTATTCATACATTATTCAAATTTCATAATAAATCACTACAAATAATCATTACAAAAACACGGAGCAAATAAAACCACAAAAAAACAGAGGCAGTCATATCCTTGGCGTATGGATATTTGTGCAGATCGTGGCACTTTGGTGAGGTTCACCAGTCTGACACGTTTCGCCCCTTTGGGGGCCTTCCACTGGGAATTATGAGTGCCTGTGCACACACTGCAGAGCAAAACACAAACGTATACATGTTATCATCAGAAAATGCATGCCATTAACAATGCCCAAAATGTAATACTGCTCAATTTGCTTACTTGGTAAAGGTTGGTTGGTTCAATTATCATATAGTTAGTTTTGAAAAAGTAGCTATCCCCCTATAGGGCCTTGAGTATCATCACATGGTGGGCTCACGAAGTAGGGCAGGGAGATGAAGGGTATATAGATCCCAAACGAGGACCCGAACATTACGTCTAAATACAATTCAGAGCATAAAAAATTAAGTGTACTATTACGGCTAAAGATAGTCATTCCATTTTCTGGAAATTTCAACTAGCTGATTTTGATTTAGAATTTTTTAATTAATTGCAAAGCACCTGAACATGGTACCAACACCAAAAAGTGATAACACTCTACAGAAGTGGTGGGCAACTGAGTTGATATGGAGGGCTACGAGTGCGGCCCTCTGCATCACTAAAGAGCCGCACATAACATTTTCAATCTATACTGACTTGTCAAAGGTTATGTGCTGCAATATATAATATACAATCCCCCCGTTCATTGGTGGAAAAGTGGCTGCATAGGCACTTGTCTGCTGATCCCTCTAACAATAGAGGAGAAGTGGAGGGACATTCTCAGGTGCCATCTGGGTCACTGATTGGCTTTTATGTACACCTATCTTGTAAGTATATTGCCTCTTCTCCTCTTCCCACTTTAAGAAGATCCCGGACAAGGACCTGTCAGGGGGGGATCGGCGGACAGGTGAGTTCCTATGGCCTATGCATTAAGTTAGTTTTCAGGGGCTGCGGGTGGAGGACTGAGGGGGCTGCCAAAGAACGCTCAAAGGGCCGCATGAGGCCCCCGGGCCGCAGGTTGGGCACCTGGGCTCTACAGACTGGTGTTCCTTTTGCCACCAATCTAATTATGGTCCACTGTCTCATAAAACTGTGAATTATAAATATACATGAAGGTACTTGACAAACATATACATGAAAATAACACAGCAGTGGCGAAAAAGTTTGACACACTTTACACTTCTCGGCCAACAACTATTATTCAGAATCAGGTTGCAATGGTCTGCCCTGCGCTATGAAAAAATACAAGGGATATAATTTATTTTAAAAGTGTGTATGCATAGGACAGAGTAGAAATGCTATGGTATAAATGCTGTTTATGTATGTATGTATTAAGTATATGAGTCACAGTGTCATGCTGGGAGAATGCTTGGCGCAGGATGAAACAAACTAAGCAATATTTTAGATACAAAGAAATCACAGAGCATTTACTTTTCAATAAGGTGACTTTGTTATATGCAAAAAAGATGCACTTTGAAGATTTCAGAATCTTCACACAAGAACATCTTATCTAACATTAGATAAAGCATTATTGGGCAACAGTTATTTGCACCAAACATACATTTATCTAGACACAGTATACTAATTGCTAATGTACAACATAAAGCGAACCATACACTATGTAATATTTTCCTTGATTAATTGATTAATGACACAACATAAAGAATAGACATTAAACAATGATTGGAAATAGTGTATCACATGGATAATTTTTTATCAATATCAATAAGTATATTAATTAAAAATACCTTAACATTAATACCTTTCAACCTTTGCTTGTGGTACTGTCCAAACCAGCAATGTTGGTACAACACTGTAACCTGCTGTAATATAGATTGCTGGGGATGCTATTGACATGCCTGAGTATGTAGGCAGGCAAAAACATTGTGCAGCTTTCTCTGCACCATGTAGCAAGTAGATGTAGTGCAATAGTGGAAGGGTTGGGTGGTTGACTAAAGACATCTGGAAAGCCATACTGCAACTGTCACACCTGCATTGGACACAGAGAAATAAAGTAAAACATTACTATTACTGTCCATTGGTTTGCTTGGCCAAATAACTTCATGCTCTGCATCTCAACTAAGCCTAAGAGATTGAAACCCCTGTAGCCGCTGTGTTGAGAATTGGATTGAAAATTTAAAATACATGTAAGGAACCATGGATAACTGTGGGTTGTATTGATTTATATAGCAATTATCTACCCAAAATTGTCCCTCATTGTCCCTCAGCTCAATCTAAGTCAAACCCCAAATCAGTTTGTTAATCCCTAGCAAAACTCGTGTGCTCAAATAACTAATCACTAAGAAATGTACTTTGCTAAAATGTAGACCCTGTAGGTAAAATCGTGGTTTGCATAGCAAAAAATAAATCTGGTAAATCTTAGACAAAACAAAAAGACTTTATGACAAGATAAAATACAATATCATTCATTCCCTTGAAGCGATCTCCTTGCTTTGTGCTAGATATCATAAACTTAAATGTTTGTCTCTCTATCTGATTTGTTTTTCCATGTTTTAAACAACTGAGATTGATTGCAGTGGTCGTAAAAGTAATGATGCATATAATGAAAACATATTTTATGGGCAAAATAAATTTAAAATAATACTGAATTCAATGGCAATCACATTAATGGAAACATATTCAAAATGTGGCTAATATGACCTCAGGTTACTGATTCACCATTAGCCTTGTTTCATGCATTATTTAACTTTCACAGCCTTATCTTAGTCTTCAGTTTATCCGGAAAAACTGCGACTTTCTGAAAGTCTTAAGGAAAAATACAGTGAATTATTGCCGGCAACATAATGTTGATATTTTAGTTTTTTTTAGTAAAATATTATATGTAAACTTGAACTTTCCTAGAACACCAACAAAAAATGGACTATTAATTTCTATACCAAGGGTATGCCTAACTTTTCTGTACCTTAGGATTCTTTGGAATGTTATTTCTTATGTTGTTTCTTTTACATGAGACCAATAACATGATGAAAAAAATAAGTTGATGTGATTGTGTTCAGACATTTAAAGAAAATTTCTGTTCAGATGAGATGTTGTATTGCTGTAGATGGTACATTGTTATATCTCTTCGTCTAGCTGCGTGCAGTATTGTGCATATGCTTCTTAGTAATGAGGTGAAGCTAAGGGCTTGTGTCCTTTGTGATGCACAGGGTGTCATGGACAGTTTAGCATGAACCCTACCATCACTGAGGTGGTAATGAATCCTAAAACATGGGAAATCTGCCAGAGTTTTAGGGTGTGTTACCACCACAGCGACGGTAGTGAGTTCTGGTCATTTTAATTTAAAAAAATGTGGGAAGGCAATGCCCACTGTTGCTTTCCTGCGTCATGCTGATGCGCCTAGTGACTTTCACCGTTGCAATGACGTTGCAATGACAATTGCAATGACGTTTACTCCCATGCCGCTTTGACTATGTGAAAGGGGATACTAGTGTTGTATTCGAGTTGAAGTATCCACAATCCCCATGTTCGGTGTGCTTGAAGAGCAGATAATCATTTGGTAAATCAAACCCAATGTAAGAAGTAGAACCAGGATGTAACGCTAATGATCACTTGTCATTAGTGATGCTTCAATATGTGTCTTCTAGGATTTTTGGACCATCCAAAAAGTTTTTGGAATCATTCAACTCTAAGCACCATTGAAGACAATGATGAAGATATTCTGATCATTTATTCTGATCGGAGCTCCCTTACAACCCCAATAATCGAAACAACTTTTTGGTTGTGGAATTAAAGCGCACCTAAACCCACCACATAAACGTTAGTACCTAGCTAGCCAACCCCCTTTTTTTGGAGCAATCTGTAAAAAACAAACAAATAATCCTTACCTGTGAGGAGATATTTGTGTACTTCTTCCGTTGCTCCTCTTAGCTCTGGCCCCCTCCTTAGCTCGCTGCCACGTTTTTCAGTGTGCGCAATGGCACATTCATAAATCACAGCTTTTCCGGATTGTTTACTTTTCACTTCATGTCCATTGAAATACATTGTATCTCGTGGCCGTCTGCGTTACTGCAGCCTTAAACCTTTCAAGACTGGAAGCTACACAGAAATCAAAATGGCGACTCCCACAGAAGACAGTAGGGTAGGTAAATTTATTTTTTTAGGTTTTTGAGCAACTTTGAACTATTGGGACAGTTTAGAGGTAAGTAAAAAGTTAATTAATTTTTTTTTCAGTTTAGTTTAGTTTGATTTTGCGCTTTAACAGTTTATAACATGTCAACTACAGTAAACCCACTGTGTGCAACTCTTTGTGCTCTGCCATCTGATTTTTGCAACCCATGCAATATGTAAAATACATTGAGGTATGGGTTTTGAATGCAATTGTGTTTGTGCTTCTAATTAATGGTAAATGCAAACATAAGGTGAAATGCAATGGAATGCACTCCAAACAAGTCAATTAAATAAAAGTCTGGAGCTTCCCTGTCAACATTAAACTACAGTTCGCTGTCTTCACACAGATTCTTCTCCTACCTAGTCCCAAAACCAGTAGCTGTAGCTAGGCCCTAAAATTATCTTTACAGTGTATCTGTAGTGAAAATCAACACAAAAGCAGTTTTCTGTCTAACAAAAACATTCAATATACTAACATTAAACTTGAGTACATGCATATGCATTTTATAGGTTCTGGGCAGGGCATACAAAATAAAATGCAGTTGGTTACCTACCAGGTTATCAAAGATAGATTCCCCAAGCTACTCATAATTCACAAAGGCATTATGAGAGAGCCTGTTTGCTATTAAAATATTGGTCAAGCGTAGGCTCAAGCTGTAAGGTGTTGTTTTAAAGGCAGCAAAATGGCAGTGCATACAGTTGTTTTTTGGACATTAAGAAACAGCTATGGAAAAGATTTTGGGGAGTGGTTTTAGGGATAAAATCATCCTTCAAATCTAGTCAGTTTGTATAGCTCAAAGAACATCTGAAACCAATTCTGCAAAGTCCTGCCAAATTATAGTATTGATTATTACAGAGTGTTCAATAAATGACTAGAAACCACATACAGAACAAAATACAGTTGTAAATTTTAACCTTAAGCTTCCTAGGCTTCAATTCAAGTGTTTATATGCTAAAAAAAAAACAAGGAAAATAATGTCATCATTGGAACCTTAATATATGATGTTCTTGACTATTTTATTATCAGTCTAGATCCAAACAGCAAATAGGTTTGGCAAGTTCCCCTTGAGAAAGATCAATTTTATCAGCTGCTCATGTTGATCTTTTCTGGTTGGCAATTCAGGATCACCTGATCATGTCTCATTTTGCTCTTTGTGTAGTCTAAAACAGGATCAGTGTCACGTTGGGTGACAATAGAGCAGTGGTGACATTGCTTGTGACAATGTGAGAGAAGTGGACCCACTAGACTAACTGCACAGTTGGCAAAGGTGAAATCTGAGGTGAATAGTCTAAGGAACTGCCTGGGGTTTATCAGAGCATCCCGCAAGGAATGATGGGCTTTGCTGCAGACGATTCTAAGGTTGCAGTCCACAGACACACCTGTGCAGTTAGAAGCTGACGGTTAACAAAGTGCCAAGGGGTGAGACATAGGAGACCATCTAGCTCAGGCAACTTCCTGTTGCCTGAGACTTCCTTAAGTAGGACTGGAGGCACCTGACAAGGTAGGGAATTCAGCTAAAATCCAGCAGAGGGAGCTCTTCTGCTGAAGACTCTAGTCTTCTGAGGCAAAGGGAATTAATTTGGGACAGAGCTGGAAGCATTGCTGAAGTAACAAATCCTGCGGGGATCTGTGACAATCAGCCGATCAGTGCTGTAAAAATGAATGAGCTCATAAAAATGCTTATGCTTTTATTCGTGAATATTCTTGCAGGACAACTTTGTCTAGGGCAGTGGTTTCTTAGACTGGGGGGCGCAAAGGTATTCCAGGGGGATGCTGGCCCTCATTCTTAACATGTGTTTAAATAGGTAGGGGTGGCTTGATAATGTTCCTAAATAGAAAAGGGGGGCCCTGCAAGGAAAGTTTGGGAACCACTGGTCTAGGGGAACTTGCTAACAGTGTATGTTATTAACAAATGTGACTACCCTTGTGTCCAAATATAAAATATAGAATCTAACTTGGTCCTTAGGAGGCTTTTACTTCTGAAAAGACAGATATTGCCTTTAAGCTCATTTTAGACTAGTGGCTAGCAAGCTAGGCATGTAGTTGTTCTGAAAGTCTAATGCGTTTGTACGGTTTGTTTATTTATCCAATAAATGTGAGACATTAAATTTGGATAAAAACAACCTATTCACTTTAAAGATCCAAATGACTTCTGCTCCTGTTGGGTCAGAAGTTGAATGCTCAGTCTTCTTTTACATTAACAGGATTTTTTTTCAGAGACACTAATTAAAGAAACTGCTAAGAAAAAGATCATTAGTGGACTAAGCTTTAGATTAGCACTTTCAAAAGATTGAGTTACTTTTATGATCACCTCATTAGTCATCGTGCCTTGGACAGAAATATTTCTGCTATTTCACATATACAAAGTTTGGGATTTTTAAATCATTAAAGTATTATATTAAAATATAATACCATAGTCATGCCTTCATTCAGGATCATTCACTTTAATTGCCTTTACCAAGAGCAGATAACTGTTTAGCCCCCTCTGACTTCAGAGAGATTTTTTTATTACAAATGAAGTAAAAAATGAAGCTTTCAGCTATCTTTGATCTTAGATCTTTATCTGAAGACAATTTATGGCAACTGAAAGCAAATTTCGGAAACACAATACATTAAAGAAAGATATTTAAATCATATTGTATATGTTATTTTTTGTGATGCAAAGCTGAGTTAAACTTGAAAAAAAAGAGTACTTTTACATTGCAAAAAGTCTGGTTTAAGATGCTGCATTTTTCACGCTATAAGATACACTTATTCTCCCCCAAAATCAGGGGAAAAACATATGCATCTTATTATACAAATGTACAACCATGTGGGGCTGAAAATTGAAAATCTAAAAAGCTACAGGTAGTTAGTGATGGACCGAACTGTTCGCCGGCGAACTATTCGCGGCGAACTTCGCATGTTCGC
>CM070035.1:88598381-88617667 GCA_036250615.1 Ptychadena robeensis | reverse complement strand
AGGTGTTAGACCCCTTGAAACAACTTTCCCAACACTATTGTGGCCAGAAAGGGTCCCTTATTAAAAAAAAAATTAAAATTCGCCTGCCCATTGAAGTCAATGGCGGGTTCGTGTGTTCGCCGGGTTCGCAAACTTTTGCGGAAGTTCGCGTTCGCCGTTCGCGAACATCAAATTCCAGGTTCGCGCCATCACTACAGGTAGTTGCATCTTCACTCTCCACTCACGCCAAACACTGAGATTAGCCAGGGAAGGAAGGGAAGCTGTCAGCAACTGCTTTGTGCATATCAGCCAGTCAGCTTGAGTTGTTTGACAGCTGGACTCAAGCTGCCCAGCTTTATTACACACAGCAGGAGCAGAGATATTATCTTCCTGCGGGGGAATTATTCCTCTGCAGTGTGTATGTGAGCCATCACACAGCATAGGCAGAGGAAAGAGCAGCACGCAGGTAGATCTTTCCTCTGCCCTGTGTATGTGAGCCAGGCAGGACATACAAAATCTCAGACAGAGATGAGGAGGCATAGGTAATGAAGCTGTTACAGGTAGCCTCTGACAGCTTATTTTCTTACATATCAAATTTCACTTATTTTCTTACATATCAAATTTATTTGATTTCTCTTAATACACTTTCACTTGAAGAAAATAATACATATTCAGTAAGCCCCTGGTTGTTTTGTTTAGCTTTCAAAAAATAAAAATAAATTCTAACCACAAATCATTGTCTCAGGTGAAAATGTTGCATGTTTTTAGTTGTGCCCTAAGGTTGTGTAGTGATCATGCTGGAAATCGAAATTGTTACTGGATATCCCCCGTCTTGTCCAATCCCTGCTCTTTTTCGATACTGCTGTGGTAGGTACACTATTGATTGTTTTATCAAACTGAAGATACCCTTCCAGTGGAATTCCAAAACCATACCTGCAGACAAGAATATATTCATGTGCAATATCTTATATTTACCTGACCAAAAAAGAAAACTAACCAGTAAAATGCATTTATTTAACTCTGGCTATAATAAAGAAAAAAACAACACCACTATTCATTCTGTTTAAACAAAGGAAGAATTTATACTGACATATATCATACTCGGAACTTAACGATGGGCAAAGTTCAACAACTACAGCCTTCAGCATTTCTCTCTGAAAAGCTATAGACTCACATGCTCCACAGAAATATTACAAAACCAGATGCGCAAAGTAACAAAACATCATAACTTTAGTGCTGGAAATAGAAAGCCAGAAGATATGCCTCAGGCTTCTTTGTCTCTCTTAAAAGTTCTAAAGACAAAGCCTCTGGCACAAAGTGCCTCTAGAACATCAAAGTCTACTTAACTTGCTGGTAATAAAAATGCTTAACTCAGAAATACAATTTTCTTACTGATGTCTTTGGAAATTTGTGATATGCTAGAAATATCACTGGAATAATGTTTTCACTGAGATAATAAGCCATCATTATATTTCACATGTAATGCTCTTCATTATAGTCGTTATTTTAGCTAGCAGGAGTTGTATGGGGTCATTTTAAAATTAGTTTTAACTAGGAGATACATCAGAGCTTGAGAATTCTATACCATATTGGTAAAACATGCACTTACTTAAGGATTATCTGCTGGTGGGTATATTAGGTAATATGAGGAAATATGTTTACTTCTGTAGCAATGTCTACTTTTATTAGCTTTAGAAGGCAATATAAGGGTGGCACAATTAACCAAAATCATACCTTTGTGTAACCTTGAAACTTGTTGTGTGGGTGGATGCAGGAGGCTGTCAATCACCCGCCAACCGCCCCCATGTTAAGCCTATAGGTAACCACCCACTATTCACAGACAGGTTGGAGTGGCAAACAGGCAACTCCTGATCGACCCCATTCAGTTCTGCCTAAGGACACACAATTGATTAATGTGCTGATGACCCCCCATATCCCCCAATCCCCCCCCCCCTTATAAAAATGACAAGCACTTCCCATGTTTACTTTTTTAGGTGAACGCCTGTAAAGCATCCATTGAATGTAGCAGTGCTTTTCAGGTTTCTGTATGTCTGTCTAGCCTAAATAATGTGTGCCATTTCACTTTACACATCATCTTTTAACATTAAAAGCTGGAACAGGTTAACTGAGTCTGCCTCATTTCTTATCAGATTGCCATCATCAAGGCTTCTCTTCTCTTTACTTTTACTTATTATACTTTTTACTTTATTATTTTTACTTAACCAATTCATGTTTTGCTCCTGCACCTTCACCGTCGTGACTTCCGTCATTTTACAAAAATGTGCATTCCCGGTTGTGTAAAGTGATCTCTAATGTGATGACTAGTATTTCTTTCACATATACATGCTGCTTATAAGTTAAAAAACGTTGATGCAGTTTCTATTATAGTATTTATTATCATTGTATTTTTTAAATTACTATTTCTATATTATTATATAGTATACTTTGTATTTTTTGCTCTAGCACATGGGCCTTGGACTATTTGTGACGAAAAAGATAAAACATCCTTAAATCCTTAAAGAGATATTTGTGCATTTCCCCTCTCGCTCCTCCCCTCTACTTTCTGTAGAATTGCCATGGCGGTTTGCAGGTCTTCATATCGTTTTGTATTTTCATTCTGTTTCACTTTCTCCCATTGAAAACCATTGTATCTATATGCATAACTTCAGCATTAACATGGCAACGTACACAGACAAGAGTAGAGCAGGTAAGTATTTTTTTTTTATCTTTGCAAATTGTAGCCATTGGGACAGCTCAGAGGTAAGTGAAAACGTAAATACATTTTTTTTACCTTTTTTTTCTGAGTTAAGTGTGCTTTAACAATACCCATTTATATGACTGTGACCTGGATATCCAGAAGAAATGTTCATTACTAACTATAAAACAAATATATTTTACCAAATGATGGACTTTTCAGCAGTTTCTAATGTAAAGTCTTTTTGTCATGCCATAGGTTTACCTCACTCAACATTTCCCACGAATATTGTTCCTTTTTCTGAAAGAATGGCTGTGGATTGGGGACAGGGTAAAAGCAAACTTTCTTTCTACAGACTTGGCTCCTCCTTTTTTATTGATCCTTTTTGGTCATTAAAGTATGGAACATTTTTGTCTGATCAAAGATGATGACAATTGCTTCTTAACTTCTTAGCTACGTATTTACTTAAGATGTTCTTGGTCCAAGGAGGCTTCAATTCCCTGTGGTCAATTTACTACAAAACACCTTTAGAGGTTTTGTGAACGTAATGAGTAAAGCTGGGCATAGTCGGGACTATTTCCTGTCAATCCCCGACCCAACCTTTGTGTGCCGCCCATTACTTCAGCTGGGGACGGCTGTCCCTATCCGAACTGATGGGATCGGATCACAATTATCCGTCATGACGGATCACTGTTTTTTTAGTCCAATCCTGCAAGTTGGATGCGGGAACGCATACGGCATCCGATCGGCGGGTCGGGCAGGAATCGGCCCATCTATGACCAGCTTAAGAACTTTTTACTTCTTTAGTTCTTTTTTGTTTGGTTTTAGATAAGCTTTGACAAGATTGAAGAAGTTTAAATACAATTTTCAGATAAACTAGCTTGAAATATTCAAAGTTTTGAAATCCCAATAACTGAGAAATGTAAATCCATAATTTCGGTAATTTATAATTCAGAGCTACCATTAAATTACAATAACATTATTATGATCGGCTATGATGATGATAACTAGGTACTTATCTGTTTTCTTTATAGTTATGTGCGATCTGGAATATTTTGTAAGGAACAGGCAATAATATTCAAAGTGTAAAACCAGAGACATGGATAAATGGCTATTACGTTTTTTTCAAAAGATACATTTTTGTTATAATTTGTTTTAGAGTACCTAATATTTCACTCTTTTATATGCTGTATTTATGTCCGTATGATTTATTCTTTAAAATTTTGATTAATATATTTGAACCAAGGGATAAAACAAAACTGTGATTACACCTAATGAAAAAGTTATACCAGGCTTAGAATTCATGAATGTATTAATAAAGTTAGGTGTTATTATTCTTTTTTTAAACTGTAGCCTAATATTAAAACAATTTCCCATTTGTAATAAGATGCTAGGCAGTTCAATTCTTGACCCTGAGGCTAGCTACATAGACAGATTTTTATACATACCCTGTTTCCCTGAAAATAAGTCACTGTCTTATTTAAATTTTAGGTGCAAAAAAAATGCACTAGAGCTTTTTTCTGGGTTTAGAAGAGGTGACAAAATGCCTGCTGTCATTTCTTCCCTTAATATGGAAGCTGTCTCTGGGACATGATAGGTCTTATTTATTTAATATGCCTTAAAGAGGTTAACCACACATGTGCAGTAAGGTATGAATTACATGTAGTTAGAGATTGGAGCATAGTACTCCAGGTAATGCCATATTTTTTCTGAAAAGCCACTTCTTGTAAGCCTTGAGGCAAGTAAACAACAGCTATGTGTCAGAGTTAATAAATTCACTGTATAAATGACAGAACACGAAAAGGCGGCTGCGAACATTTAGATGTTGGCTTTTAAACTGTAACTTTACTGCTGTAGGATATATATTATAGCATCAAAGGAGAGACTGAAAATTATGTGAATCTATGCAATGGTTATCTCTTTAGGTCTCCTGCCCATATTTTATTATTGTAAAGTCCAAATAAGTTTACCTTCAAAGGGGATAGCAGTATTAATGGAAACGTTCTAAAAATGTCAGTCCTCCTGGCATTCAGACCTCAAAACAAATACTTTTCATTCACATAAAGTCTGTATTACTTGACTCCTAGTCACCAAAGGCCTAGGCCCCGCACTCCTCAGGTGCCCACTGTATCCAATGCTTCAGTGGCACTCTGTCTCTTACCTGGTCAAGAGCCCCAACGGAGTGATCTCAGCTTCTTTTTTGCAGCCAGCTACCTCATTGATTCCAGCAGGTAAAAACCCTGGTGTGTACCTAGATGGAATGGGAAGACACACCCGGTTCCTTCCCTCCCATTCCAAAGTCTGGGACCCAGTAAGCAAACTAACAAAACCACTAAAAAACCTACCATTGCTGTCTAATAACTTGGACACCTTTCCAGGACACCTCATGGGACCCTTTCATCACTGGCTATGGACCACTTAAAAGGAAAAAAGGAAGGAGAGAAGACTGCAACAATGTACAAGACATCCTGGATGAAAACCTCCCGAGCGCTCTTGAGCTCAGACTTGGGTGAGGATTATCTTTCAGCAGAACAACGACCCTAAGCACACAGCAAATGTATCAAAGGAGTGGCTGCAGGACAACTTTGTGAATGTCCTTGAGTTGCCCAGCCAGAGCCCAGACTTCGATTGAACATCTCTGGAGAGATCAAAATGGCTGTGTAACACCACTTCCCATCCAACCTGATGGAGTTTGAGAGGTGCTGCAAAGAGGAATGGGTGAAACTGGCCAAGGAAAGGTGTGCCAAGCTTGTGGCATCGTATTAAAAAAAAACTTGAGGTTGTAAATGCTGCCAAAGTTCAGATCTTACAATTCAGTATATTTAATTGAAAATGTACCATATATCCAAAATACATACATGATGAATACAGTAAAGTGACCAATTAGACTATTGTAGTGTCAAGACAAAAAAACTAACTTTTATTTATTTTAGATAATTATTTGTATTCCCCTAGTAACTTCATAGAGTTGCAGGGAATGGTATACTAACAGGCTATGGATGTTTCAATCAGTAAAGGAACTGAAAATTGCTTACATTAACTAAATACTTGGTGACAGTGTTCAAGTTTCTATGAGATTAATAACCTCTGCTGATGATTCTACAGATACATCTCTGCTACAGCTCTGATTTGGTGCTTAAAATCTGCCAATCACACATTTTGCAGTTAAATATTAATGCTTAGTTAAATATAAATACAAAAAAAATTCTTGCTTGCTAAAACTGGTGATCCTGTGCATTACACATGCCCAGTATCTGAGTGAGGGATGATAGGATTAGTAATTGTTAATGATCACCAACCCTTTGCAGCAAAGTCTACTAATGTACAATATAATTTCTGGATAGCCTGGTGGTTGGAGGGCTGCGACTGTTAAGGTGAGAGGTTTGGGTGACGTTAGGGTTGGGGGGGGGTGGCGTTTGACGTAGGGGGTGAGCTGCAGGGATTATGATAAGGGAATTGGGGAGTAAAAAAAGCAAACTAACCCTAATATTAATCCTCGGAACTCCCTAACCCTAACCTTAACCCCCCCAAACCCCTAACCTAAACAGCCGCAGACCATAAGCAGACACTCCCCTCCTCCACGTCTGTACTTCAGTGGTGTCTGCACATTTTGGCTGGTAAGGGACATGATAGTTTTGCAGTGTGCATCTGCCATATGTTTTGTATGCGCTGCTCATGCAATATTGCAGACTGCAGGGCCTTAACATTAATGCAAATGCAGGACAGTGTTGAGCTACTGCAATGCAAATGCGGCTAGTGGGAAAGGTCCTTAAATATTATGCAAAACATAGACATAATACAGGACTTGCTGAGCATTCATTATTCTTAAATTCATAGAGAACCACTTGACATTTGTAAGATTATTAAGTTGATGCTGTAACATGCCAGCAAATGGCGCACTGATAACAATAACCACGGTCAGTGCTCCGCACAGCTCAGTCTTTGCCTATATACAAAGAAATGGGGGTTCGGGCAGAATGTTTATTGCCTCACCTCTCCACTGACACTGAGCCGTGTGTTTACTCTAACATTTCAGCTGCACGAAGGAGATGGGCTCGTACGGATACCGACCACCCCCATGATGCCGCCCTGGGTAACCACCCATACTGCCCATTTTTAAAACCGCCATAATTGGAGGAGCAGACTAATGCTGAATTTGCCCCCACACCCCTGAAAGCATTGTATCACTTTAAACCCTTGATCTCATACATCATTAGTGTTACTATTGTAGTATATTTTGCATTTTTCAGTGTTAGTAACTAACACCTGAGATTACCTACAGTCTACATTTATGATAGTGGTCCCCGTTTGTAATGTATCATGACTAAAATTACTGGAGATGTAGAGAAGGGTTGTGAGAACATAAAAAGGGGATGCTCTATATAATTTTTTCAAATTCAAGTCTGAATTTTGACTTGACTTTAAACTTAATTTATGCAAAAAAATGCATGTACTTTTTGTAATGTTCTCCCAAATAAGGTAGACAAAATTTTACATTGATCTTTAATCAAATTATGATCCTCGTCTGGCAGCCTTTCTTCAAGGCACCAGCAGTTGGGGAAATAATCAAATGACTTCATTAGGACAATAAGTTGTGTAAAACTAGTTTCCTGCTTTACAAAACTGACAGGTGTTTATCTCTATATGATTCTATAGCTGGACTTTAAAATGTATATAGCTTTATGTTTAGTTTCTAATTACTATATAATGAATATAAATTGTAATACATCCTAGATTTTATGATCTTTTGTGACAAAGTTATTTTTGTAATTTAGGGAGCAATGGATACAGAGATGAACCTTGGTGATAAATGCCTCTAGTTTGTAATAGGAAATTGGACACAAATCAGGGCTGTATTACCCATCAAGAAATTCTGACATTTATCTGGTCACTGTGGTCATGTTCTGTACACAGTCACCATTGGATTAGTTGATGTGAAAGACTGCAAAGTCCCTTTCTAAAGCCCCCCCATACACTGTCTGACCAATCCATACAATTTCATTTAGATCTACCAACAACTATGTAGTATAGTGGCCTCCCTGACAGAATACATAGTGATTGGAGGGTTTAGAAAGGTCCTCATATTACATGGTTTTGGTAAAACAAAAGTGGATTGTACAGAAAATGTATGGTAGGATTGTAGGGTGTATGGGAGGGGGGCTCTTAATTCCTTTTATTTTGGGTTCCCAACCTCAACCCTCTTGTACCTGCTTAACATAAACCACTTACTATTTTACAGGTACCAAACAAACCTTGATGGAGATGAAGATGTGGCCATATCTTAATGCAGCCATGATACTTACCAGTCATCAAATTCTGCTAAGTGTTACGAATTTACAGTAACAAGGCAATACATATAATATATAGGGCAGCAGCAAAATTATAAATTACTTCTTTTGGAGCTGAAGCTGTTTTGTATCTTGATGGAGCCCATCTAGAACACTCGTATCATTCTCTAAAATGTTGCAGCTCTTGTTTAGTGAAGAAACTTGATTATTTGTAGACTGTGTTACTTGAATTTCACAAGCAATTATAAATGCTCTAAGCAAAATAATTATCAAACACTTGGTAAATTATAAATAATTTATGTTTGATTAAATATTTCATCTTAAATGTTCAGATATCCTTCCAGAATGAAGAGCAGGCAGATATTTATAGAAATGTTACATTTTAATAGCAAATCCCTAGAAGATATGCTCTTGTCAAAGTTGTAAATAATAGAACCACAAGTCACAAATAGGTTTTTCGTTAATCTAAATATTCAGTATCACAAGGTGCAAGTTTACCGCTTCACTACTTTACAAGGCACGAGTCTCCTTAAAGACATCCCTTACTGTCCTGCTTGGCTTAGTGGCTTTAGTTTTAATTACCCAAAAAGGGCTTTCCACAGAATTCAGTTTACAAATAATTTCTGATTTACTAATGGTTCTTTCTATCTGATTACGCCTTTTAAGCACTCAACACGCTGCACCTGTGTTTTTCAGAAGGAAAGTAATAAAAAAAATAGACTCACAGAAGACTCATTCACTTATAGAATGAATATACAGCATGTTTAAGCAGAGGATGCAAGGTTGAAACATGCTGTATATTGGTATACTTATCGGCTCATTATTATGCAGTTAGGCAATTGCAAGTGCAAGTGCAGTGAATATATAACACAGGTGTGAATATGTTAATAGCATGTTCTAGGGTGTAGAGGGGCAGTGCTGACAGCTTGACATATAAGTCTCTTGGAGTTAGTCTATGGACTCTCAGCAGTGTCTATAATCAGAATGAATACCCGTATACAGCATGTTTGAGCCCTGCACACTCTGCTTGAACATGTGTATAATTATTATATAAGATACACAGACATTTTTACCCTGATGAAAAGTGTGTCCTATAGAGTGGAAAATAGGGTACTTTCTACTTAAATTAAGGCCTGATCATTACAACTTAGAACTGAGAACACTTGGCACAGATAGATAAGATCTGAAAATAAATCACATGAAATTGTAAGATCATAGCAATAATATAACTATGACTCTGCAATTCACAAAATGGGGATTGTTCACAGCAGGCAAAGTTTGGCAATTCCAAATGTAAGTAAACTTTGTTATTGTAAGATTATCTTGTATAGATGTCACAGGACAAGGAAAGAAAAAAAAGAAAGAAGAAAAGGAATTAACATCTGGTTTATTAGGCTGTCACATTACTTACACTTCAATACAAAGTGCAGATATAAGTGTTTCATTGTGCAGCAGATCCTACTACAAATCAATTTGTTTTTCATTTCAGTTTAGTCAAGCAGACAACAGGTTATTACAAGGGAATCATCTTAATCAGTGTTTTTAATTTCCAATTAAGTCATTGTATTTCTTTCTCTTTCTTTTAGAAAGCTTATATAAACAATAAGCAACTTTCACACGTTTAGCATTATAAAGATGTTAATTTGAAGCACCAAATATAAACATTCAGAATTGTATAAGATTAGTTAGCTGGTTTAAATGTTAGCATGCATTGTTTATCTGGACATCGTCTGTATACTCTTAAAGTGTACCGTAGTTTAGAAATTTGGAATTAGAATTTGTGCTTTTCTTTTCAAATGTTCCCACAACCCTTCTCTACATCGTCAGCAATTTTGGTGATGATGATATATTCAGAGACTTTGCAATCCAGTCAAATCAAAAGGTCAGAATCTGGAGGGAGGTCTTAGTTCCAGCAGGGTCAGGGCTGAAACTAAACTTTAGCATGTGCTTATACACTAGCTGTACCCATTCTCTTAACACACTGATCAACTTATGAAGAGACACATTTTACAATCTGGAACTTAACAACCATCTAAATTATCAACTTGAGTTGCTTTTTACATATGGGAGGAGTGATAAGTCTGTGTCACAAAATATATTCATAACAATTCAGAGTGTTAACTCATGCTTATTGTAGAGGGTGGCCCATTTATATGGATACACCTTAATAAAATGGGAATGGTTTGTATTATTAACTTTCTTGTGGTACATTAGTATATATAAGGGGGAAACTTTTCAAGATGGGTGGTGACCATGGCGGTCATTTTGATGTCAGCCATTTTGAATCCAACTTTTGTTTTTTCAATAGGAAGAGTGTGCTTGGTTTTACGTAACTTTATTCTTTCATGAGTTATTTACAAGTTTCTGTCCACTTATGAAATGTGTTCAATGTGCTGCCCATTGTGTTGGATTGTCAATGCAACCCTCTTTTCCCACTCTTCACACACTGATAGCAACACCGCAGTAGAAATGCTAGCACAGGCTTCCAGTATCCGTAGTTTCAGGTGCTGCACATCTAGTATGTTCAATTGCCTTTAGATGACCCCAAAGATAAAAGTCTAAGGTGGTCAGATCGGGAGAACTTGGGGGCCATTCAACTGGCCCACGACGACCAATCCACTTTCCAGGAAACTGTTAATCTAGAAATACTCGGACCTGACACCCATAATGTGGTGGTGCACTATCTTGCTGGAAAAACTCAGGGAACTTGCCAGCTTCAGTGCATAAAGAGGGAAACACATCATCATGTAGCAATTTCAAGGTCTCTGGATCTGACCCCCTTAGACTTTCATCTTTGGGGTCATCTGAAGGCAATTGTCTAAGCTGTGAAGATATGAAATGTGCAGCACCTGAAGCTAAGAATACTGGAAGCCTGTGCTACCATTTCTCCTCCGGTGTTGCTATCAGTGTGTGAAGAGTGGGAGAAGAGGGTGCTGATCAGAGCATGGGTACTGATGGGTCTCCTGCGATGCAGAGCTATTGAGATGATTGGGACAAAAATGTTATATATATTTTTCTTTTTTTACATATTCAGACCATAGGGCATTAAGGGTACAGTAAGCATTATATGCACTACGGGGCATACAATTCTTACAGGGTACTCATTCCTACTGGCAGTTCCCCCCCTAAAAATCCACTTTATCTTAACCATTTGTACTACTGCTTGGACAGAGATCACCAACTTAAATCTCATCTATTCTCCTATTGTCTTATAGAATGGAAGTTTGTAAAATTGTTTACCTGGTAATATCCATGCTATGTGACATGAAAAATGCCCTTGTGATTAATCAGAAAGTATAAGAATCCCATTAGTCACTTTCATGAAAATGTCCAGCCTGAGGGGTCGGCTGGGCAGATTGGAAATTCCGTGATTAAATGCTGGATGGAGGGTCTGTAGTAGAGTTGGTTTATGTTTATGTGGAAATGGGGGGGGGGGGCGGTTCTATTAGATTGAGTAGGGTGACTTTCCTATCACCTTTACATGCCAGTGGTTGCTCACAAGTTAAAAAACAATTTAGGGTTCATGTTCCATAATGCCTCAACGTATCGCTATTATTACATTCGCGATCATATCACTTTCACTTTATTTTATGGTCTTAATGGAGGAAGGCTTGGGTAGGTATAAAGCAATATGTAGCTCAGGGATCTTTGTTTTATGTTTTTAAGGGTGGGGTGAGGGTGGGACTTGTTGGGGTTTGTTCATGTTTAATATTTACTATGTGTTAATATTCTGCAAGGGGCTTTGTCTGTTTTTGACATATGACTCTGTAATGCCTCTGAAGTTTCTCAATAAAAAATTATATGCTAAAAGAAAATGTATCAGGATTATTTGCCATGAAAATGATATGGTGCTAGTGTGTGCATGTGGCCAGCAGTAGGATTCCACTTTCTAATAAGTTACTTGCTTAGAATAACAAATATTTAAAAAGGTAATAAATGTTAGGCTGACACACACACTTGATGAAAGATGATAAATCACAGAAAACACTCCATGGAGCATTTTAGCTCATGCTGGTGAGCAGTGAACTGATATAGAGATTTACCAGATGAAATTATCAATTAAAGAAATCCCAGGCACTGAAATATCTTGTAAAATGCCCTATGAGTTACAAAAGATCAATAGATCACTCAAGGGCTAAATGCAGTCTGGGTGTCCTGGATTTCAACACTTATAGCAATACACTTCTGCGTTGTGTTCATAAATTTCATTTCCTGCATTCCAGTAATAAAACATTTTGTCTTGTGCTGTCCTGTTTCTTACCGGTTATTAGGGTGTTAAAGGATTGTAAAAGTAATTATGCACTTCCCTGCGCTAAGCAGAAAATAATGAGATAATGTACAAATGTGAACCTGCATGAATTATGTTTCTTAATAATGATTATAATATGACTGATGGAGTTTATCAACAAAAACAGATGGGAACCTTGATCTGTTCAGGGAACTCTGTTAATTGAAAGAGTCATTGGCTCTGTGATTTAAGAAAATTCCTTCATTTGAGAAAGAGACTGATTGTCCTGCATCACCGTGGTGGCTAACCACCTCTGTGCCAGCTCTCTTTGCATACTATTGGTGCCAGCCGAATGAGGCAGAAAATTGCATCGTGTCATTTAATTTCCCAATCTTTGTTTTCATTGTATTAATCTTTTGGCTTTGCTTCTCTTTCTAATTTGAAGGCTCAGCAAGAAGCAAACCAAATGGAAATCCAGCTTAAATGTATGTCTACTTAGATGTTCTAGACGCATTTTTCAGGAAGGTTTAATCCTAGGTAATCCCGCCCATGAATAATACCTAAATGTGTTTCAAACCAAACACACAGTATTTTCTAAACACATCCAGGGAACTCTGCCAAGAGTCAACCACATGGAAACAATTAGATTGTCAAGGAAAACTTTAGTGTTTATGCCAACTAAATGCACTGGAAGGGTCTGCTAGTACATATTATTTTAAAGTGTACCTGAACTCAGATATTCTTTTTTTTTATAAAAAAATTTATAGTTGTTGTAAAAATTAAAAAATGTATTTGTCACCCACACATACTTTTTAATTTTACAACTAAAAAAGACTAAAGCTAGCTGTACACAGGTTGACTTTAGCACAATCGATCTTAAGGCCCCCATACACGGGTCACATTCCGATCTGATTCCGGTACGATCGATTCCAGGCGCGTGCACGCGAAACGATCGTGCCGGAATCGCATGCAGCCCACCTTGTCCGAACGATCGCGTCCGATTGATCAGGGGCCCAGAATCGGATCGGACAGAGAACCAACATGTTGGTTCTGTCAGATTGATTCAGGGCCGATCGTGCACGTTGGTAATGGCCCTCAGATTGATCCCATCCTGGTGAGGTCATGGCCGATCGACTGATGGTGAGGCGTCCGACCGATCGGACACGGAATCGTCCAGAAATCCGTGGGACAAGGTGGTATGCAGCGATCGGATACTCTTAATTGGCCGATTGATCTGAGCTCCGATTCCCGCTGAGATCGCCAGAATCGATCAGATGGGTGATCGATCGGCCATGGAATCGGAACGTGTATGGCTAGCTTTAGAGTTGATCGCATTGTGCAATTTATATATCGATTGCCGGTCTAACGTTGATTGATCGTACTACTACACAGTGTGATTGTTTTAAACATGATCAATTGCATTATGGTATCAAACAATTTCCCGATCGTACTATGGTATCCAATGGAAATATCGAACCATGTATGCCCACCTTTACATTCTCCCACACTCTCCCAAAAATGCATATATTATATTGAATGCAGCAGGTTTTTTTTAGCCCCATTGTCTGTTGACTCCATAACTACAGTGTTCCAATCTTCCTCTGGCAAAAAAAAGCATGTTATCCGTGTTATAGGGCTTGAGACTTTAAAGAGTTATTCAAATTTCAGTTAATCCAAAACATTAAGGCAAATTCTAGGCTTTGAACTATTGAAATTACTATTGGCATTTTGGGGAAGGTCCTTTTCTGTGCCAACATGACAGATCAAGGGGTCAAAAAGGCATGTTGGGTAAATTATGCGTGGAAGAATCTAACTGGCTACACAGACCTTTCCCGGAAGAACGGAAGCTGCAAAGAGTGGCTTAATTCCATATTGATTGATTATTGAAGTAATAGATGTCATAAATGTTGCTGTAGGTACAATGGCCAGATAACTCATACTGTATAGCATACATACTGTCAGTTAGAGAGTGGGAAGTGATGGACTAACATTAGCTGAGGCCGAACTTCTGCAAATACTTGCTGTTTGCAGCAAACTGCCATTGACTTTAATGGAATGCTTACTTATTAAAACCTACAGGTCCTATTTTTAGCCACAATACAAACAAAAAAAAGTGTCAAAAGGATGCACTCACCTGGACAGTGTCATGCCAGAGGGGTATCAATGGCTTAACTAAAAAAAAAAGTTTTTTTAATAAAAATGTTTTTAATAATGAAATGGTTAAAAAAGTAAAAACACGCCTCTCACCTTTATAGAACACACCAGACCTCCTTTTTACAGGGAGTTTGGTATGCTCTGGAAAAGGGGGACCCTGAACAGCATGCCCCCCCCCCCAGATCATACCAGGCAGTCTGTTGGCATAGGTTCAGATATGCTTAAGAAAAGGGGGAGCTCAAACAGTGTGGGGTGCCCCTCTAGAACAAACCAGACCCCTTTTGGCAAGCCTGGAAGGACAGGAAAGGGGACACCCACCCTGTCCCAGCAGGCCCCATATCATATTTCAACACAGGTGTTGTGGGGGCACAGGAGGGCGTTTGCCTTCATTATAATGTATGGAAGGCGAACCATACATCAGAAGTGTCTGCTTGTCTGCTTGTCTGCTTGGACAGCCAGTTCAGCCATCACTAGTTATAGGCCACAATGGCTATAGGCTACTTATACATCTTGAAGATACAGATATTCTACTCAAGCCACCTGTCCAATCTATTTCATATTTATATAGACACACAGTATATATATTCTATATGTATGTATGGTATTCTGACAGTTGTAATTATTACATGTGGAAAACTGATTTCTAAAAAAAAACACAAACGCTGTAAATATGTTGAACTGTGAAGACATGATAAAATTTTATGCAATGTCCAAACTTTTACCAAGTAAACTACATCATCTTAAACATGTTGTTGAAATTATTTCCAATTAAATTTTGACTTTGTCTGTGTCCCTCTGGGTCAAAATTATTACTTTCCCACTTTAAATATTTATACTTTCATTATCACGAAAGATGCATAATATCCTTTTATATTGGCTGAATATTTAATTGCCTATTCCTACAATATTTCAAAAATGACAAAAATCTGCTTTTCTGCAGTAATGTACAACATTGAATGCACTTACTGTTTTCAAAGATTTGCAAATAGCATAAATAATTAGAATTGCATATTAGATTATCTGGCATGGTTTATTTTCAGCGTTCTCGGTTTTTTTTTGTCTGCCGAAAAAAATCTATAGTTATATTTTGTTGCTGCATTTCATAGTCGGCAACTGTCTACTCTTCCAAATCTTTGAAATAAAGGTTGTTTTTACAAATGGTATACACACCATCTAGCGGCTAGTCTTTTGAAAGCTTAGTGCAATAAGAGCTAAACATGTGTGATTTATCCAAAAGAATGGGAAACTTGTTAAAACAAGTGTATCAAAAGAAGATCTGTGCCAGGTCTGCTGTCTGTAGCCGGTTAGGGTATATTTTCACACAATAGGTCCATATTTCATATTGAGATTGGGATTTGCTGATGCTCATTTTCAGATTACAGGCAGTTTATAAGCCTGCCTTGCCACCCTTAGTGTATTCTATTAGAGAAACAAATATTGACCTATGTAGACTACTTATATAAAGGATATACCCCAAATAATAATATTTAATATAATCAGGGGTGCAACATTTTTAGTGAGCTCCTCAGATGAGTACCAGGAGATGGTGTTTGGTACTCACCCTATATGCAGGTCTACCTCACTGTCTCTCTCACTCTCTGCATCAGCTTCCTGCAGATCTCAGTATCATACCTCAGTAGCTCAACTTTTCTCTTGTCAGATTTTACACTACATGTGCCTACTCTGATTTTGTCCCCCAGATCTCCAACACACAATTAGTCATTTACATTCCCAATTTGTCATTAGTCATAAGTCACAATTAGTCATTTACATTCCCAATTTGACACCCCTAGCTGCAACTTTTTATAGTTATTAAAAGTTTCCCTGTGGTTATCCAAGTGACATCAATTGTGTAAATTTAACAATATAGCTGTAATCTAAACTCAATCTGCAATATCAGTTTCAGCCACCAGGTGTCACTAGAGAGCACTTTCTATCAGAGCACAACACACGCACGGCTTACTCCTGAGCAATCTCTCCCCTCTCCTCCTGTGGTCCGCAGATGCGCTTAGCAAGTAAAAGAAAGGTACACAGAGCTAGGTTTTAGATGCTTTTGCGTACCAGCGTACTGCTTATGTGCACCCCTGGATATATTGACATTTTGATACATTTAGAATGGGTTGTGTCTCCTGTGGTTGGCTGCATATGATACCTCTGTGGTTCCCCTCTCTAATCCCCCTTGGGGTGTATGACCTGCCGCTGGCCCTCCACATCATCACAGTGGAAAATGATACCTTATGTTTGACTATGATGTACATCTATTGATGATAATACTTGATTGTATAGCTTTTAAATCAGTTTAACCTCCCTAGCGCACTGCTGAGGTCCAGATTTCTGTACCAAAAGTGCACCATAGACTTCAATGGTAAATTTTTCTTTATGTTGTAGGCATGTAACTTCCCAAAATCTGTCCGTACAAGGGTCTAATAGACATCCTGAATATAATAATGTTTGAAACAACCAATTAAAACCAACTAAAATAATAATGGGTGATGTTTAGTACATAGGTGCACATTGAGAGCATAGAAAAATTTCTACATAGAAAACTGCTTTCATGCAATTTACTTTTCAAAATCTCCCGGGGGGAGAAGAGATGGAGGAGCTGGCTGCCTGCATATCACATCGGGAACACCAGGACAGCGCAGAACTGTGAGTAAGCGCTGCCTGGAGCCCCGATGTGTACTGGACGGCAGAATCTCATCCAGTGCGATAGAAGCAGTAGCAGCGCTGGACGAGATGCTGCCGTCCTGACCGCTAGGGCAGTTAAACAAGACCCTTTTACAAAATTTTTTTTACAGTTATGCTGGTTTAGGATTTTCTTGATGAGGCAATACAGCAAAAAAATTTTGAAAATCTACCTGCTATGATGATTTGACATCTGTGAACATTTTTATTGTATTAATGTAATTGTGTAATTTTTTATAAAAAAAACTATTGGGATAATGTATGTGATTTTAAATTTCAAATAAAACTGACCGTGTTTGAAAATCCTTTGTAAGAATTAACCCATTAAAGTCCCCTAGTTCCATTCCCCAGTGGAGAAGGGAAAACCCTGGATAGATTTGCTTTATAGTTTCTTATTTTATTTTATTTCATATTGAATTGCAACCTTATTGTACACATTGACCAGGTTGGATGGAAAGTGTTGGTGCACAGCCATTTTAAGATCTCTCCAGAGATGTTCAATCAGATTCAAGTCTAGGCTCTGGCCTGAAGCCACTGCTTTGATACCTTGACAGTGTGCTTAGTGTAGTTGTCCTTCTGAAAGATGAACTGTCGTCCCAGTCTGATGTCAAGAGCACTCAGAAGCAGGTTTTCATCCAGGACGTTTCTGTACATTGCTGCAACCATCTTTCTTTTTATTCTGACTAGTCTCCCAGTACTTGCTGTACAGTACAGTAGTTACCCACAGTATGATGTTGCCTCTACCATGATTCACTGTAGGGATGGTATTGGGCTGCTGATGAGTGGTGCCTGGTTTCCTACAAACGTGATTCACATCAAAGAGCTGAATCTTTGTCTCTTCAGACCAGAGAATGTTGATTTTAATGCTCTGAGAGTGCTTCAGTAAACACTATATGGGCTGCCATGTTTCTACTAAGGAGTGGCTTCTGTCTGGCCACTCTACCAGATAGACATAGTTGGTGGATTGCTGCAGAGATGGATGTCCAGCTCTAGGAAGAGTGCTGGTGGTTCTGAACTTCTTCCAGTTATGGAAAATGGAGGCCACTTTGCTCATTGGGCCCTAAAAGCAGCAGAAATATTTATGTAACCGTCCCCAGATTTGTGTCTCAGAACTATCCTGTCTTTGAGGTCTACAGACAATTCCTTTGACGTCATGCTTGGTTTGTGCTCTGTCATGAACTGTGAGCCTTTGCAAATCACATCCAATCAACTGAATTTACCACAGGTGGACTCCAATAAAGCTGCAGAAACATCTCAAGGATGATCAGGGGAAACGTGATGCACTTGAGCTCAATTTTGAGCTTTACAACAAAGTCTGTCAATACTTATGTTTTATCTCAAGTAAACTTTTTCATGTTGTCGTTATGGGGTGTTTTGTGTAAAATCCTGAGGAAAAAAATTATTTAATCTATTTTAGAATAGGGCTTCATATTTAAAAAGTGATGCAATGTGTATACTTTCCAGATGCACTGTTTATCTCTCTGTAAAATATGTAAAATTTTATGAAAAAACAATAATCAAGATGCTTTCATAAATGTCTAGGGAAAAGCTCTTGGATCACAAACTTTAAAAACACTATTATTTATGCACTCATTAGAAATTATTACATGAATTTTCACATTAAAGTATTTAAAAAAAATGACATGTCTATGTAAGACTCGTGATAAATGTCAGATTGTTGTCTAAGGGTAATAACATTTTCCTTGTGCAGCAGACCATTCTTGGCTCCAAAAATGTTCATACATATTTCCTAAATCCTCAAATTTGAATAGTTTGAAAGCCCTAGGAAAGAATGAAACACGATGTGACACAATCCTGGTTCAGGGTGATGTTTGTAACTTAAAATATGTTCAATATAAGTTGATATTTAAGAAGCACATATCTACTTTCATTTGCTGATTACTTCCTCTCTAAAGCCGTCATTGTCACTCTCCTGCTCATCTGACCAGTATTCACGATCAACAAGATGCAAGAAGGTAAGTGATGTAAACAGGAGTCAGGGGTGCCCTTTCCTGAGAGCACTGTTTCCTCAGTAGAGATGGTGTCGAAATTTTGACATGTTTATTTGTGAGTTAATTGCAAAGCTCCTGAACATGGTATTATCACTTACCCATGTAAAAAACAGTTGTTGGAACACAAAAAAAAATTATTGTTCAAGTGTATATCGTTTTTTTCATACAAGTTCAAAGGCCATGATTTGTTACACTACAAAGATTGCTTATGAATTATTTTCATTGGTATTGTATATAACTGTGTA
>CM070035.1:88584190-88597133 GCA_036250615.1 Ptychadena robeensis | reverse complement strand
AACTCCTTTTCCCATCCCAGCTTGGCCACTGGTACAGGTATCCCAGAAGCACCAAGGGATGCGTCCTGTCGCGTCAACAGGTGGATCCTTTTAACAGGTAAGGCTGTCTTGTTGTCAGTGAGTTTCAAATATTTGAGCTAACATTGCTGTTGAATTTTTATGTATAATGCCATGTGACAGCCATCTTTCTCCATAAGCCAGGCTGGAATTGTACGGTCCAAATAGGCATGCTGGAGCTTATAGTGCTGAGCATTTGAAAAATAAAGTTTTAAATGGTTTGTTCAACTGCTCCTTGTCAGGCCTTTGCAAAAGGGCAGTATGACAAAATGTAACAACCAAGTGAAAGGTTATTGGTCTTGAACAGTGTAATTGGTTTTTTAACCTTTCCTAGGCCTGCAACATATATTGCTTCTGGCTGTTTAAATCCTGATCGGGAACAACAGTTTTTTTCAGATGTAGAGGAACTATATATTTCAGAAAGCTTGTGATCACTTCTAAACACCATACAAGTTGAATAAATGACATTCCAACTTAAAATTGTAACAGAAAAACTCCTTTTAATCGTTGTATAGGTTTTTTAATAGCTTTGTCATATAGCTTAACAACCACATGCCCTGTCTTTTATTTCTGCTACATCTGTATCTGTGTTGCAAGGCTGGTATTGATCTTAAAGAAACTGCCCTCACTTTACATATGTATACCCAATCCCTTCAAAATCCATCATGCAATTTCAAGTTCTGCAGCAAAATTTAAATATAGGAATGAGATGGGATGGAGGATTTTGCATCTAGTCTGTCTGTAATCTCTGCTGGACTACCTCCATAAAGATAGCGCAGGTGCCTTGACACAAGAAAAGGCATTCTGTATGTTGAATTGCTTAAAAACCACATAAACTCTTTTGTAAACAAAACATATAGCTGGTAAGGGCTTGTTTCCACTGTACATTGGGACGCACTCCGCTAAGCGTATTGCTTGCCGGGGATCCCGAGGGGAGCACATAGACCTTACCTGCTCGTCAGCGTTTATACATCCGCTGAAGCAGAGGCTCAATGTACCTAACTAAGTTCAGCCTTGAACAGCTCGGTGCAGTGAAGACACAGCATCCGCCAAGCAGGTAAGTGAATGTGTTCCGTTGAGATCTCCCACCAAGCAATAAGCTTAGCGGAGGGGTCCCGACATATAGTGGAAACATAGCCTAAGTAATCTCCGAAGAACTTGCAGACAACACATTCTGCAGCTGTTACTAGCATGATGAAATGTGTAGAATAGAAAAAATTAGATGTTGAATTATCTACATTCTCATTATTGATCTTTAGTGTAGATCATATGACATTAGGACAATAGCACAGATAAGATCATGTGAAGGAAAGTTTGGTTCATATTTGCTTTAATAACAGTAGACATTAGAGTATTATTTTCCCAATACAGTACAACATGATTTACTATAATAGAAATACTATAATATTACTATTATAACCAGGTCCCAATTCTTCCATTGAAGGGAGACATAGTTGAGTGACATCGCTTCTTACCCAAAACTTGTCATCCAATTAAGTTGTGAGAGTTTGTGCAATGTGGATTTTCTCTTTAGTATGGATGCTACCAGCAAGTAGTGATGAGCGGCATAGACAATATTTGGATTCGTGATATTTCGCAAATAATTCTACTTGTATTTGCAATTTCGAATATTTGGAATGCATTCACATTGCCATTACCTTCAAAATGAATGGTAACATGGTAGCTATATTCATTTGGAACGGTAGCTATATTCATTTTCACATAAAGTTTCCCGTGCATAATATCACGAATATTCAAGATAGCGAATATCCGCCACCATTTTCGCGAATTTTGTGAATTCTCGAATAGCCAATATTCGTCAAATATATTTGGAATTCAAATATATTAAAGCTCAACACTACCAGGAAGCCCCCCTCCCTACTTTTGCATTAGTACCCCTTACCCATTGCAAGATGGTGAGTAAAGCCCCCCATACATGCAGTGAAAGCTGCGCAATTCTTGAACCGCTGATTGCAGCATGATGATGTAATCATGCCTCACCCTGGTCCCCTTCCAAAGTAAGGTGATCGGCCAGAGAAAAACAGACCTGGCTGATCGCGATTTGGCCCATGTGAATTGGTCGCTACAGGTAGCCAGCTGCGGTTTTGCGGCCAGTTAATTGCCCGTGGATCTATGCGTGTATGGGGGACTTTAGTAATGTAAATAAAACACACAGGTACCTTTATTCTGATACAAATGAAATACACATGTGTGAGTAAAACCTCATAATTAAACCCATTGCCAACAGAGATGGACGAGGACCTGTCTACAAACGCATCACCAAAAAAATTTTGGTTTACAGACGAGTTATGTCACTTATGTAATGTTAAGTAATCTACAGATTCCGTTGTGGAGTCAGTTGTGCGAAATTGTGATAGGTATTCAAATGTTCAGGTATGCATTCTTACCTTGACATTCTTACCTTGACCCTTGACATTGGTTGTAGCCCTGTTGTGCTAACGTATATTAATTATTTTGTGTCCTAAATCTTTTGAGGGAGCAATCTCATGTTCACAGTGACATATGCTTTTTAAAAACTATTATGTGTATAGTTTTTGACCATTTATGTATGTTGGTGAGTTTTGTATAGGTGCATTGACTCAGATTACAGGGCTTATCTGAAACACATGAGGCTATGAATAAACTATTCATTAAATGCAGTACATAACTGTCATTCAACATGCCCCAAATGCATGCATACTTTAATTTGTACAATGTTGAATATAAACTGTATCCTATAAAATCTCCTCTTCATGTATCATATAAATAGTGTTACTTTATTTTGTCAAGGAAGGCTATACTGTTCAGCTACTGCATTTCATTACAATATATACACATTTCCCCCTAGTAATCAAAATATTTTCCATTACAGCCTTTAATAATTAATGTTTAATAAAAAAAAATCATATATTGACAACATAGTTAGTAAAAAATGCTTTCAGGCTTTTAGGTAAATTTTCCATGGTACAGAGGCATGAATTATACATCAATGCTTATGTGATTATAATTCATTTCAGTGTGCCTGCTTAAAATGCTTAAAAACACACTAAATAAATACACACATATATATATGTATATACTGTATATATATATATATATATATATATACAGTATATATATATAAAAGAAAGTGTTAAGCTGTAATACAAAAAAAATATATCCATTTATTACTGGAAAATGCTAAATCAGTATAATAAGATTGTAGTGTAGAAATTTTGTGATTTAATTTTTGTAGTCAGCAATAGGCATGCTTGGAGATCTATTACATATCTGGGACATTTCCTGCTGTGTCTTTCCTCTTTTTCCATTTGAGTATGCTCTTTTAAAATCTGTCTTTATCTCAGGCCTTGGTCCTAAACATTAGAACTATTAAGGGAGGAAAACTTTAAGATATCGGCTTACAATACTGTTCAACCATTGCCTAGAAGAAGCAGACTGTGACTGCCCCCCACAATAGAAACAACGAGTCCGAACAATGACAAGCCAAGTAAAGCAAGCACATCAACCCATCCATGCTTGTCTGCTTTGAACCACAAAAGTCAATAAACAATAACATTAATAGAAAATGTAATCAGATTTTATATTTTAAAGTCGCCCAAAATTATACTTATCTTTGACAAACTCCATATTTAATTCCCTTGTGTATGTCAGTCTTCTAGGGGTTAAGGAACTACAGTAATGCAGTAGGCCACTAGAGGCCAATAATTTTTTTCAATGGTGAAGCCAATAGGCTTGTCAAGGGGACATGATGACCTAACTTGTATTTCCCCACAGTACAGTAGATTTTGGGTGCGCTTTAAACACCGGAACCTCAGTTGTTATGTACCTGCCTTTTATTTAAAAGGCCAACCACCCAGAACTTTACAGAGACTTTAAACATGGGATTCAGCGCAGACTGCAACATGAAATAACTACAGTAATACAGTAGGCCACTAAAGGCCAATAATTTTTTTCAATGGTGAAAACATAGCCAATAGTCTTGTAAAGGGGACATGATGACCTGACATGTATTTCCTGACAATACAGTAGATTTTGGGTGCGCTTTAAACACCGGAACCTCAGTTGTAAAGTACCTGCCTTTTATTTAAACATGGGAATACTTATGTTTAATAAGTTGTTAACCATAAGTATTCCTTTGCTATTTTCTTATTTTTTTTAGCTTACATGAAACTTTTCAAAACATAAAACTGCCCCAACACTTTAAGTCCGTAGCAGCCCAGGAAACTACCTGTTATGAGCACCTGCAAAATTGTGCAGGCGCTCAGGGGTCTTGAATGACCCCATTACAGGTCAATCAGGCTAAAGCCTAAAAAAAATTCCGGTGGATGCCTCATGTGGCCGGTCATTACAATTGTAGCTCCTTTAATGTAAATATAACCTAAGTCTCTTCTGTTATGCATGAAACACTCCTTAATATTGTAAACATGAGAAGTAATAGAGATTAATTCAGAGATTCAAATTTTTCACCTAGAGATTGTAACTGCCATGGAAACAGTAACTTTAACAACAACAACTTCAGCTAATCAAAAAAAAAGTGAACTTGCAAAATCATACAACATCAAATTCATCCGATCCATAAATTTAGGAAAAAAACATTAGATTATTATATTTTTTTCCTAAAACTGCATCTATAGGCATGAATATGTCTTTATTTAGAGCAATATTTTAATGAAGTTTTTACAAATAATTATACAACTTGTAAATTGTTTTTATTGCTTGTGTCCCTGGACAAATCCAAAATCCAAAAGGAATTGTGCTTTTTGGGATTAAACAGGACAGTTGCAACCTTGTTGCAACCTTCCAGTGGCACTGGCAACCAGGGACAGTTGCAACCTTCCAGTGGCAACTGTTTTAGAGGGCATTTACATTAGGTATGAGCAGTGATGGCCGAACTGCCCGCAAGGCAGACAGTTCGGCGGCGAACATGGATGTTCGCCCTCCTTCTCGCCGGCAAGCAGTACTGGTGTCCGACCCGCCCCGTTCGCCGGCAAGAAGAAGATCTACATTCTTCCTCCGGCAGGATCAGAACCTGCGAAATCGTGCCGGAGGAAGAAACTTTTCACTAGAAGACCGGGCATGAACCAGCTCGGAGCAGGAAGTGACATCAGTGACATCACATCCGGCTCCCTTAACAAGGAATTATGCGTTCCAGGATGCGTTCCAGGATGCGTTCCAGGGACCGGATACGACGTCACTGACGTCACATCAGTTTTTTCCGATTCAAATTCCCCGCCTAGAGGCAGGGAATTTGAATGTGTCCGCGAACAGGCGGACTTCTTTAAAAGTCCGACCCGCCCGTTCGTTCCAGGCCGATGTTCGGCCATCACTAGGTATGAGAGAATTTCTCTAGCTTTCTGTTACATTTAAAAGACATGAAGTGAAAAATCTTCCTAATGGTATACAGATTGAAAAGAAAACCTTACAGGAGATTTACCCATGTTTGGCTTTGTACTACTAGTGCTACACCCAGTTTTAGAAACAATTAGCTTCTGATTCTTCAAACCTGCTAAAGTTGGCTCATTTGGACCACAGTGTAGCAGAGAATGTACATATGATGCTTCTGCATCGTCGTTACAAAGTAGGTTAATTGAGATCATGGCACTTCTTTCTGTATGATGGCAGAGTTGAAGCAGATATGTCCAGCCTCATTATTCAGCAATGGATCACTGCTAATCTATTGCTGGCTGAAAATCTATTTGAAATAATACGTTGGTTCAACAATTGACCTGATCCAGACCCCTAGAAAGAAAATATACTTACATAAACAATGTCATTTGCAAATTTAGAGATGACAACCATGACAAAAATTGCTGCAATGATTATTTACCAACTCAACTTGATCTTGCCTGTGTTATACTATGAATGTATGCAAACTTCTTATTTTTTCCTTTAATGTGTGACAATTTAACATAAAAAAACATCTCTCCAAAAGACACATGCATTTCTCAACTTTACATACAATAAAAAATTTTGTGATATATAATTTTAGTCAGCAGATTTTTAAAGTTGTTTTATATTTTAAGTTATATAAAAGTAGCAAGGAAAATTAATCCAATCCAAAATTCAAACAATCTATGATATGTTTGGGTAGACTACAAAATTTTTAAGGTGTAAGGTATACAACTATTATTCTTATTAGCTTTTTTACATTAGTTCCAACATATTATTCAGGGCAGTACATTAAGTTAGAGTTAAGATGCTACACAAAAATATGACACAGGAGGAGTTGAGGACCCTCCCCGATCAGGCTTTTTAAAAAAATTTATAAATGTTGGAGCAAGTCTAATGGGGCGAGGGAGAAAGTTCCAGAGAGTAGGAGAGGCCCTTAAAAAGTCTTGAAGCCATGCATGTGATGATGTTATAAGTGGGGATGTCATTAGTAGGTCACTGGAGGAGCGGAGGGGGCAGTTAGGGGTGTCCAGGTAGGGCATGTAATAGGGCATAAGAGGTGTGAAAAGATTTAAAAGAACTTTGAATTGGACTCACTGGACTATTGGAGGCCAGTGTAGAGATTTGACGATAGGAGCAACAGATGAGGAGCAGTTGTAGGAGTAATTGAGTCTATCAGCAGCATTCATGATGGACTTAAAAGGTGAGAGTCAAATTAGAGGGTGTAATGCGCCTGAGCACACAATCACAACCAACACCAGAAGTCCATTCAATAGTCTTTATTGAAGTAGTCCAAAACAAGGAAAATGGTTATACACAAGAATCAGTCCAAGGAAGCTTGGTACAAAAGCACAAGGCAAGAGACGTGGTCAAATAATCCAGGGTCAGGGCAAAGAGAGTCCAGGCAATCAGGCTGTGCCAATGTTGGTGGTAAGGACACATGCAGACAGGCAGGTTAGTAGTACAACAGGAAGCACAGAAGCACATGCAAGCACACTGCTATACAGAGTCCCATTAAATGAGGAGCCTGCACAACCACGTCATGCCAACTAATGCCATGGGATTGATGGACAATTAGCTAGTAAATATCTATCAGCTGGTTTGGGCTGTAGGAATTCACTCTCGAACACTTTCACCTGGGCTTGCTGCGCCAAACATGTCCACAGGGCTGCAGGGTATGCAGCCTGGGTAAAACACTGAGTCAGCCAGAACTGCACCCTCCACCAGGGGGCAGCGAGACATGCCTGCAATGTGAAGAGCAGGACTGCAGGGTGCCGTTTTGATGAAGAGCAGTCTGGACAGAACAAGAAGTTGCACCATGATGCTGATCTCTGGGGAATGCGGGATTGACAGCCGGAAAAGTAACTCACAGAGGGAGACCATAGAGGATTATGTTGCAGTAGTTTAGGCAGGAAATGGTCCTGGGGATAGGAAGGGGGGTATCCTGGAGATATTGCATAGATGGAAGTGGCACAATCTAGCAATGTTCTGTATGTGAGGAGTAAAAGAAAGTGCAGAGTCAAAGTTGACACCAAGGCAGCGTGCTTGTGGAATAACGGAGATGACTCCCCTATTAAAGTTTATTTTCTGAGAGATAATGAGGGGGGCTTGGAAGGTAATTGGGGAAAGATAATACAATCTGTACTTCTAAAGTTGAGTTTATGGAATCTTTCAGCCATCCATAAAGAGATGGCCCACAGGCATTGCAATATATAGTCCAGGACAGAAGGAGTAAAGGCCAGGGTGGATAGGTAAACCTGAGTTTCATCAGCATATAAATGGTAGATAATGCAGTGTATGCAGCTAAAGATAAGCAAACCCAATGCTTGATACTGCCACCACTATTATGGGGAAGATGTTCTCTTGGTGGGGTGGTGGGCTTTTAGACTTCCATCAAGCCATTCTGCCATAAAGCCCAGATTGGAGGAATACTGCAATTATGGTAGCATTCTCTCAATATTTCTCTTCCCTGTAAGAGAGTGGATTCTTTACAACCACAGTTTCTTTTTCACTGGACTTCCCTCGCTCAAATATTTAGGCATTAACCTTAATGCATGCTTTTCTTCCCTATACCATTTAAATCATATCCTAATCTTGGTTTCTCCTGGTTGTCAAAATTTTCTTGCTACCATTTGTTCAGAATTTATACATAGATTCAATGCCAATTACATCAATTTAGAAATTATGCAATATGTTGTTGGATACCCATAAAAACAAAGTTTTTTTCCGTAGTTTTCGTTTTCGTTTTGGTGATTGTGATTTTTATTATACATACTTCTATTTGCTTATACCAATATGACCCAGTTTGTTTTGAATTATAGATATATTTGATAACATATTGTTTAGATTTAGACTAAGGCTAAGTTTCCACTATACGTCGGCACCCTCTCCACTAAGCTTATTGCTTGGCAGGAGGTCCAGACGGAGCACATTTACTTACCTGCTTGGCAGATGCTGTGTCTTCACTGCACCGAGCCTTTCCACGATGAAAGGCTGAACGTAGCCGAGTACGTTAAGCCTCTGCATCGGTGGATGTCTAAACAGAGCATCTGCCAAGCAGGTTAGGTCTATGGGCTTGTTTCCACTATAAGTCGGGACCCCTCCGCTAAGCGTATTGCTTGGCGGGCATCCCGACGGAGCACATAGACTTTACCTGCTCGGCAGATGCTGGGTTTAGACATTCACCGATGCAGAGGTTCAACGTACTCGACTACGTTCAGCCTTGCATCGGGTGAACGGCTCGGTGCAGTGAAGATACAGCATCCACCGAGCAGGTAAGTGAATGTCCTCCTTCAGGACCTCCCACCAAGCAATACGCTTAGGGAAGGGGGTCCCGACATATAGTGGAAACAAGCCCTAATTTAGGTGATCTTTTATATCCATGTCACATTTTGCTCTCTAGGATTTCTCTTGTATCTGTAAGGGTAGGACTAGGATGGTGTCTGTAGAATGAACATAGTTATGAAAATTAGCATAACATAAAACTAAAGATACCCAAATGTATACAAAACATATAGAAAAACAATATTTTTGTCCATCTAAATGTTTTGTGGATGCAGACTCTGGAACCTTTCATTTTCTTTAATTATGTTGAATTACTTAGTACCTAATATCATTATTTTAAGACTCTTTTTGTACTTGCATTGGTATTTTTGTTTTTTTCAAGCATCTATAGCTGCCATCAAGCATATGCCCAGAAGACGTTGTCGTCACAGTGCTCAGGGTCAATTGTTTCTTAAACTACTTTTTGGAGTATATTCAATATGACAAGCAAATCAATCTTTTTCACTTCGGGGACTGATGATGAAATTCTACATTTTGTAAAGGATTGCCCTGAGAGTATAAATTGAATGAATAGCTTTCAGACCTGTTCAATTTTACACCATCTTAGCAGAGATACTATAAATGCAGAACACAAAAGGCATTTTAGCTTTTTAACATGAACAGACTTCTTTTTTCAAAGTGATATGCCACTTGAAGCTTCGTGTAGAAGAATCTGACAAGGATATTCAAGTAGGCATACCTTACAAAACATAAAAGCTGTGTATCAAAACCATTAGCAAAGGTAACTAACACAATAAGCACTTTAAGTACAAAGCTATAGTTGAATTTGCTTACCTTTTGCCTTCTTGATTCCTCCTTTTTCCTTAATCAATTAAAGATTTATTTTTGAATAAATACATTCCTTATTTTCCCTAGCAATGCCATCGCTGTGTTTGTGTTTTGTTCATAGCTTTAAAAAAAATAACAGCACGTTACCTAATATACTTTATGTCCCTCACTGGCAAACACCCCATAATGTGGATGATCTGTCAAAACAAATCCTTACTTTTAATGAGTTAATCACAAATTTTGTTTGTTGTTACTCCCCTCAACAGTAAGTACTTTTCATACACTCTGTCAGGAATCAATTTAGTTACCCCATCACATCCCCTTCACAATCTTTGGGAGCTACATTTTCACAATTGAAAAACCATTATTATTACTGCAATTCATTAACCATTTAAAGACATCTACAGAGGATTCAGTGTCTTGTTGTGACTGATAGAGCCAGACCACAACAAGTATATATATTTGGATAGTACTAGTTACCCACGTGACAAGAGCTCTAGGTTGAGGCACCAATTTAAAATGGGTACCTCAACCTAGACCTCTTTTTACCTACTGGGTATCTACTACTGTCCTGCATCTGCCACCGGAAGCACGGTTTTAGCCACTAAAAACTTCTGGACTCCCACAGGTCAAAACAGGGTGTGACCAGGACCTAAGCCAAACCATTGTTGCATGGAGACAGTGAAGAATTTCTACACAAGCCTTTATTCTCCAAATGATGCTGGCATCAAAAAGATTCCTATCTATAGTAATACTTTGAACCAGCAACCCAAATGGAAGTCCAAAATCTTTTACCAAATACTGTATACACCATATAGCATTTACAATTATCACAATACTCTTTCTTTGCTTCTTACTGTGTCCCTTATTGATTAGTTTTTTGGGTTTTTCTCTCCCTTTTTTTTTATTTCGGAGTGCCCTACAGCTGCTATCATTATATATATTTTGTTGGATTTTTTAGCTACTCCACCATTGTGACAGCTCATAGTAACCACACACAATAGCCCTTTTTATGTTGTGTAGTGCAGACTTGACATGCTTAAATTAACACTATCTTAACACTGACCTTGACTCTCAAATAGATATAAGGATAATGTTTGCAATATTGTTGGGTAGCCCTGGTTATATGTTTAAGTACAGCTATCACTTTAATAATAATCAAATAATCAAATGATCAAAAGAAATGGGTCTTTTTAGGCACTGATACAAAAAACTTTACTAAATTTTGACCTACACCTCTGTCATTAAAAATATAATACAAATATCCAGCAATAAAATAGCATATTGAAAAAATCACCAAATTCGGCGCATGTATACGCAATTGTCAATTCTATTGTTCCCTTTGACGCGCTTCACTCTCTTTGCGCTTCTTCAGGAAGACAATGGACATGCACTATAACAAAATAGAGTGTTTTGTCATTTGACACAGTCAAATCATACAAATACAAATCATCACAACATTACAAAGCAAAATCATACAAGTGATATCATGGATTGTAGCCTGGTGGTGGTGGCATATTGATAAATTAGTAGTATCTCTATTCTTAGGACTACAATATAGATAAAATACATACATACAATGGTACATGCCCATGATCTCTAGGCACGGATGACCGACCCACGTTGGAAAGAGGACCCAAATGAGGAAGACGAACAGTGCCCCAACCAAAGGGCAGGATCCCCATTCACCAGAAAGAGGAGCCCAAAAGGGAGGGACAAGGAGAAAGAAAGAGGGAGAGGGGGAGGGAAATAAATAAAAAAGAGAAAAAGCGGGTGGAAAATCGATTACCTACTACTCCTTTACATCTTAAGCTAGCCATACATGTGCCGATTCCATGGACGATTGATCACCCATCCGATCGATTCCGGGGATGCCGCAGGGAATCGGATGTCCGATCAATCGCCCAATTAAGCCTGTCCCTACCACCTTGGGCCACCGATTCCTGGACGATTCCGTGCCCGATCGATCACTTCACAAATGGCAACTCTCCCTGATGTGTGCTGAATCGGATCAGAAAGACCAGCATGTTGGTTCTCTGACAGATCCGATTCAGGGGGCCATTTCGATTGGGCAGGGTCGATCGGGCAAGGTGGGCTGCACTCAATTCTTAGCCGATCGATCGGCGTGCATGCGCCCGGTGATCGATCGGCCTGGAATCGTGTGGGAATCGGACCAGTGTATGGCTACCTTCACATCCACCCTCACTCCTTCCAGACCGATTGGAGCACTCGCAGGAAGCTGGGAACAGAAAATCAATGAATCACATCTATGCATGTCTCAAAGGGACCTGTTGATTCATTTATCGAGGGTCGGAGACGTCCAAGCTACCCACACAAGTTCTAATAATGGTAAGGCAACTTACTATATGGTCCACAAGGATATAAACAAACTCTTTCTTCATATGCTCCCCAGGGGCTTGTAAGAAATACCTAGTAAATGCCTCAAAATTGACTTTCCCCCAGAATCTGACTGCCTTATACTGCAGCTTGCCCTGTACTATTATGGGGCATGTACCATTGGTATATAATTGATCCATATCTGTATTGTGATGCTAAAATCACAACATTTAAATCATTCCTTTCCCAAACCTTATTTAAATTCTAGTTTTTATTCATTTTGAAGGAATTACATTAGTAGGATAGTCTACAGTTACTGATGGTTCCTTGTAAGAAAATGTTGTTCCTTTTTCTACAAATTAATTCACCACTTATGAATCATTCGTAATCTGACAAACAACACAGAAGAGAACAATAGTTCTACTTATCAATGCTGCTAGCGGTTGGTTCATGTTGCAAATTGATAAGCTGACAAGGAGTGCTATATCTGCTCTTTATTTTTGTGATTCTGATAAGATATGTTCTACTTAGATTTTAATTGCTAACATCTATTTTGTTGAAAAAATATGGACACTAATAGAATCAGTCAGATTATATTGTTACAAACCCTGTCTTTTGCAGACACACAAACCACTAGATGCTGCTGAAAGACAACTTATGAAAAAATTTATTAAAATATTTTATAAATTATGTATTGTGTTTTGAAACATATTTATTTGTACAGCTATCTATCTAAAACCGTCAATCATACTGGTAAAAGGTTCTAATAACGAATATTCTGAATGACAAAATGTGCTGACCTTACAATGAATGGGATTATTGATTTGCATGGGACAGTTGAAAGCTAAATTCTGGCCAATCAATCTGAAACGCTGCGGACCGAGCGCCTGGCTTCCCTGGCAACAGGAGGTTGCCGGGGTGACAGCGCAGGCGCCGGTGGCGATCTGTGCATGCGCGGGCCGCCGTGGACGGACTGCGCATGCGCGGACCAGAATGACAGGGGGGAGTCCCGGGGGGACTCCTAACCTGTGTGTGTGGGGGGGGGGGG
>CM070035.1:88548351-88575574 GCA_036250615.1 Ptychadena robeensis | reverse complement strand
CATTTTTTAACCATCTGTTGTACTAGGTTGTGCGCCTCTGTCCTTGTTCTTATTAGAAAATTGTAATACCCAAGGTTGCAACAAAGTATATTTTTTAGGATTGTGGAGTGCTTCTCCACCATCCTGCTGGCTCAGAGGTAAGTTGAAGTTACAGTTAAAGCGGACCTATAGCCTCCATGTCTACTTTCTATTATTTGCACCAGAAGTGGGGAGTGAGGAAGAGGGAAATTAAGTATGTGTTTTTTTATTTTTAGGGATCGGTTTGCTCGGATGAAGGCTAAGGTAGGTAAGTACTGTATATAGGTAAGTATTACAAAACTTTTTTGTTTTCTTTTTTAAGTTTAAGAGTAATTTTACACTAGCCTCGCTGCAGTGCAGTACAGTATAGCAACGTAGCACTGCTAGCATTAATGCAAGGTACACAGATAATGCTGCAAGCTACGCAAAGGTCCTGCTGTCCCCATGCACATGTTTCACCAGTAACGGATGACAAAAACTGCACTGCAGTTGCAGGTGTAAAATGTCCCTGATAATGCTTTAATGTTTTGGAGTTTTCTAAGTCTAGATTCACTTTAACATACTTCAAGTTATCATTTGTTTGCTTTAAGCAGGTAAAGGAAAATCCAGCAGTTTGAATCAGATCAATCAATATATTTTAGTGCACTTATCCCTTCACTTTATAACATTATAGCACCATTTCACCTACCATGTCCAAGGCTGTGCATTTAAACATCCACAGACCTCCAAAGACCTGGCATTCAGCCACAGGTATCTGAACCTTGACATTTTTTAAATTTTATTGTAACAGATACCTCTCTATTTACTGATCCCCCTTTTCGCTGTTGATGATAGAGGTAGAGAAGGAACACTTCCTTGCCATTTACCCAGTGGGAGTAAGTGTGTTAACCCCTCCAAAGCCAGACCTCTCCAGACCCAATAGGTCAACGGGAACACCGCTCATATTGATCTAGACTGAAAAGAAACCAGCCAACCTGTACATGTCTAACCCTACTCCACTGTCACCCCCTTGCATGGGAAGATGGATATCAAAGTAAGCAAATTGGGATTTTTTGTTATTGAATGATATGTATTTTTTTAATGTACTGGGTTTGTTGGACACATACCTTTAGAAAATAATTTACCTTTAGAAAAAAATTAATATGAGTTTTTGAACTGCATTTATCATTTGATATCATAGATAGAAATAGACAGAATATATATTTTTCCTTTCCTTTGTGCAGGCATAATACCCATATGCAAAAAGCACTTTTCTGCCTATTTTGACTACTTGATACAGACTATCCATTCTCATGAGGAAGCCCATGTAGTTGGGAGAAATGTGTTGAACAAAAGATTATGGACTCATGATACAAAGAAAGTTGGAAACTGGTTTGATGTTGGACTTTGGACTTTACTAAGTAAGGTTTTTAAACATTGATCATGTGTTAATGGTAATAAAATAAACTACTGAAGACCAAACTACCACTTATTGCTGTTAGCCCCTGAGACTCATGTATGTTGGCTTTGTTCACTAATGAATATGTATATTTGTATATGGAATTAGGATGTTGGCAATCTTTTATAGACCTAATATTGTGTTCTTAGTATTTTGGTAAATACTTTCTATTATTATTTTATAACATCATAGTATAACTTTTACAGCTTTTTAGAGAGGGCTAAATACAAATACATTTGAAAATTCCATTGTATCCAGCAGGTACATGACCAGCCCAGCATGTGTTGGAATGTTTGGTGCACAGCATCAAAAGATAGAAACTTCTTTGTGACATTAACAGATAGCCTTAGGAAATTTGGTTTTTGATTGCAGCTGACAGTCCACACTGAATTTACTTGACAGCCTTGGAGACTCTTTGCTTGTACTTCATTCATTATGTAATGGGAAAAAGTCCTGGTCTTTTACCAGTGGATGAAACCTTTTATGTACAAAGGCAGAAATATCATGTGGTTTCAATCTGAAAAGCAAATGTTCACTCCAACTGTTTGTTTAAACTTTTTTTTGTCTTTGCCTGCTGTGTTACTTGATTCAACAGCCAGAAAAGCTATAAAGTTTTAGTGAAGCAGCAATCAGCCTGATGTCCTGGGCCTTATTTTATCAGTCTCTTACATACTGTTCTCCACTCTCCAGAAATGATAATTTGTAGAAAAACACATACATAGGAGAAATCGGTATAATGATTGCCATAATCACTGCTTCTTATTAGAGCAATATACATTCTGCCAGGGCAATGTATTAGGTGTTACCATGTTAGCAACAGAGCATTGTTTTCATTGCCACACAATATAATTTAGACAGATGGTATGCTAAATGTATCATTAGCATTACAGATACTTGATATGTTCCCAGCTAGCTCCCTGTGATACTTGTTCAGCTCAAAATCAGTCCTTTGTATGGTAACTAAAATACTTCAGTGACTCAGTAGGGTTCCCTTTTCATCCATTACTACATTGCAGACTTTCTTAATTTAAATAGGAGGCTGAAATAACATTTCACTCTTACTTCATTTAACAAAAGAAACACTGGGAATATGCTGATTATTTTTCACTTTTAATCATCTTTTCCATGGATCTTTCAAATATGTTTTGAATCAGCATGGCCCAACGCATAACAATGGTCCTTTGAGAAATGTTTTACATAATCATTTTTTTTATTTATTTAGTAATTACACCAAACATTTTTTTGAGATTATATTGAAAACGTTCTGTGTTTTACATTCCCAAAGCCTTTGTCTACCTAATTTAAATTACATAATATGAACATTGTTGTATTATTATTCATATATTTTGTTCATATTGTTTTTTGTATTGAAGAAAACCACAAGGTAATATCATGATTCTTTCAACTATGGAAACATAAAAATGATGAATAATAATGCAAGAAAAGCAATGCTTTATTCAGAAATGCATATTTTACCTTTTTATGATTATTGTCTGTTCTCTAAAAGAGAGCCTTAAATTTCCCCTATAAAGTTCAAAGCAACAGGTCAACCTAGCTGCTGCCTTATCCATGCACCTAAAGGGAGCCTGTCATTTTCCCAAAAAACTTTATGTTGATCCTCTCCTGCTGCATATACTTCTCTTTATTTCACCACTCCATTGCTCTGTGTTGCTACTGTGACTGCAGAAAAATACCCAAAGCAAAAGACTACCCTTACCTCAACGTGATAAAGCCAGTGCTTGGACATAGTGGATATGGCCCCAAAATTCTAGCTGTTTTAGGATTTTGAGAACATTACAAAAAATTTTTGTTCTAGCACATGTAGCTTTGCATAAATTAAGTCAAGTCAAAAGTTCAACCTCACTTTGAACTTACCATATTTTTAGCTCTATAAGATACAATTGTTTCAGGGAGAAAATGTTTGTGCATCTTATAGAGTGAAAATACAGCATGTTAAAGCAGTAGGAGTAGAAGCACTGTTGAGAGCCCAGAGCTCACACCCCATGCTGTCAGAACTGCCCCTCCTAATCCTGAAACATGCTATTTATATATTTACTTAGGAGGAGTGTGAGTCTTTCTCCCTACTGTACACTCTACTCTTTGGGTCTCTAAATGAAAGAAGTGCCCTCCTCCCGAGTCCAAATTACTGACAAAATAGATGCTTCTCAGGCAATATTTACATAAACTAGAATTGATTATAAGACCATTTGATATATAACACAAACCTTGTCTTAAGTTGTTTGTTGCTACAGTCGGTACAGAAAGTATTCAGACCCCCCTTACATTTTTCACTCTTTGTTATATTGCAGCCATTTGCTAAAATCTTTATGTTATTTTTTTCCTCATTAATGATCACACAGCACAACTCCATATTGACAGAAAAACACAGAATTATTGACATTTTTGCAGATTTATAAAAATACAAACTGAAATATCACATGGTCCTACGTATTCAGACCCTTTGCTGTGACAATCATACAGTATATTTAACTCATGTGCTTTCCATTTCTTCAGATCATCCTTGAGATGGTTCTACATCTTCATTTGAGTCCAGCTGTGCTTGATTATACTGTTTGGTAGTGATGGCGCAAACCCGGAATTACCCGGCGAACCCCATAGACTTCAATGAACAGGCGAACATTTAAAAACAAAGGGACCCTTTCTAGCCACAATAGTGTTGGAAAAGTTATTTCAAGGGGACTAACCTGGACAAATGACAGACGATGGGGGATATGCAAACTCCCAGAAAACAATTTGTCAATCAATCCAACGCAATAACCCGCACAAAGATTTCTACAATGATATTCAATGGAAATTTGAACATAGAGGAGCTGGAGAGCACTAAACAACATGGGTTGGTAAAGGCCTTGTGAATTCCACCTGAACACCTGTGAAGATCTGCTTGCCATGTTGCCTACAGCTTAAAAGGTCGTGGGGGGGGGGGGGCGGGGGGGGGGGGGGGGGGGGGGGGGGGGGGGGGGGGGGGGGGGGGGGGGGGGGGGGGGGGGAATTTTAAATGTTTTTTACTATGGAGGTAACGGTGGAGATGACATTGTGGATGACCTGTGGGAGATGGTCAATATGCGGACACTGGTGGTGGATGGGGTCGTGTGGAGGAACCTGGTGGAGAATTGACAGGTTTGAGGACACTGTTGGTTATGTCAGTGTGGAGTGACACTGGTGGTGATGTAGTGCGGAGGACCTGGTGGTGATGGTCATAATGGCAGACACTGGGGGAGATGGACAAGTGTGGAGGACCCTGGTGGTGATGATCAGTGTGGAGGGACACTGGGGGGGATGGATATTCCCAGCGGTGGATGGATGGATGGGATATTCAAGAGTGAAGACTGTAGATCACACAGAACACTGCCCTAGCTAATGGCTCCTATAGCAGCAGCAGCACAGCTCTCTTCCTACTCTCTTCCTTCTTCAGCAGAAGTGTATGGGCGTCCTGTACTTGATATGTATAGGGGTGTAGGTCTGTGAGGTGGGGGTGCTCATTGGCTGGATTATATCTGCTGACTGTGACTCACAGGGTCCAAGTTTTTCTGCAATGTTAAAAAGATAGGGGGCGAACCAAACTCGCCATATGTTCGCGAACATGGGCGAAAGCGAACATGCAATGTTCGCTGCGAACAGTTCTCCAGCGAACAATTTGGGCCATCACTACTGTTTGGACTTGATTAGGAAAGCCACACACCTGTCTATATAAGACCTTACAGTTCACAGTGCATGTCAGAGCAAATGAGCATCATGAGGTCAAAGGAACTGTCTGAATAGCTCAAAGACAGAAATGTGACAAGGCACAGATCTGGCCAAGGTTACAAAAAAATGTCTGTGGCAGTTAAGGTTCCTAAGAGCACAGTGGCTCCATAATGCTTAAGTGGAAGACGTTTGGGATGACCAAAGTCCTTCCTAAAGCTGGCCATCTGGCCAAACTGAGCTATCGGGATAGAAGAGCCTTGGTGAGAGAGGTAAATAAGAACCCAAAGATCACTGTGGCTGAGCTCCAGAGATGCAGTCAGGAGATGAGAGAAAGGTGTATAAAGTCAACCATCACTGCAGCCCTCCACTAGTCAGGGCGTTATGGCAGAGTGGCTCAAAGGAATACTCACCTCAGTTTAAAACACATCAAAGCCTGCATAGAGTTTGATAACAAACACCTGAAGGATTCCAAGATGGTGAGAAATAAGATTCTCTGGTCTGATGAGACCAAGATAGAACTTTTTTGTCTTAATTCTAAGCAGTATGTAGGAAGAAAACCAGGCACTGCTCATCACCTGTCTAACACAGTCTCAACAGTGAAGCATGGTGGTGGCAGCATCATGCTGTGGGGTGTTTTTCAGCTGCGGGGACAGGACGACGATGAATGCAGTCAAGTACAGGCATGTCCTGGATGAAAATATTCTCCAGAGTGCTGAGAACCTCAGACTGGGCCAAAGGTTTACCTTCCAACAAGACAATGACACAGCTAAAATATTGAAGGAGTGACTTCACAACAACTCAGTGATTGTTCTGGAATGGCCCAACCGGAGCCCTGACTTAAACTCAATTGAGCATCTCTGGAGAGACCTAAAAATAGCTGTCCACCAACGTTTACCATCCAACTTGACAGAACTGGAGTGGATCTTGAAGGAGGAATGGCAGAGGATCCCCAAGTCCAGGTGTGACAAACTTGTTGCTTCTTTCCCAAAAAAACTCATGGCTGTATTAGATCAAATGGGTGCTTCTACTAAATACTGAGCAAATGGTCTGAATACTTAGGACCATGTGATATTTCAGTTTTTTTTTATAAATCTGCAAAAATGTCTACAATTCTTTGTTTTTCTGTTATTATGGGATGCTGTGTGTAAATTAATGAGGAAAAAGGAAGATTTTTAGCAAATGGCTGCACTATAACAAATAGTTAACAATTTAAGGGTGTCTGAATACTTTCTGTACCCACTGTATAGCTATGGGATTATTGCTCCTAAGCTCCAGAAAATAAAGTGTGCTACAATATTTAGACTGTGGTATTTGCTTAGGAGTTTAAGCAAAAGTTACATGTTATATTTTTGTTTGTCCCTCCTAAACTTCTGAGCATCTTCTATGTATCTTCAAAACTTCTTAGACTCTTTTAAGGCCCTAAGTAAAATTGTAACTCTCCTTTGGAATGGTCAGCATCAAACACATTTTTGTATGTGTTAGATGCATGATTTTCTGTACTATGTAGACCTTTTCAAATGTCTTTTTTTAACTACTATGTTCTGCAAGGACATAAAGACCAGCAATGGAACAAAACCACAAGGCATTTTGTGGAACAGTAAATGTTAAACAGTAAAGAATATATGTAATACTCCAATGGTTCAAGTCAGCAGTAAACGTTGATTTTACAGGCATTTAATACATTTTAGTGCATAGCAACACAGTCACTTTAAAACCACCACAACTCGTGAGAGCCATGTTTAATGCTTCCTGGGTTTCCACTACTTTCTGCAAGCATTCAAGGGCATTTTGTTTGTGCAAATGTTTTGAAAACACCCATACAAGCCCTCAAGGGGTCAGTGTTTAGGGCTCATTGAGGATATGGATGACCTCTTTAACAATGGGAGACTTGGAAACCCTCCGTACCCTTTGCAATGAGTTCAGAGTTCCGATATTATGTGTATATGTGCATAAGGACAATCAAGAATATGTGACACAGGGAGTCTAAGTTACTTGGTGGTTGTGGTTTGTTACACGTTAGGTTAATGTGAGGGTTAGTATACAACCCGAAGATGAATAATGGTGTGAAATATTGGTATATATAGATGGCTACATCAGTAAGTAGGGATATGAATGATAGAAATATGTGTTACAGATATACGTACACCCTGCCATAGCAGTATTATAAATTATTATGATTATTACCTTTTCATTACTGTATTGCTATAACTAATCATTGTCAAATTATATTGATCTGCATGTATGACACTAAGTGATGACATCATCACTATCACCTATCAATGTTACTAAGTAATATTATATTGCTATTATTGACCATATAGTTAACAACACTCATCAATGCTATCAAGATTTTACCATCATGTTGCTACTATGTATTGCCTGAACAACTAAATTAAGCAAGATATGTGATGTTAAGATTACTGTATTCTTATGCCTTCAGTACAATTCCTGTTGCTACTTTGCTGCTGCTTCACTTCCTCTTTCCCCCTAAGGATCCCATAAAAGGGTGAAATGCGTCGGGGGCATCACCTGGACATGCAGCATATGGATATACATGTTTAGGGTTATTTAAGCATGCTCTATCATGTTTTGCCACTATTGTATTTGATGTGATTGATATGTTTTGTATGTATGATATAGTCCTAATTCATTTAAGACTTTTTAACTAGATTAAGATTTTATGATCAATACTAGATCTCTAAAAAATGATATGTTAGTACCTGCAGCAGAGCTGCTGCTCTAAAACATTAGTACATGCTGTTCAGTTGCCACTCAAAAAAAATTAGATGCTAGTGCCTGCAGTTTAGCTGACGCTCTAAAACATGATAAGTGAATGCCTATAGGTGAGCTGACTCTCTAAAACATTAGATGCAAGTGCATGCTGTTCAACTGCTACTCTACAACATTAAACATGAGAGCACGGTGTTCAGCGCTCCCTATAAAGTTGGGGGGCCAGTTGACCCTATTAAATTTATTAGAGTGCGAGGAATATATGCACTTCGGATAAGGAGGAGGAGAAAAGAAGAGTCAATTAAAATACCTTGTGTGGTGCATTTTAAAGTCCATTAAAAAAGATCATTTCAAATTGCCCAGCTCAGTTCTCCTCTGGTGGAGTTAAGAAATCAGGAGCAATCCAGGCCTTGTTAATTTTGTCAGCATTGCCAGTGGACAAGCGGATACTCTTATCTTTAAAAATGCCGCCGGCAACACTAAATACACACACAGATAAAACGCTGGCACCTCCAAGGCATAGAGTGCAAGTTCATGCCACGTGTCCAGCTTGGACACCCAGTAGTTGTATGGCACTATGGGATCATTATAGATGCTGACATGGGCTGCTATGTATTCCTTCACCATCTTCCAATTTACTTGTCCTCTCCGCCACAGGAATGAGAGATGCAAAGTTCTCTTTGTAGTGGGGTCGAGAAGGGAGAACACCCAGTAATCTGTGTTATTTAAAATACGTACAACGCGAGGGTCACAAGAACGGCAGCCTAAAATGAAGTCAGCCATGTGTGCCAGAGTACCAACAGGCAAGACATTAATGTCCACATCTGGATGCCTCTCCATCTCCTCTTCTTCCCATCTATGCTGAACAGATGTAACTAAGGTGACATGGGTACTACTACCCTCTGTAGCCGAGTCAACAGTCTCTAGCAGCTCCTCCTCCTTTTCATGTTCCCAGTCATACTCTGAAGCCAAACTGTGGGTGGTCTCGTTATTACTCAGTGTAATGTCCATCCCCATTACCTCATCTGCCACATTAAGAGCGTCCTCCTTAGTTGTTAGCATTGATCGTTTAAGTAGACACAGCAGTGGAATGGGTTATCACCACTAACCATCTTTGTGGATTCATCAAAGTTTTTTTTAAATTTCACATAGGTCTGACACAAATGCGCACTCCTTGCTTGTGAATAGTGGCAGTTGACTGGAAAGGCGACAACCATGTTGCAGCTGGTATTCCACAATTGCCCTCTGCTGCTCACACAGCTGTTCCAGCCAGTGCTGAGGTCGCACAACAGTCGGTGAGCCAGAAACTGCAAGCCCTGCTGCAGGGTTAACAGGGCTGAAGCTGACAACTTTCTAAAATGGCCACACAAGTGGCACACCTTCACTAGTTGCTCCTTTAAATTGGGGTAAGTGTAAAACATGGGTTAGGCATGGAATATGGGTCAGGTTGCTGAGCTCCAAAGCCACCATGTCTGGTTGTAGGTTGAGTGGCGAGAGCCACAGCTTGGTCTGGTACCTTATGCCTTGCCACAGCTCTGTGGCAGTGTGCTGTTTGTCCTCCAAGCAGATCAGCTTCAGCATGGCCTGTTGGCACTTCCCCAGAGCTGGGCTACACTGCTTTCAGCTAGCGAGAGATGGCTGACTGCTGTTTGAGGTGAAAGTGGAGGAGAAGCGGAGCTTGGAGCCAGTAGAATAGCTGCTGGCGGAGACCCTGATGAACCTTGGTGCCAGCAATCCTGGGTGTAGTTAGCACCTGTGCCATCCCAGGGTACGACTCACAACCGGCCTCCACAACATTAACCCAGTGTGGGTTCAGGGAAATGAAGCATCCCTGGCCACCAGCATTTGTCCAAGTGTCCGTGGTGAGGTGGACCTTCCCAGTTACTGCATTGGTAAGGGCACGGGTGATGTTCTGGGACACATGCTGGTGTAAAGCAGGCACAGCGCACTAGGAAAAATAGTGGCAGCTGGGGACTGTGTTCCGAGGGACGGCCGCCGACATCAAGCTGCGGAAGGTCTATGTGTCCACAAGCCCAAATGGCAACATTTCAAGGGCCTGTAATTTTGGGACTGCTGTCTGTAGTTGAGTATTTGCACTTGTGTTCGAATGCCTGTTTTATTGTAATTTGAACGCTGCCCTGGGACAGGGAAATGAATGGAGAGCCTGCTGGTTGATGTGAAGGTACATGTGCAGGGAGCAAGGCATCTGGGCCAGTGGCTTTGAGAGGGCATTGGCCAGGAGTGTGTAAGGGAGGAGGGGGCAGTGGTGTGGGATACAGATACTGTACAGATCGTGGACTTTTGGCCCACTTATTAGGGGGCTTGAATGCCATGTGGTGGATCATACTGGTGGTGGTGAGGTTGCTAGTATTCACACCCCGGCTCATTTCAACACTGCACAGGTTGCAAACTACCACTCTTTTGTTATCTGCACATTCCTTAAAACCAAACTGCAGAACAGAAGGAAGATTTCAGCATGGGGGTGCCCAGTGTCACGGTTGCAGGCCTGTTTGTTGTGGCCCGACTTCTTCCTTTGGCAACACCAAGCCTGTTGAGATTCCTCCCCCTCTGTACTGCTGTCCTCGCTTGGCTTTATACCTTCCCTATGTCGGGTCAGTGACCTCATGTTTCACCCCCTCCTCTTCCACTTCCTCACTCAGCTCACTCTACTGACTTGACCTAAACATAACCTGTGTCTCATCATCATCCATTTCATGAATGAATCATTAACAATTACCACCACCACCTTCTTGCAACTGTGAAGGCTCAAGATATTGGGAATCTGGGCACAATATCTTATATCCCTTCTCCAGCGTGCTGGACTAGAGGGCCAGAGGTAACTGTGGCACCGTAAAGAGCTCCTTGAAATATACAAGTGTGGGATCACTCGTTTGGAAAGCCTCTACATTGTGGGAGGAAGGGTGATCAGAGGGAGGATTTGTTTGACCAGGCTCTTGGCTACAGAGAGTGGACCTGGTGGAAGAGAGGGTGGTGCTAAAACAACTGGAGCCATTATCTTCAGCAATCCAACCGACCAACTGTTCACACTGGCCTGACTTGTATTAATACTAGACTATATATGTCCAAGTAAATAGCAGAATTTTTTTAATGATGTCCCATTGTATATGGGCTTGTTTCCATTGTACGTCGGGACCCCTACGCTAAGCGTATACGCTTAGCAGGGGTCCCGACGTATCCCACAGACTCAGCTTGCCGGCGGATGGTCTGTCGACTACGTTCAGCCTGACACCGGCGGATCGGCTCAACGCAATTAAGACAGAGCAGGTAAGTCTATCTGTTATGTTGGGACCCCCCGCTAAGCGTGTACGCTTAGCGGAGGGGTCCCAACGCAATGGAAACAAAGCCTTAATCACACCAAAAAAAGGCCACAACAAGCACAGAAGCTTAGGCCCAGGTGAATGTTATTTGAACTGCAGTCATTTTCTTACATGACTGTAGGTGGCAAAAAATACCAGAATATTGGCAGTAAATTTGCCACAGTCAGATTAGATTGTATTTAAAGCCCAGAATTTTTTTTCTGATGTCTGACTTTATATGTCACTCAAAAAAAGGCCACAAAAAAACACTATATGTCCCCAAAAAAGCACAGAACCTTTTATAGTGCCCAGATGAGTTTAGCTCTAAACTTAGCGATGTTGGAGCCGAACACATACACACGGCCTAGCATGCTCGCTCATTACTAATCCGCATCAATGGAATTATTGATACAAGTGCAAAGATAGATTACCGGAAAGATAGATATTTCTCAGCACAACTCATTACACATGAAACCATTTATTGTACCTTCATAAATAGTTTAAATAGTTTAAACCTCCCGTTATTCTGTTTCATTATCAAAGATTAGCTCACTTTAATGTATAAAGTCAATTGCTACTTTAACACCTACTTACTAGGTAGCTGGGCATGATTTTTAGAAATATGTTTTTTGTAGTGATATACTGTAGGTATTCATTTCACATATTTAGTATAGTAGAGATAATTAATACTCAATCTTGGTTAGAAGATAACTGGCCATTCTGCCAATTTACATTATTATGTCACCAAAGGACATTTAGTGATGGATCTACATTTACTTTTTTGAAATAATAATGGTGTAACAGTGATCTGAATTTTAATTTAACAAGTCATAAGCATCATGCATTTTCTCATTATATTATACCTTCCATCAAAGAAAGCATGTGCAAAAATTTTAAGTCTTCTTAGTCTTTACAGAAAATCACTTGAGAACGCAATTACTGCAACATTTTGCTTCTTGTCGGGGTCTAATCAGTATGATTGTGCGTTGCTCACACTTATAAATAGTACGTGTTTGCATATAGTTAATCCTAATAGTCACAGATGAGATAAATTGCATCTCTAATGATGAGAAATGTATAATGTATGAATATTACAACTAAAGAGAAAGATAGAAGAGCCCCCCCTTCACACCATAAAATAACATGAGATATGTAGTGGATTTCTGTGCACAAAAATACAGTATTTTTGTGCGGGCATTTTTTAACCGTTGAAAACTGCGCGATATGGGCAGTGCGCTAGGAAAGATAAATAAAAATAAGGTGCAGCATAAGTGTACACTGCCTGTCACACGCTCCCTCCCTTCGCTGCTCTCCACACAGCCGGTGTCATTATTGGCGCCGGCTGTGTGGGTGGGAAAGCCGGCGCTCCTCCATTAACATGGAACCCCAGAAATGCTGCAGCGATGAAGACAATCCCTGCAGCTTTCCAGGGAGGCATCGGGTGTGCCCGATGCCGGCTTCTCCTGCGGTTGGGGCTACCCTGAACACCAAACAAACAGGGTTTGTTTCAACCGCTAGGGAGGTTAATGCTCTTACTTTTTTTTTAGCAAACCGCATTGATTTTAATGACATAAAAAAAGCGTCAAAAGGGTCACAAAAAGTGTGAGGTCCCCCCTTCCAGAGCATCCATGTCCCACCAGGTTCCATGCCATACCTCAACATGGGGGAGACTACAGGTCTCTTTCCTACAACCTTCCCCGTATTGTGGGGCACAGGTGGGGGCTTATTGAGTATCCAAGGTTCTCCTTTAGCAAGGATCCTGCTCCTCCTCACCCTACTGAATGAGTAGAGAGGTCTTCGATGTGGCCAAACATTTTGGTCACCAATACATGCCATGACAGTCAGGCTAGTAATGGCCCTTCCTGAATCTAGGCACAGGCATACACAAATATTGAAATATGGTTATTATTAAAACTAAGAACATACAAGACCTGCAAGAAAGTAGAATAAGTAAGCTTAACTGGGTTTAAATAAATTACCAGTTAAAATGCTGCAATTAATTCGACAATGCACCTACAATATATAAAAATATATATGCCAAAATAGAAATGCAGTCACAATCTATTACCTGCACCTTCTCTTCCTGTATTTTGCCTGTGAAGTCAAAAATCTTTTACTTGTATTGTGACCCTTTAAAATTTCTTGTAACTCACCTGGTGCAACCAAAGGTAGAACATTTTTCCACCTTGCGGTAGTTGCATTAATAACAGACAAAACCTATGCATAGTATGTATATTATTTTGCCAACCTATCTCAAGGTAGGCAAAATAGATTCAGGCAAAATCTTTGTGAAAGTCTTTTCCCTGGTGGCCATCTGTTTAGACCTATAGGGCACAATGTTCTTGTCCATTCGTGGCCTAGGTTCCTAGGTGAGGAATAAACTGCCATGCCCCTATCCTCTCTGAATACCTTGGCTCTCTTGTTTGCCCAACAATACTCCAGAATCCTTCCTAGCTATTTAAACTAACATCTCATGCTGAATACCTGAGGGAAAGCTTATACAGGGCAAATTTACATATTAAGTTAATTTATATGAAATATATGGGCTAAAAGGAGATATGTTTCTCTCTTCCCTGTGCCATGTTGTCCTATTTTGTTTGTTTAAGTAGCATAAACCTGAATATTGACTATTTCCTGTAAACTGGTTCAAATAATGTGCCTCGCTTACATAGCTCCACAGCGTAAACGCAAGAGTAGGGACCATTTTGTCATGTAAACTGGCTTGTCCAAAACAATGTGTTTTTGCAAATATCATTTTAATATGGTAATTGCTATTTTAACAGTAGCTTGGTGGTTATAATTTATGCCTGTGTATCTTGTGGAAAGGGTTATTTTGAGTTTTTGAGCCGTAAAAACCTGAAAGGGGACTGTCTGCGCACAAGCTCAGCCCTGCAGATTGAAGTTGACAGCAAATCACAGGTTGGAATAATTTCCAATATAGAGAACTATTTAAAAAGAGAGGTGTTGGTTTGTGCATAATTAAAGCAGGCATCACTTTTTACCATATATAATAACTCATGGTAATTAGAGGAAGTGCCAATTATAAAATGTTTATCTACAGTCATATGTGTTTGCCAAAGTAATTTAATCACATACTCCAAGGTCACAGACGACTTAGTAAAGTTTAATTGTGCTTCATAAAGAAATCACTTTAAATGGTGAACAGGTCCTTTGCAAATGGAAATGTAGAACCCCAGGTTACCATAATAGACCAAGAAAAAAAATATATAATGATGTAATACTCCCCTTTAATTTTGGGGCATATTTTTCTGCTTCTAGGTGTCACCAATCTTTCAGAAAGTTTAATTTAATCAGAATTTTGAGCTCATGCTGTTGCTGGTCCCATTGGGCCCATAGAATTTACCAAATAGATGTTACTTCATATGGATTGTTTAGAACAGTAGTTACAATCATATACCACTGGCTCCAGAGCAAAAGAATATGGGAAAAGTGTGTGTGCAAGAGGGAGAGTCATTGAGTTTTATTTTGGGGGTTTCCAGTGAGACTACATGAAGAAAAAGACACATCAAAGGTAAAGGAATCCATAGCTAGCACAGGTACTTCACCAGACTGCACAACGGATCTCTTTATAGAAATAGAACAATTAACCCCCAATAGGTGTTTTCAACACAAAAGTTGGTTTTGCTTTGCATAAATATTGGGCAGACAATATTTAATAAAAATAAATGAAATGTAACATTTTACAGTATCTGGACTTTAAAGTTCAGTTTCACACAATAATAATATGTAACTGTTATCTGCACTGGCTCTGTGAGCTTGGATCATTGCATTGGAATGGCGGCCAGCAAGAGAAGAGCATCAGGATTGAGGGAGAAAGTAGGTAAACATGCAACTTATGTAGCCCTAAACATAAAATGAGCATTTAAAGCTCCTTGAAGGTAGCCCTAATGCAACTTTGATTTTAGCCACTGTGTTGCTGAAGTAAGTTCACCTAGGTGATGTGCATTGACTTGTGCCAATTAGTGTTGAGCATGAATATTTTTATTGCAAACATCGGCACTTTGAAAATTCGCAAAGATCTTGAATATATAGTGCTATATCTTCATAATCGTTTCCTCGTGCATTTTAATAATGCCCTGCTGCATGCATTTTTGATGCAGTTTTCATTGATTTGTTCAAAAACGCAGATGTAATGTGCAAAACACTTGTGTTTTTGTATATATTCAAAAACTCATTTTTTGTGAAAAGGCAAGTCTTGTCTCACGTTGGGATTATTTATATAGCAGCTGCTATTTCGCATTCTGCCACTAGTTGTCGCCATAGCAACACAATATTCACATGTACTAGTGCCAATGTTCGCAATTAATAATTACAGAAGATCTCGATCTTTCAAATTTACTTATTTGAAGAATAATCCACAAAATTTTGCAAATTCAAATATTGCATATGCTGTTCATCACTACTGCCAATGATCTGTAAGCACCATTAATTGAAATATGTCCCTGTGTGAGGAAGTAAAGTTGGCCATGCACAGGTTGATTTTTCTATGCAATTGAGCAGTAAAATTGGTCATTTGAGAATTGACTCCTTTCCTATGAATGCGATCGACCAAAGATGCTCCCTCTTACATGGAGCATAAGATCTAAAGATCTATTATTAGCCAGGTTGGACATTTTCAGTCTTTATTCTTTCTTTATTCTTTCTTTATTTTTATGCTTCATATTTTTTGATTTGCATTGATTACACTGCGTGTTAGTGGGATGGATTAGTGGAATGGATTGATTGGATTGAATAATATGATGCTTAAAATTAGTTGGTTGGTTTTTAATTTTCCCAATACAAGAATATGACATGGGGAAGCACATCAAAACCCAGGCTGATGCATGTAAATAACAAATGTTAAAGTAGACAAATACATTAAAGCCATACTTCAACAACCTAACAATATATTTTTTTCTTGCCTAAAGCTGTTTAGAGACATTAAACCATATAATAATAAGCTAACAGGAGCTAAACTTTTCTTTTAAACATCTCGCTGTCAGTTATAAACATGTTGCGGAACAAGGGGCGGAAATGTATTTGTTAAAAACTGCTCACCCAAAAGCTTGCAAACTGTATGACAATTATGTATTTGCATTTCTTTTCTTTACTTTTCAATGTTTTTGCGTATGTATCAATTCTTTCGGTTTGGGTCTGGAGTTATGCAGCCAGAAAATGATTTACATTTGAAGGAGGAACCCTTCAATTTTATTAACATACTACAAAATAGCTAGCACCAACAAATCCGAGTGTAGACAATATTTGGTCAAAATATGTCTATAAACAGAAAAACATGCAAATTATGCAGGAGTTTGAAGCCATAAATGATTCCAGTATTGTATGAGCAGATGGTTTAGATATAAGAAGCTGGAATTGTTCCCAGTATAAGGGATTCAAAATGAAGATGTTGGGTCATGCTAATAATGATTATGTACAATATATATAAATATATTTTAAATCATCTCTATATTGCTATTCTCACAACCTTCTGTGGATACCTGCAACGTCGAAATGTGATATAAGTGAATAATCAAGTGGTGAGTTCCAATCCATGAGTAAGAGACCCCCTAGGATTATAAAAACTCCAGGGCATGAAAACATATTGCTGAACCCAAAAGGAGCAATAACATTTATAAATTAGCACCACATGACCATGTCCAAGTATTGGGGCCAAGCGCAATAACTGCAGAGATTTTCGCACACATCCTTTCAGATGCTCTCAGACTAAAATCCTTCTGGCACCTGCCAATTGCCAAATTGTAAGTCCTGGTGAGAACAGATAAGGTTATTTAAGTTTATATTTATCTGAATTTTAGTAGTACCGCTTAACTTTTTACCTAAAAAAAAGAATAATGGCCTGTGTAAAGCAGACCTTCTTAAAAATGAAATTACATTCTGTCAGTGAACATTTTGCTAAACCTTGCCAGTATGAAAAAAGATTGGGTGTGTTTGATGTTTTATCTAAATTGTAAAAATCTGCTAGGTGTATGTCAAACAAGAATATCTTGTGAATCCCAACATACAAATGCAGCTATGTTTAGCATCACGTAGCTGCTGCAACTGGACTTATAGCCATTGGTAATCAATATAAATTAGACTCTGAGTTGGTGAATATGATATTGTATATGTCAGTATGAATAACATACAGATATTTGCAGTAACCCTCTCTTCCCTGAGGTGATTTCATCACACCAGGTTAGAGAGGGTTTACTGCAAATCGGCACATCTGGGGCACCAGAGACTTTATTTGGGCGAGATTTAGTACAAAGGCAGCATAGCTTTGTGCCCTAATTTTTATGTTTTCTCATTAATTTTATTAAAAAAATTTTTTTTTATTATTTTACATAATTGTGTGTTTCAAACATTATTATATTCAGGATGTCTATTAGACCCTTGTACGGACATATTTTGGGAAGTTACAGGCCTACAACATAAAGAAAAATTTACCATTGAATTCTATGGTGCACTTTTGGTACAGAAATCTGGACCTTAGCAGTACGCTAGGGAGGTTAAAAAAGAAAAATTAATAGGGTATACTACACCACCTGAGAAGGGCAGTCTCCGGGACCTTAATGGCAATGATGACACTGGACAATTGGACAATAAGGGCACACACAGCAAAAAAAAACCTGACACTCGATCCAAAAAAAGGTTTTAACGCAAATTAGGAAAAAACGCAAGTGTTGCTTTAGTGGTTCCCCGCAATTCCCCGAACATTTTGGTGTGTTGCAAACAGATTGCAGTACAGAAGTACAATGCAGCCATTGGAAATGAATTGTGGGGCAAAGCTTTGCATTTTTTCTGCATTTGCAGGCAGACACAGTGGAGACATAAGCTGCAAACATTTAACAAATTTAGCTCTATACTTGGTGGTAATAAATCTTAACTTTTTCATGAACACAGGGTAACAAACAATAATTATTAATGAAGCATAAATTATTTTAGGTCTCTCATAAATTATAATTTCAAGAAATATAATTTGGTTGACAATTTTTTACAACCACTTTGGTTAAGTAAATTGATTGTCATAGACTGACATAGATAATGATTTTAGCTACCATGCCATCACTGCAACACTATAAAATGTAAAATTACTTAATTTGGATAATATTGCTATGAAAGGTCTATTAGTAGTACAGGTAGAAATATGTAACAATGTCATCTTAATTCATGATTAAATACGAGGGAGCTGGTCAATGTTTGTTTCCCCTGATCTCACCCTAGAACCTGTTTAAATGTCCAGTGGACATCAGAATGGAAAGTGGGCGGAGGAACAACACATTGAATTGTGCTATATCACCAAAGGAAAATATTGTCACATTTAGGGTAAGGCTCCACTGAGGCATTGTGGGAGCTTTCTGAATGTTTTTTTTCTATGCTCCCAAAGTTGAAACTAAGGCTTCCATTTCTCACAAACATTTTTGTTTGATTCAGATTTCTACTGTATTCCCCTATCATTCAAGAATTCTTAGTGACAAAAAAATACAGTTGAAGCAAATTTACAGTATTAAAAGCATGGTGGAAATCCACAAGAAAATTATGAGAAATACTTTGTCCATTTGCCTTGATATATTTTTTCTATTTTAAACTCTAGCTAGATGGTCAACGAGAGACCAAAATGTCAACATTAAAATGTATGCAAACTGTATGCAGACTGAAACTGAGCTAATCAAGCACAGAAGTGGTTATGCCTGATTGGTTCATGTTTAGTCAGCTGATACTAAAAATTTCTTCACCTCATCAACCATCTCTTCTCTTCACTGTTTAAAATTCTGAATGCTCTGTGATTCTCAAAATCTAATAATAATGCAAGCAATAGGGGGTGATTTACTAAACATTTAGTTTGTGTTTACATTGAAAAGTGGATTCCCCATCTCAATTTTGATTGAAATTAATATCCTAGACATTACTGCTTAGAATATAGGATCACTTAAGCTGGCCATACACTCGATTTTCCGTCGATCGGTGTGCGATCAACCGCAACGTGGTGACACGGGAATCATCTAATGATTGCACACGTTGATTAATGGTTCGGGCTTTGATTGAAAGATTGAGCCATGCATGGCTGGCTTAATAGTCTAAACAAAGATTTACCTAGACACTGATTTTCATTTTGGCCATTGTCTCTGGCTTGAATTTTTCTTGTTTCTGCTGTTCCATTCACATTATACAACCTGTGGTAGAACGGGCATACAATACTCTTAATTTCTATGAAGTCAGTGTTCATAACGCCATAGCAAATATTTCCCTTAAATAGACTTTAATATCACCTTTCATACCTAATAAAGACTTATATACCATTCAAAATCCAAAGGTAACATAAAAAAGACAAAAAGCAACTGATGGCCCAAAACTGTGTACACGTCAACATGTTTATTGACTACAACAATTGCTAAGAGGTGTGGTATGTTGTAATAACCGATCTTAGTTAAAGCGGTTTTAAACTAAAACAAAAAAAAACATACATACATGAAATAAGCACATTACTTACCTGTCAGCAGTTCAGATCTTGGAAAATTGCTACACAAAAACAAATAAAATGACTTACCTTCTTCATGCTTTATCTGATAATGGGAACATGTTGATTGAGGGCAGAGAAGCCACTTCCTGATCCATCTTCTCCGGGCAGCAGCTAACAACACCCCCCCCTTCTCCTTCACAGACAGAGACTTTTTCACAGCTCTGGTGTGGGGGGGAAAGGGGGCACTAAGCAAGATCGTGTGAAGAGAGGCTTTTCTCTCCCTCTCTTCACAGAGTCTCAAAAACGTGACACTGACGTCACATCTGTAAGACTCAGATACAGGGGCTTGTGGGAGAGAATTCCCAGTAACCCCTTAAGCTCATTACTTCCTAACGTAATACAGTGGGAGGGGCTGACTCTAAATAGACACCCTTCCAGCTGTCAGAAAGTTTGAAGCTGAAGCTGATACTGCAGAGAGACCTAACAAGTGGTAGGCCCGCTTTAAGTGAGCCTTAGCCAAGGAATATATAACAAAACTTTAAACCCTATGGGTGAAACACTCACCCTGGTCCCAGAGGGGGACTACTAGTTTTGGCATTGCAGGCACAACAAGATTATGTAACAAAAATTAAAAGGTCTTTATTGCAAAAAATTCTTGTGGACCGATACATTAAATATTAAGGCCCTAGTTGGCCCAATAGTTCATATACCATAACCATAACATTCAATATAACACATATACAGGGTGAGGTAAAAAAATAGGTTTATCTACAGCATGGAATTTGATTGAAATAATAATCTTTCGGTCCTCCAACGCGTTTCGCCCCTTTGGATTTCTCAGGGAGGTGCTATGATTATTGATAGCTGTGGAGTTCCAATAGGTGTTGCTGTGTGTTTGAATAACCCTTAGTAATATAGTAGTAATCCCTATAGTAGTAATATAGGGGTGACTTGGAGGTCCGGTACAAAATGTGTGGTCCCACCTTTGTTCTCTAGGGCCAGGGGGCTTATATTCTGTCAGGTAGGTATACATAAACCTATGTTAGCAGGGGACTTTAGGATCACCACCATAAAAAGCAAAGTGGGAAAAAAACAGCAAGCAACGCTGGTCCAGGATCCACTGATTCTCAACAGGTTCCCACGTGTGTACATAGATTCAGACCCCCAGTGTCTCCAGATATTCTGGCCACACCCAGCAGCCAGCCTGAGCTTTCATTTTCGTTACATAATCTTGTCGTGCCCGCAATGCCAAAACTAGTAGTCCCCCTCTGGGACCAGGGTGAGTGTTTCACCCTAAGTTAGGGTTTAAAGTTTTGATGTTTTTTGACTAGTGTTATAATAAAAATTTTCACATTTATTTTTTTAATTAACTTTGTAGTTTCTTTGTTTTGCTTTTTAATAAGCAAATATTTACAATGAGTCCTCTGTAAACTATGGCCATTACATGTTAACAGTGCATGTTGTTTCTGACTAGTAACATAAATGACAGAACTTTTATTTGCCTGTCTGGTATTTTTCTGAATTTACGGTTCCACTGTAGATCCTAATGAACTCTGATGATGAGCTATGTCTTGATTTCACTGAGTGTCTGATGAAATAATGATATCCCCTGAAACATTTTACAGCTTTCTTTCTATAGTCTAGTTGTATGGCATACTTCAAGGCTCCTCTAAGACAGATTTTATCCTTGAGTGCCAGTCAGATGGGATACTTTATGCAAATTACAACTTTTATAGAACTCATTACTGAATTAGGCCCATAGTAATCAGCCCTTTATGCACCTGTTCTGAAGCTTTTCCTTCTTCATCTTAGAGGAATATGCAGTGGCATAATGTTTAAAAGGAGGACTGATTAAGGATTGACAGAGAGATGTAATTAAATGCAGTGTAAGTAATATAAGGCATATGTCTGATTTTATTTTAAATTAAATAATTTTTTTTTAAACTAATGATGATGCAGTAGAAGTCTAGTTAAAATTACGAAATGGACTTAATGCGTTAGGTTTTAACATTTTTAGAAAACCTCTGCAAAACAGACTGGATGTGTTGGATGAAAATACTTTCAAGGTAGTTAGAAATGTAAATTGTGATAATTAGGACAATAATAAGTTACCAAAGCTATGGTGAAGATTATGTATACACTGCATGGTACAAGGTATACCATGACCATAATTATCTATACCCCTTGCACATTTTTACTTAAATTTACTTTTATTCAACCAGCAAGTTATTTTTTGACCATGCAAGCTTTTGTGTGCCTTATCTGAAGAAGTGGCGTCCTCCTTGGTTTGCATCTGTGGAACCCAGCAGTGTGCAGTGTCCATTGGATTGTCTGCCTTGAGACATTGCCACCAGCAGAGCCCAGATTGACCAGGATGGCCTTGGTGGTGATCCCTGGTTTCTTTTTCACCACTCTCACTATCCTCCTGGCCAGCATGGGTGTCACTTTTGGCTTCCGCCCACATCCTTTGAAAACTTTTAGATATGGCCTTGTAGCCCATTCCTGACTTGTGAGCAGCCACAATGCGCAGCCGCAGGTGCTTAACCTCCTGAGCGTTTTGCCTTGGTCCAGATTTCTGTACCAAAAGCGTTATGCTGTTTATCATTGAAAAAAAATAATGTTGTAGGCCTGTAACAGATCAAAATTTGTTCAAACACGGGTCTAGTAGACATCCTGCATATATAAAGTTTCAAACACTTAAGTATTTTAAAAAAAATCACATTTCATGATTAAATTTAATAGAAAACACAAAAATCTGCTCAAACTAGAATTCATTTTCTGAATCAACCAAGACTGACAGACGGATACATCGCGCCGGGAACATTGTCGCATGCTGGCACATTTGCTGGCGGATTACCTGCAGCTTGCCCGTGGCTTAGGGCTCGCTCCTGCCACATCAGTAGGAGTGCGCCCTATTGACAAAATGCAGAAAAACTGCGCCCATACTGCATTCAAACATGCAGCACGAGTGCTGTTTTTCCGCGTCTTGGTGTCTCTGGCGGCAATGTGCGGTGCTGCAATGAAGATGTGGCATTCCACAGCTTTATATCATCACCGCGGACGCGCCACTCAAATAGCCCAGAGTGGACACTGTGCCATTCATTAGAATGAGAAGTGTCCTCTCTGCGTCTTTTTCCACACAGGGAAAAAGACACAGGGGACGCGAGCCCTTACAAAGTATTTACTTCTTATGCATTTTCATTTATTTTGAACTTGATTGGATACAGAAAAATTAATCCAATCAAATCCAACAGAAAGAAAACTCATTATAAGCAAATACATGTTTTAAAAAAAAAAATTCATTTTGAATTGAATTGGAGTGGAAAAAATCGCTCCAATCAATGTCAGAATGAAAGATAAACTATAAAGAGCAAAAAATAATTTTTTTTCACATTTTTAACTTCCTGCCCCTCCCCCTCCCGATGACGTCATCGCGCACCCGCCGGTGGGGGACACGGGGAGAAGAGCAGCAAGTCTCCATGGCTGCCTGCAAGCCATCTGGGTTCAGGTAACAGCAGCCCGAGTTAATTCTGGCTGATACATTTCAGCCACTTTATTTAGCCCAAGTTAACTCGGCTGAACACCCAGAAGGTTAATGAGCTCCTTTATCTTAGCCATGACTGTCCACAAACCAAACCACAGAGAGCTGCTGTTTTTCATCTGTTGCGTTGATTTAAGCAGCTGTTCCCAATTAATCAGGGTAATAAGGACGCTTTAGAACAGCTTGGACTATTTGGAATGGTATAGAACCTTGGATTTTCCCAAACACTGTTTGTAAAGGGAATGAATAGTTTTGGACATTACACTTTTTCTCAAATGTAGCTGAGAAATGTTTTATCCACAATAATTTTGTGCACATTTTTACTCTATGTTACTTGGCCCTGTCAGAAAGGTTAATTAACTATTCATATGCCACACAAAAACAATTGTCCTCCTTTTCTATAGTCTTGATTTTGAAAAGTTCTCTTTTTCTCATAAAACATAAACATATTATTTTCAAACCCTTAGGGTTATGGTTAATTAAATGCTTGGGTTTAAACAGCTTTTAGCCCCAAGGTCCTTGCTGAAACTCTTAGGCCAAAATTCTATGTTTCTTAAAAAAATGCATGCATGCTCTTTTAGTAAATTTCAGGGGTGTTTTGGGTGTGTCTTTTCCGTTTTTTTATGTGTCTTGGACTTGCCTTTTTTCAGTAGAATTCTATGCAGGCCCCCTATACGTCCAAAAAGACTTTTATTCAAAGCAGCTTTGGAAGCATTTTAAATATGAACGGGTGCGTCTTCACGCTTGCAGTGCACATCTAAAGTTGCGGTTAGCCACGTTTTTTTAAAACAGAGCACATCGTGCCTGTTTAAAGATACACCCAGAGTGCTCAGAAAACAAACACAATGGAGCCTCAGCCTTAGTGCTTCTTGTAAAGAAGATACGTTTCAGGGGATCAAGAGTCCTCCTTCTTCAGGGCTTTGCACAGCAGAAATAGAACTTCATAAATAACAGTGTGTTGTGACGCTTAAGGTTGCATCTTGAATTTATGTTCTGTAAAAATTTGAGGTTTTGTCAAGAAATTGCAAACTTGGAACAGCACCCAGAGCATTGCAAACCAGTAGCTCAATAAAACATTATATTATGCACAAGGTAAATATAAACAAATAAAAAAGAAAACTTTGAAAGCATCAAATACAGATTTTTTTTTCAGTAACTACACACAAATCTTTACAGTTTTATGTGTTCATAAAATAGAGTGATGATTTAGCTTATTCAACCAGCCCAAAATAATTCTTCCAAATGTAGCTTGAGGCTCTCCTATACAGAAAGATTGCTTCAGTTTGTAATAGTGACAACCCATTTCCAATGTAAGTTCAGGCATAAATAATTAAAGGATATTTGTATGAGTTACCAGAGTGTGGTCTCTCATGACAAGTTTCTTTTAAAGTACTCCTGGCAATAACAGAAACATTGCAGTCGGTCTACACGAGTAATGCAACCTGTAAACATTTTATACATTTTTCTTGAGCAGCTTAGCAACCTCAGATGCTAGGGAAATGTAATCTGTAAATGCAGATGCTTAGAGTCGGTGGTGGTAGATGGTCTTCTCCATCCCACCTGCCAGTTTTATGCTTAGAAAACAGCTCTGAAAGCAATGTTGTATCACTTTATAGTTGTAAACTGAATGGTAACTAATGGTAGCTAGCATGAAATGTTTTGCTGATACCAATAAAACTAGCTATACATAATTTTTCAAACAAAGTTTATGTTCGTTAACATTTGCCTTAGCCCCATATGGTTTTTAAAAAAACAAAGATCAAGAGAAAAATTTGGTAATAATATGAACCTAGTTAATGATAAGCAGTGAAAAAAAATAACTGCTAATACCCCAAAGTGACAGTTTAGAGTATAAAGCATATCAAATAGAAGTGCGAAGAAGATTGTGGAACCCTACTTTTTGTTTGCCGTCTCTTATTAACACACAGTAAGATAATGGCCAAAAATGGAGAGAATTGTATTGTGCAATACATGGTCATGCTGTAATGCAAGGTAAACAATATATATGGTAAATATAAAGTATGTTTCTTGATATATCATTTTGATTTGGTCATTTTAAAAGTAGCTCAGAAGACAAAAAAATGGTGGGCACAACTATTCCTAGGGTTAAGCAGAATTTACAATGGAATAGTAGAGTGTTGTACAGTATTAGCCATTGATGAATACAGAAAGTTGGGTAAAAGGTATCACTTAAACACCAAACTTTCTTCATTTACAATGGAAAATGCATTTTTGCATGAAAGGCAAAACATTTCACAGAAAAGAGTGGATGACTTCCTAGGTGGACATATTTGTATGATTAATACTTTTATTATTGACATTAACATTAATGTTAAAGAAAACATAGGTCATATGCCTTTGCCTTATATCTTAGGCATACTTATATTCAAGACTGGTTGGCCAGAAAAAGGAGGCATGAGCATACACTCTAAACCCCCCACCCCTCCATTTTATGTGTTTTCTGTTCTTTGCCTTCCCTTAACATTTTAGGGGTAGAGATGGTCGAATTTTTTTTCAAAAATTCGACCATTTCGCCGGTTTCGACTTAATTGCAAAGCCCCTGAGAATAGTATCATCACCAAACTTGCTGGAGATGTAGAGAAGGGTTGGGGGTATACTGCAAAAAAGAAAGTAAGTTTCTAACACAAATAGTTTTTTCACAAATTAAGTTCAAAGTCAAGTAAAAAATTCAAAAATCGGAATTTCGACTTTAAATTTGAACTTAATTTATGCAAAAACTACATGTGCTAGAGCAAAACTTATTTTTTTGAAATGTTCCTCCAACCCTTCTCTACACCTCCAGCAAGTTTGGTGATGATACCATTTTCAGGGGCTTTGCAATAAGCTCACAAAGTTTGCAAGTCGAAAAATTCGACCATCTCTATTTAGGGGTTTCATGTTCATTCCTTACATCCAGTTTCCCCAATAGGATTTGGTCTTGGAGCTATTTAACAAATATATACAGTAGATTTGATTTCTAATAATGTATAAAAGTCCTGGAGTAGCAGTCATTCAACATAAGGACTCATACTCTATAACAGAGCTTCACCATGTGTAACAGTTGGCTGCTGAGTACTATGTGGTCCATAGTCACCAAGGCACAGCTACCACTTATGTAAACCAAAATATTGTATATAACATAAATAAGAATAATGTATTGAGACAAACAACTGTCTAAATTTTAAGTCATTAAAATAATGTAACCGACATACATAAAATTTAAACCTATAAAACAAATCTCGTAAAAACATGGGAATTGTCTGTATTTGTGTTTGCTAGAGACAGAAAAAGGAAAAAAGGATTTGTATGTATGGCAAGCAGTGTTTCTAGGAGAGGGAGGTGCAAATCTACTCTTTGTCAATTAAAATGGAGTCGGGATGCAAATAGCATATCAGCACCAATTTTATCACTGAAAAACTTTAAGATCAAAAGCAATTACCTTCAATGGCATCTTGTTTTTATGTGTCTACCCTTCATAGCGGTGGCTAGTAGGGCTGACGAAACCATAATTTACACTGACATCTAATTTCAGCAGATCTGCAAGCAATCTAACTGAAGATGGAGATACTGAGGAAAGAAGAATCTTGTTTTATTCTTGCTGACATAAAGATTTATTATTTTTGCCAATACACTGTATAAAAAACAGTATTTTTAAAGTTTTTGCAGTTTCAAGTAGCTAATTTCCTAAATGATATGGTCATTTTACAAAATAATATCTGCCTTTCACTAAATGAATAAGTAACACATATTTGGTTTAGGAGAGATAGATTGTTCCAGACTCCAAACACTTTTTTGTTTTTAGTTAGGGAAAAATATAATAGGGATTCAAAAGATCTTATTTTATCTCCAATATTTTGAGAAGCAGGCAACCCTGAATTACATGAAAGAAACAACAAATATGTCACATTATGTTCTTTTATCAAACAAGTAAGTACTATTTGTAATCAACATTCTCTTTCGTTACGTTATGTCCTTGTATTAACATTTGTGCATTTTAACTTGTTGGCGTTTTC
>CM070035.1:88515333-88540980 GCA_036250615.1 Ptychadena robeensis | reverse complement strand
AAATCGAATATCGCATCGGTCCCCGAAAAATCGCAACGTGTATGGGTACCTTTAGGGAGGTTAAAGTAAGTGGAGCTAAATTTAATAAATTCAACTCTTCCATAAGAAATTAAACTCAACCATCTAATGGGACAAACCTTGTGCCATTATGTTTTTTCATTTTTGGACACTGAACACCGCCACAATGTATATTTGTTAAAATAAACAAGGTCATGCCTATAAACTTTCTGATTTGCTGACCTTTCTGCTGTAGACATCAGCCTATCCTAATAACTTAGTGTTTATAATGCTATTCACAGATGTTTTAAACCTTTTATTTTACTTTTCGCTTTATTTTCATATCCTCTGCATGAGGTGGTGGCATTTTGTATTTTTGTATTTCATTTCTGCTAAAATAACATAAATCACATAAGTGTCAATCTTGTAAAAACAAAGGATCACTAATGGACATTCAGTAGCAATGTTCAATGCTCATTTCAATCCCATTTTTTTAATTAAATGTTGAACTTGGATAAGTTATATGTGTTTCAATTGATTACTTATCATTGCTTCTAATGATTTTAATTTCAATGAATATTCGGTGTTCAGAGATAATTACAGCAGTTATATAGCGCAATTTGCTGGTATTTGATGCATCATATCCACTAGTATTACAATACATGTTTTACATTTCTATCATTACCTGATTTATTTTGGTATTTAGTATTAACTTCCGGACGAAGAAGAAGTGTTAATAAATATTAATGATAATAACAATAATAATAAACAAATATTATACAGTATTTTCATCAGAATTGATAGATCATCTTACTAAAATTAGGTAATTCATTTGAACATTGATTTTTGAATATTGATGTTTCCCTAGCAACCAGACATCAACTTGCTGTACCCGTTTTATTTAGAGATGGGGAGTGCTCCAGTTGCCTAGTGGCTGCTTTGATGTTTTCCCTGCTGAACAATGGTGATGCTGTTTGATGGGCACACAAAGGTAATCCAAGTTAACAGCTTAAATAATATGATGTTTTGGAAGATATCATTAAAGATGATGTTTTGGAAGATAGATCATTCAACTAGTGCTGCACTCATCGAGCAGTGTATGTCACACTTAGTATTATGAGGAAGGCCATATATACCCCACATGGGTCCTCGTATCTTCCACCAGCATTCAGTGCTATTACAGGCATGTAGCTGTCATCCATCAAAGCTGCTGTTAGGATTATGGCTTTGCGAATTGACAGTTTTAACCTCCCTCCTGCAGCAGCCCCAAGTGTATAGCAGTTATGAAACCTGAGATGATACAGGAGACAAGTCCTCCATATCCTCTATTAGGACATCATAGCTATATACTGAGGTTTTGAAATGGGTGATTTATGAAATGAGTAATGCAGGTATTATTTGCAAGTGAAAGAACCATTAGAACTGGAAATATTCCTCTTAGTCTTGTAAATAAGTGTGGAGCCCGGCTGACTTCAGTTCTCAAGTCAAGAATAAGTAAAAATCCTGTTCTCTTTATCCTTGCAGATGATGGGGTATTCTTTACTACATCATTTTTAAGATCTTACATATTCTAAAATCTGACTTTAACTATCTTTTGATACTTTTATATGAAACAGTACAAGAAATTCAAACAGATCACAATTTAATTTGTGTACATGTAGCTCCGGCTCTATTACCCTCCACACTTCTGAATTTAGAGCTCAGGAAGCTAGTGGGAGCCAACAGCTTTTTAGGTTCCCGGTTAAGGGTATGGATTAGTGATGGCGAACATCGGCCTGGACTGTCCGTGAACGGGCGGGTCGGACTTTTACAGAAGTCCGCCTGTTCGCGGACACATTCAAATTCCCCGCCGCTAGGCAGGGAATTTGAATCGGGAAAACCGGATGTGACGTCAGTGACGTCACATCCGGTCCCTGGAACGCATCCTGGAACGCATAGTTCCTGGTTAATGGTGCCGGATGTGACGTCACTGACGTCACTTCCTGCTCCGAGCCGGTGTTTTCACTAGAAGACCGGCTTCATGCCCGGTCTTCTAGTGAAAAGATTCCTCCTTCTTCTCGCTGGCAAACGGGGCGGGTCGAACACCCGTACTGCTCGCCGGCCAGAAGGAGGGCGAACATCCATGTTCGCCGCCTTGCGGGCAGTTCGGCCATCACTGGTATGGATATGTTGGACAAAATCTTGATACTTGCTATTTCAGCTGTTGGGGCATAGGCAATACGCTCATGAGCCAACAACCATGATGAATATAAAGCATCTTATGGTTAGGTACCTTTCACCAGTGGTCACACTCTGTAGCCTCTGGGTAACCAGGGTGGATCCGATAAGTTCTCTGTTTCAGCCTCGGTGTAGGTAGTCATATAGAAGAAAATGTCTCCCAGTGGAAAATAAGGCATAAGAGAGGCACCTGTAGTTTTAATGTTTGTCTGAACTTTATTGTTATTGTGTAAAATCCAGTTTAAAACCAACCTCTCAAGACCACTTCATCAGGGTAACAAGGTTGATATGCAGTCTCCAGACTCTTTCCGCAGTGGCACACAGCTTCTTTCTAACTGATAGTTCACTGGCGAAAGAGTCTGGAGACTGCATATCAACTTTGTTACCCTAATAAAGTGGTGTTGAGAGCCTCGAAATGTGTTCATTTTAAACTGGATAAATAAGGTTCAGATAAGCATCAAAACTAAGGGCACCTTACTTATGTCTTATTTTCCACTGAGAGACTTTTTCTTCCATATGACATCTGAATTTTTCTTCTATTGACTAAGTTAATGAAAGATAGCAACAGATTATCACAGTTAAAGTGACATTGTGCAGCTGGTGGTAACATGCAGAGAAAATCTTAGTATGTGTTACTACATACTACATGTCAGTTACATTTTCAATACATTTTACCTACAACCATTTAAAATAAAAGACAGAAAGTCATTGCAACTGAATTTCAAGTGCCCACATCCCACTAATTAGATAAATACAAAACAGTATGTTGGTCGAGAAAAACTTGTCCTGGGGGCTAGCCACTCCAAGGTATAGTATCTAGGTTTTTCTTGACCAACGTACTGTTTTGCATTTATACAGTTTTGACTTATTACTACATATATGGAATGACCTGAATGAATAAGAACCTTTAGGGACAAATTCTATTTTGTACTGCAGAGTTTGGCAGCAGGGCCAGCAGTATATTAGAGCATGTATATGTTTATTATAGCAGCAACTACAAGTGTTGTACTGTGTTAGCCATAAATGAATTCAAACGTTTGTATTACCTTTTATTAGTTAACTGAAGTCATTAATAAAGTAAGCTTCTTCAGTCTTAATACAATTCTAGTGGACTTTCCTCTTTTTCCAATTTTTTAATGACAAAAGAAAAAGTTGAGGTACAACCAGGCTTTAAGACTTTAAAGACTGTAAAGGTTTACACATGCAGTGCAAACAATGCAAACATAAATGCACATTTGTGAGTGGTCATTGGCAACCATTTACCTTCCACTTCATCCTATCCTTATGGATATGTTTTCCCTGTGATTGAGATTCATTGGAGGTTTGAAGCAGTAAATGGAAAATTCCCAACCAATTGTGTAAACCTAGCCTACGTGGTAATTAGTTACCTTGGTATAAAGTGGTTAGCAGAAGATAATCTTTAAAACATGTGTTGATATGTTTTTTTGTTTGAAATAAAAATACAAAAGTTTGTGGTTAATGCATGTAGTGATGTGTCTTATAGCTCTAGCACCATATAACATGTTAGTTACTTTTATACAGTCTATTGCTAGCCCTATTTACAGACATGTGTACATGCTCTGTGAATTTGTTTCAATGACCTTGGCATAGAAAGTTTATTTATAATCTATTTCAAAAAGTCTGAGAGGCAAGCAACTGATTCAGAAATCTCAAGCCTGCCAAAACTGCAAGAGTGAAGAATTTGCTTCTGTCTACATTTTACACAAAATCCCTGTGGTCATTACTAAATAATGTATAAAAGTCTTACATCAAAAAGTCTAAAAAGAAATAAGTTCACAGCAGCTAAACGATAAAATTGGAAAATTCTCAAATGGCTGATAAGCTTAACCAAGCAAAGATGAGCATATAAGCAAACAAACTGCTGGTGTGTGAAAGAGGAAAAGGGTAGTTAAGCCACTGGCTGAACTTGCTCGCTTCACTTTATACTACAGCTGAATAAGCAAGTAGGGACAAGTAGTATGATTTCCAAAAGTCCATTTAGCTTCCGGCCTCCATGTAATTCACATTTGTGTTCAGCGCTTTTAAGCAAGTTAAATTCAGAAGGATCATTGCTTCTGTAAAGGACATCTAAACCATTAATGCTGTATACATACCTAATATTGGTCAAAAAGAGATACCGTGCACAGAGGCAAAACCATTACTTTTAGGGCATGACACCAATGTTTCTGAACTGCACTTGACCCTAATGGCAGATATTGACATTTATCAACATATTCAGTTTTTAACAAATAGATATTTGTTAGATTTTTATTTAAACTCGTTTTATTTTGAAGAATGTATTCACCCTGGTGATTTTAATCTGAATCATTAAACTTAACCCCAATTCATTATAGATGACCAAACAAATAAATGCATACTAGACTTTGAAGTACTATAGACAAGACTATACATTGGTTGAATGTTTTCAGTTAATGAATGACCCATGATATATATGATTATAGAAGTCCATTTTGCTGACACATGTATACATGCTTGGACTTAGGGAGGCTTTCCAAATAATCCCAAATTTTCCCTATGTTTCAGCAGAAGTCAAATGCATAGGTTAACTCAATATACAGTATGTGGGTCATTGAAAGTATTCTATAATTTTAAAATCCATCATCCCTCACAAAAGTATAGATTACAATAATATCAGATTACAATACAAATGTACAACAGCCAGTGTGTACAATTCAATTTTGTCCTCTATCCTTCCCCACTATCTAACGTACTTAGATAGTGGCTCAATACCTAAAAAAATGTTCCTTATATTGGCCTGGAGCCTGGAGTCACTTGGAATCACTTTCTGTGACTTCCTATTCAATAAGGGAAAACTTGAAAGTTATGGTCTGCCTCCTACATAGCCGACCTGATATAAGTAGGAACTATTTGGTTTTGTAGTATTTTTTTTATGTCTTACATCGATTCATATTACCAGAAAAAGTCCCAGCGTACAAATGTTGGGTGTTTCTTCTAATTGATTGTTAATTTTCTCCTCATTGATTGTTAATTTTTTCCTAAATGATTATTGGAAGAAAAGTATGTTATGAAGTTTTTAAATTGGGCAATGCCACTTTAGAAATGTTTCTACTTGTTTACATCACACACTGCAATAAGTAAACAAATATAAATCCACATTTTGATGAGTTTATAAAAAGATGGTGGAATTTATTAAAAAAAATTCAACCATTTTGACGATTTCATGTTAATTGCAAAGCCCCTGAATGGACTTACTGGAGATGTAGAGAAGGGTTGGGGGCATACTACAAAAAAAAGTATGGCTCTAACACAAAGTTTTTGCATAAATTAAGTTCATAGTCAAGTAAAAATATTAATAATAGAAATTTCGACCTGCATCCCGGTGTTCCCCCCACATACGACCCCCCAAACCTAACTGTTAATGCATAGGGCATAGGAACTCACCTGTCCTTCGAACCCCCACTAATGGGTCTTTGCTTGGAATCTTCTTACAGCGGAAAAAGGAGGAGAGGTGAGGAACTTGCTCAGGCACTGTCTGGGTCCCTGATGGGCTTTCACGTACTCCAATCAGCATGCTCAGCTGGAGCAGTAGGCAGACGGGTGAGTTACTATGCTCCCCCTACAACATACAGGGGATGATTGCATAATATATATTGTGGCACATAACCTTTCAGGATTCGATGATATATATGACACAAAATGTGCATTACCACACTACAGTGTTCCCTAATGCTTACCGTATCATTTAAAACAAGTTTTGTTATTAAAAAATAATGCTGCCATTTCATTATAAAATTATACAAGTCAGTATAGATTGAAAATGTTATGTGCGGTCCTTGCCCACTATTGTGCTAGAGCAAAAAAAAAAATTTCAAATGTTTCCACAACCCTTTTCTACATCTCTTCTTTTATATAATAATTATTTATGTGTATATACAATATATGATAATGGAGATATGATATATGATATAATTTTGTTTGTTTCATTTAGCACTACAAGAGTTTTTGGTGACATATGTTTTTATTTTGGATGAAACAAATGTCTCACTATTTTAGGGGTGGATTTGTTAAGTACTGGTATAATAGGGAATGCAGAGTTTTGTACATTTCAACTTCACTTCCATCAGATAAAAACTTTGTTGAAACTGGAAAAGCACAGAGACTACCAGACCACGGTGCCGTTAAGAAAATAAAAAATACAGCCCCTAAAAATGCTTCACCCATGAAGGCCTAATCATAGAGGCAAAGAATATTACAATTATCCTAATTAGTAAACAAGCTTTGGTGTCTAGTGTCCTGTGATCTGTCCCATGTCCTCTAGCCTTCAGAGAAGTGACTAGTGACGAGTAGTAATGAGCGAGCACCAAAGTGTTCAGGTGTTCAGGTCCAAGCACATCGCGATATTCGTGTGTTCTACCAAGCACCCGAACCCAATGTAAGTCAATGGGAGATAACCAGACACCCCCTGCTCGGATGGGGGAGGGTGCCTGGTCCATTGGAAAAGTTGGCAATGTGACAGAAACACCACCCAAATCGACCGAAAATACTCCCAAAACTCCCCCCCCAAAAAATTTTACATGAAAAATTACAGCTCCCTTTCCTGTCTCCATTTCCTATACTGAACATATATTTATTATCTGTAACCATAAAAGAATGGCTATAGATTATAAACTTGAAGGAGCATTAACATTAACACCAATGTACAATTAACGCGAATCACAGAAACACTTTCCAAATACAGTAAAAAACTGTTATCTGTAATAATTTCAATTATTATCACAGATAACAGCAACATCTGACACACTCTCAATTATCCAATTACCCTCATTCAATTACCCAAAAAACTACTGTTTTTTTAATCTAATAATTGATGAAATTATTAAATATAAAACCACAATCCAGACAATTTAACATTTCCTTCAAAGCAATAGGCAACAAACCGCACATAAGACCACCTACAGCTATTAAAGAATGACCCCTACCAAAACCACCAGCACACCAACAAAACCCTTAAACATGTAACATGAAATAAATGTGTCCAATCAATACATACAGTAAATGCACCACACAATACATAGTGCCCTAAAATGTTCCCAAAAACCTGAAATAATCATATAATCAGTCCCATACATTAACATAACAATAAAACACACTAATCCACATGAATTTCCCCTAAACAATGTATACAAGGGAGGAGCGGTGGTTGTTGCTTACTTATGATGATCTAAGTACGTCATGGTCTATATCCTGTTGTGCAATAGCGTCATCACGCCGGTGGGCGGACACGCCGGTCCAGCACGTCACTGGCGGTGATATCCCTGTGGTTATCATCTATCCATTCACCGCCGCCATTATGATGTGCGGTGCAGGGATCAACCAGGGGACAATGGAGTGTGGAACACCATTTAGATCCGCCTTTGAAATTCAATCGCCAGCCCTGGGTATAAAGAGCAGGGGGAAGGAGACACAAGCTAAGGTATGGCATGTGGCTGCAATGCCCATGCTATCAAGGACCATCATGCCTTTTAAATGCCACGTACATTGACCCTGAATGCTGGAGTGTGTAAGTAGTATTTGATAACTATTTTATACTTTGATTTGGTTGTGTACTAGGATATTCTAGGCATCAGTGGAGTTGGTCTAAGCCCCTGATGGAAACCTAGACTTAACCCTTGTATGCACTTTTTGACAGATCCAGGGAAGAGCAATTGGTCTGAGGATCTATGGTTTTTGGGTCAATTTACAAACATATCTCCTCTGTTTGGCATATCAAATAAGAATACTTGTATCCAGTCACATTGTTTGTGCGCCACCTGTACCCAGTGGACTGCCGTTACCACTACTTATGTGTGTGAGGGATTTCTATGAAGACTAACCTCATCACTTGTTATAATGGACTTAGAAATAATCTAGCGATTGATTGGAGACAAGGTTGATTCTCAACCAGGTAAATGTTGAAAAGTTTGGTTGGTCTGGCCTGATTCACAATGTTGTTTGTGAATTTTTTGAAATTAATATATATGTTTGCTGTTACTACATCCAATATATGTGTGCCTCCTGATGAAGCCCTAAATGGGTGAAACGCGTCGAGGACAGTTTAGACTGCACATAAATCTCAGTAACTCTCCCTATCGGGTAGCTATGCTTTAACGATGTATTACCTACTGGTAGTCCCTTCATTAGGTATCAGATAATGGTTTTTGATTGTGTAAAAATTTTTATGCAATAAATTTGTATGTATATTGAAATTTAGCTCTCATGTAGCCATGGTTCTTTTGAAATCTCATTTGCTTTCTTTCTTTTTGGTTCCCCTAAACAATATTATATTTCCTAATTAAATACATCATACAACACAATAACCGCATGAAATAATGAAAACCAGAAATAAAACAATGGCCACACCATAAAAACCCACAATTAACGAAACCAGACAATTATTAAACATGAAACATACATGTACAGGGTGGGCCATTTTTATGGATACACCGTAATACCATGGGAATAGGAAGAGGGTCATGTGACATCAAACTTATTGAGAATTCCACAAAAAAAACAATGGTGCACTTGGTTTTAACGTAACTTTATTCGTTCATGAGTTATTTACAAGTTTCTGTCCACTTATAAAATGTGTGCAATGTGATGCCCATTGTGTTGGATTGTCAATGCAACCCTCTTCTCTGACTCTTCACACTGATAGCAACACCGCAGGAGAAATGCTAGCACAGGCTTCCGGTATCCATAGTCCATAGCCCCCAAGGTCTCCTGATCTGACCCCCTTAGACTTTTATCTTTGGAGTCATCTGAAGGCAATTGTGATTTCTTGGCAATCAATCGCAAATGAATGCACAAACCTGGAGCGACCATTCGTGGTTACACAAAATGATCAGCCAGAGAACATTTTTCTCTGGTCGATCGCCAATACTTTGAATGGGGACCAGGAGAACCCGGTCTTGCAGTGAAAAGCCGGCTCGGTAAGCCGGAAGTGACGTCAGTGATGTCACATCCGCCAACGGAAACCAGGAACTATGCGTCCCAGGTACCGGATGTGACGTCACTTCCGGTTTTACTGAATCTGTCCACGAACAGGTGGACGGCAGACTATTTTTTAAATTCGGCCATCACTAGTCAGCACCTAACATGGCTACTGCCATTACAGTAAGGGTAGTACTTACCTAACCCTTGATTGCTGGTCTACAACCCGCAAAATATGTGGGGTGCAGACTCAAGCAGACTCAAGCATGGACATGAGAATAACGAATGATGTCCGAGTAGCGCCCAACGCCGAGCACAGCAATGCTCATGCCGAACACTAGTGATGAGAGCATAGGCAATAACCGTGTTCGCAAAATATATTTTTGCCTATTATTATTTTTTGCCTATAAATTAATGATCTCCAGTCATTAATACCTTCATTGCACAAATTGGCACATTGGGGCATCCGCATATTGGGACCGCAATGCACAGAAGTTCTGGGTACTGATATAAAAAATCTTGAATATTCGGGATTACGAAGAAATAGCACTATATTCAAGAATTCTCGAAGTGTCTATATTTGCAATACAAAAAATTGTGATTTGAATATTCACAATCAACACTAGAAGTGACCTTGCCAGTACATTGAAGTACACTGAAGTACACAGTACACCGAAACAGTAAGTAATATAAAAATTACAACTACAACTAATTCTCTGAGAACATATAAATATATCGATAAAATAAAATAAAATAGATGCAGTTAGAGAGTCATGATTTTTTTTATCTTTTATGTACATATACTTTACTGAGTTTTTTTTACTTCATTTGTATTTGAATTGACATCTATTTTATGTCTATACATTCATGGATGATATAAAAGATAGTTGACAAGTAACTTTTTAAAGCACAATCTAACATACAGAAGAAATTGTATTGTAATCTCTTGCAAAGATGAACTGATGGCATTAAGCTGAATTTTTTCCATTTATGCAGAATACAGTTAAACATTTCAAATAGTCTTCTTTATCTAATCCAGCATGCCATAACATGAATAATAGTCTTTTGGACATTTTTCCATCTCTCTGCAAAATAAGAATAGTTTATTTCCTATAGTGGCCTTCCTTTTAGAAGTCTGGCTCCCTCATGAGTGTACTGTTTATGTGTAAAACATCGACATGAGGTCCTGTTACCTTCATATTCTGCAGGAAAATAACTGAACTATGGTCTTTTCATCAGAAAAGCAAGAACAGAGAGAAAAGCAGAACAGAGAAACAGAAATGGTTATTATTAGCAATGAAATGCATTTCTTTTTTTGTTCTTACAAAAGTTACAAAAATCTTTCTGTGGCATTATATATAAAAAATATCAAGTAGAAACACCCAACAATACTATGCCAAGGACCTAATAAGTAGCAGGACAACCTTTAAAAAAGCCCTATTCTTTTTTGGAATAGTGTTTTGAAATGTAGGATATATATATATATATTTATATATAAAATATGTACACCCCCTGTTATCCTACACACTAATAATTGGTGAGTTCCCAATCAGTATAGTTCCTGATTGATTGGGAATCACTATGAACTAAGGTCACATATAACCATATCACAGTACTGTATTATTTAAATACCTGAAATGGAGCCACATGTATATAAACCGTTTTATGTATGCAGTCAACAGAGCCACAATGTTGCACAGTAGATGCAAAGCACAGTGTGCCATGTTAGAGTTAATGCTTTTTTTTTTTTACTTTCTAGTTGCTTTCTAGTTGCTTGAGTTGTTAATATATATTAGATTCTCAGTTCTCAAAACTCAAGCAATTATATTGCAACCCAGTTTTGTTTCATCTTATATTGTGAATGTACACCACAAGAGGTTGCATGTGTCCTATACAGCAGAGTGTCTAATGGTACAAAAAGTTATAGTATATATATATATATATATATATATATATATATATATACACACATAGTCATGGGCAAAAACATCGGCACCACTGCAATTATGTCTGAAAATTATCCATGGATCCTTAAATATCCACTAACATATAAACTAACATTGTGCCATCTTACCTGTCTGAAGGGGGCCCAAGGCATCTGTATACTGTGTACAGCATCCCCGCCAATCTTTCCAGGTTTCCTCCTCTTCGAAATCATTGATGGTGGGGGGCAGACTTATTGACCTTCCTGTTAATGTGGGTTTTTGTCCTAACATCCCTGACATCAATGATGACACCGGGAATGTGACACAGGGGATGTGAGGGGAGGACATGAGGGTGGGCTGCTGAAACAGATTACTCTGTAACTTGTTTTGATTACCAATACTACTCTTTTTAAATGTGTCGTAAATGGGCGTAATACCCAGAGGGTTAATTAACTCAATGAGATGTAAATATTTTCAGATTTAATTTATAGCTATGTTTAAATACCAGGTCATATACAGACTAAATACTTATAGGAAGGAATCTGTTATTTTACATTGTACAATTGTTATAGAAAATCTTTACCTCACCATATGGGACTCACTCTCAGCTACTTTAGCAAACCAGTCTGTCTCGTCTCAAACATATATAAACCTTGTCAAATATATCCTTAAAAAGTGATAAAGTGGGAAACTTTAAGTGACCTTATCATTACATCACCAACACATTGTACCAGAGTAATCAAAAACAATTACATTTCTATGTGTTATGCATCAGGCTGTTAACATTTAATTTTGATTTAGGAACTATCAACATCCAATCTGTCAAATAAAAACAGGAAAATACATTACTAAATGTAAATGCAATTCTGTATGTAACCCCTTTGACTAGAATATGGACATTTGCATATCCATAACAAGCAGTAAAAAAGTATTTTGCCTAATATTTTCCCTTTTTTTTTTATACCAGCAAATGGCGAAGATGTGTTTGGCTGCATAAGTGGCTAAGCTAACTACACGTAGGGACAGAAAAGTCAGAAAGATTTTAAAGAAGAACTTAGCTTAGCCTCATTTATGGCGTTGCATACCCTTAACCGTAACACTATACCCTTTCACGGAGCAGCAGGTGTGGACCCACTGTGCCACGTATCCTACCTCCTCTAAGGGTGTTGTCTAAGTGAACCCACTCGTTCTTCACAATACCCCTGATGGTGGGGATAGACTTTCCAGAGGGGATCACCAGGTCGCTACTTCTTGAGGGATGGTAGGAACACAGGCAGCTGGTCCAGGGGACAGCAGGGAAGGCTCTAGGGACACAGGTGCCGTCAGCCAGACAGTGTGACAGGGCAGGCAGTGCAGGTACAGATCAGGTAGCAGGAGAGTGCAGCAGGCAGGTAAGGGTTAACAGGTATCAGTCTCAGAACACAGGCAGGACTCTATATCACAGGAACAGCAATGGCAGGCAGTGCTTAGTACAACACAGAGACCTTAATACTGAGGCAAGGCTGAAAGGGCAGGGTTCCTTATATAGCTGCAAGAGGTCCACTATTGGTCAGCCAGGTCACATGACAAATACCTTAAATCCCAGGAAATGACATGCGCTGGTGTTTAAGGAAGTGTGTAGAAATATCAGAAGCACCACTGAACAGGGTGCCCAGATCTGCAACGGAAAGTAGGGAGGCTGCGGCGGCGTATGGCAGCTGCTGTTACAGACCCTAACATATACCAAGTATATGCCCTACCTAGGTGGTCAGTTTTCATGGGTAAGTAAATCTGACAGAGCTTTATCCTCTGGTAGGACATTCTTTTTACCACCATGGACTGGGGGGGGGGGGGGGGGGGGGGGGGGGGGGGGGGCTGTTATGAGATAGGCACCTAGCAGAAGTGGTTCAGCATTAATAGCTGATTCCTGATATTTTAATCTCTGTGTTAACTCTCATATCTGTGGTGTATTCTCTCATCTCTTCCAATGTAACCATTGTGTCATGACTAAAATTTGATTTACAACATATATTATACTAATAACTTATCAGTCAGCACCACATTTTTGGATCTAGCAAGACTACATGGGAGTGTTAATTTAGATTGTCATTAATCAGCAATGCACATATCAGAGAAAAAAAGGTGCTCAGCTATAAGCAAGGCAGAACAAGGACCAGGGTAACGTCATGAGCTGATGTCATGAGCTCAGAAACAGAGGCTTTTGGTTTCCCTTTTTTTATGTAATACTCTTTTTACATAACTGTGTGTTTCAAACATTATTATATTCAGGATGTCTGTTAGACCCTTGTACAGACATATGTTGGGAAGTTACAGGCCTACAACATAAAGAATCCATTTATGTCTATGGTGCACTTTTGGTACATAAATCTGGACCTCAGCAGTGCGTTAGGGAGGTTAAAGTCATATTCCAAAAGTTGTTTACAAAACTCTTGCCAAAAGTTTTTGAAAAAAAAAAGTAAAAAAAGACAAAGTTACTTTTGATACACATACACAGAAATAAATATGGTAGATAAATGCTGTGCTAAATATTTTAAGAAGATTAACCATGAAATGGAGAACAATTCTAAGATTCAACGCAATAATATTAGCTTTTTCTGGACCTGTTGCATGGGTTTTACTTGTCATGAGCTCAGCTTATTACACTGGTTTATATACATTTGTAAAATCTACTGTAGAAATTGTTGATAAAATAGATTAGGTGACTAACTCTGCTATTATGATTTTTTGTAGCTGGTTCTACCATTGCACAGGAAGGACAGAGAAGGCAATGTAAAGTGATCCTGAGCTCCAGAGCAAATTTGGTGAGAACACACCCTGATTGAAAAGTCAGAGACCAAAGATATACACTCACTAGCAATTTTTTTTAGGTATTACTGTTCAACAGCTTGCTAATGCAAATTGGGGTTTATGTGGAATGGGAAAGGGAAAATATCCGGGGGAAAAATACATTGTTGATGCCAGCAGTTAGAGGGGCTGAAAAAACTCAAATGACCACTAATTTCTACAATTACTAATTGTTACCACTAATGTAAACAATTAAAATTTTTCTTTACAATTCATCCGTGCAAAATAGTATAACATCATATAAAAAATAGATCTTAGTGCCTTAGGTTTAAATTGTATAAATTAAATGGTTTGTCAAGGCTGAGGGTTGAATACACAAATATACTCAGTTGTTTATCAGTAATGTAAGATATAATAATAATTGTTAGTTAAACATTCCAAATAAAAAAACACATCACATTCTTAGAAAAAACAGAATGTATTGATTTCTTATATCTACTTAATTGAGAAAGCAAAAAAGGGGGAAAAAAGAAAAAAATCATTGCCTGTAGCCTTTGGAAGTCACCCCATGCTGTTGGAAAAAAATATAAAGTCCAGACAAAATCACTTTCATAATTATTGATTTGTTTACTTCTTTCTTTGAACCTAAAATAATTACTGTGAGTATAGAGTTGAACATAATGTAAGAAAATTCAACTGGGAGCAAGTTATACCATGTTTTTGTGTTTTCTCTACTGGATACTGTATCTTAAAGCAGTACTGAGACCTCGGGATGTCAAAATAACAGCTGGAGCAGAGAAGCAAGAATTTAACTATATTTTCCACTAGATATACAATGGTCCCTGAGATTGTTTGACTTAAAGCTCTCCATGGAATAGCTCTTGAACTGCAATGGAAGCCTAGGGCTTGACTATATCAGTAAGAAAAGAAAATTTGATCGATGTTGGTTGTTGTTTCCTTTGGTTATTTCTTCTTTTATAGTTCGGCCTCTGATTCTGAATAATATTGCTGTTATTATTTTGATAAGTGCTTTTGACCTTAGAGTTTGAATTTGAGTTTTGTACCTTGTATTCAGAATTAATTTTCCTCAAAGGTCAAAACATTTTACCTATATTTCACAACCAAAAGCAAAATCCTTTTTTACACATTCTCATTTTACAATGTTGTTGTACTTCTTTTATTGCAGTCATAACAGGTTTAGTCTGTAGGTGTGTTTGCTGTACAGTTGTTCCATATTGCAAATGAATACATATTCAGCTTTCCTTCTGTTGTTGCAGGGCAAATGTTAAAAGGATATGAGCGCATTCCACATCGCCTTATGTAAATGGACCTTTGTAATCCCTCAGACAGGCAGAGGGATTTAATTAAAAAAAATCGAAAAGAATTGGTTTGTGAAATTTTCAATTTAATAACCATGGATAGTGCTTTTCTAGTGAATGCCTAATACATTTATATTACATATGTGAATATTTAGTGTAAGCCAGGTTTATGCTGCAAAGTTTGTAAGATGCCAACAAAGGCAAATAAACACATATTTCAAAACAAGCTGTTTGTTAGTTATTTCTTTCAGTCTGTTTTTTTTAGGTAACAATCATGAAGTTTGGACAGAATTACCAATAAGCAGTCTATATTCACTCACAAATATATTTTTCATTTAAAAAGAAATTTCCTAGACAGATGCTTCACAAACAAAAAGGTAAATATTTAGGGTAAGACCCATCAAAGTTGCTTCCTTTGTTTCCTTTTACATTGGCCTGTGCTTAATTTGTTAAGCACAAAGTTTCCACAGGGAAGCAGGGATATGTCAGCATAATGTATCCATGCTGCCAGGATTGCCCGCTGGTTGCCCACAATTTAAGGAAAACTACAGCCTAGTGGGTGGTAATGGGTCCATTTCATTTGAATTGCCACTCTTACATTATTACATAAACTCTAGCTATCTAGAAGATTTCTGGAGGACTTGCAAAGGATTAAACATTTTGGTAAATTTTCCCACCTCGGAATGCATCCTAAAAGCCAAAGTGCACGAACTGATATATAACAATGAATATGTGAATATGTGACATTAATTAGTTCTTGTTATGTTTCTTTTTAAAAGGTACTGAAATTGTTGAAGATAAAGTAAATTGCTAGATGTGTGATTTTGTTTTTTTAAAAAGAATACTCGTGCTTATTAATTTCATTACAATTATTTCTGCAAGATCAACGTTTCCAGATGCTTCCTGGACTCTTGAGAGCATACTTCATCCTGTAATAATAAATGATGGCCCAATAAAAATAAGAAACTTTATACGTTTAGACTGCAATTAGGACAAATAAAACATTCCAAAAAGTAACAATTTATAGTAAACGTGATAGCATTACTAACGTAAATATACACAATTCTCTGGTGTGTTTCCATGAATCACAGTAACAGCAACTTTATGTACTTGTCTAATTAAGCACACTATAAGTGTGTCAAACTAAAAATAGAATATTATTAACAAGCTTCCAGAGTATTGTTTATCTGTTAAATGTTTAATGTTCAGTAGAATTGAAAATGCTGAAATGAATTTCTATGACCACCATATGAAATGTTTTTATTTCACTTTCTTAATTGTAATTTAATGGTAAATCAGTATTCTCTTTCTGAAGGGGTTCTGGTGAGAGTCATATAATGGCTGATAGATAGGTTAATAGGGATTTGAAAAGAATTTGTGTTTAATAAAAAAATGTTGAATAGGTGGTAAAGGGAAATATGTGCTTCAAGAAGGATGGGAACTTCCAGTTTAGCTGGGAAGTACAAAAAAAAAAAGAAAAAAAAATATAATGTACACCAACATGATTAACAGCTGATTAGAAAGTACTTAACTAGTGATGGCCAAACATTGGTCACAGCTGTTTGTGAACAGGCGGATTGGACTTTAGGAAAAGTCCGACATCCACTTGTTCGTGGTGAACCACCAATTCCAGAGGCGCATCTTTGTCCCTCGACGTCTACCGACAAAATAATCTTGACAGACACGGGTTGTGTGGTTGGAAGAATACCCTCCATACTAGCGTGTGAAGATAATTTTGTAGATCCCTGCGTGGCTCTTCGCTATCGGCGCATGTGCATTTAGGGTAAAGCCGCGCAGGGATCTAAAAAATCTACTTGACAGACACCGGAGGTGTGGGTATTCTTCCACCGGCTGGATCTTTTTAAGATCCCTGTGCGGCTGATCCATCCAGCGGAAGAATAACCACATATCTCCTCAGGGGCCAAGGGGGAACATGCAGCTCAATGCCATCACTGCGGGCATCCCTGTATATAACATATAAAACATACATTAACTAATGGTAACTAACCCAGTGGTACATGAGTGCAATTGTTAATATATTTTATTTGTTAAAGGTTAATATTTTCTGACAAGTCTTTTCTCCTCTAAATATGATGTATTACTAGTGGGTAAGTGGTTTCATTTCTAATGTGCACAGTGTAGTAAAATGTATTTTTATTTGAGCATATTGTATTATAACAAACAATATGATATGAAGTTGAAATAAAATCATGTTGTGCTGAAGTAGTTAAACAGTGATTTAAGAAATGTATTTTCCAAAATTTTAAACTCTGTAGTACCTGACTTATTATTTATGTAACCACAGAGCTAAAGGTGTCATGTTAATGCCATCTTACACAAGCTGTTCTTGAAGTGCACACAGCAAAAGAACTTAGCTGAAACTGCAAGTATTTCACTCCTGACCTTTAACAGCAGTCACATATAATGATTTTCTGCCAGAGAAGTAAGAGCTGCATTCCAACATAGCTTAGATAGAGTTTATTATAGAAGTAAAAGAAATGTAACAAGGATCTTGTTATAGATTATCAAACTGTTAGAATTAGTAAAAACCTGTGCTAAGTACCAACCATCCTTTCCTTCATCTGGAATCTTTACATTGATAATTTTCTTCATCAGTAAATACAACTCCTAAAAGCTTTATATGGATGAATTTCAGAAATAAATGAGGTCATTTTGCAAACAAAAATTATCTGTTACATTATTAAGGTTATTTCTAATGCAGCAGATTTTTGTTTAAATATGAAAAAGATATAGTTTGTGAATTTCTGCCATCCAAATATTGTCCTGGAGTGTCATAATGTTGAATCTCAAAGTCAGAATTTTCACATGCTCAGTTGAATTGATCCTAAAAATCAGGATTTTAGATTTCACAAATAATATTGTAAAATTTATAAATGTACCCAAAGCATTATGTTAATTTAACATCAGTACAATTGGAAACATATCTGTTATTTCTAAAACGTGGTGTTGTATGTTAGAGATGGTCGATTTTTTCGACTAGCTAATTGTGTGACTTGATTGCAAAGCCTCTAAAAAAGATATACACAAAATGGCTGGAGATGTAGAGAAGGGTTGTGGGAACATTTGAAAAATGATTTTTTGCTCTAGCACATGTAGTTTTTACATAAATTAAGTTCAAAATCAAAGTCAAAGCCGAAATTTAGATTTTCACAATTTTTAATTGACTGTGAACTTAACTTATGCAAAAACTATTTGTGTAGAGCAATACATTTTTGTAGTGTACCCCCAACCCTTCTCTACATCTTCAGCAGGTTTGGTGATGATACCATGCTCAGGGGCTTTGTAATTAGCTCAAAACCGTTGAAATGCTCAATTTTTTTACAAAAAAATTCGACCATCTCTATTGTATGTCTATACAATAGTATTTAATAAAAGGTGGATAATTTAACATTTGTAAAATCAAACCACCTTGGCTTTTTGTTTCCCCTAGACACAGAGCAGGCAATTTTGCTGAGCCACTTATCTCACTACTAAGAGATAGTTGATTAGATGCTGACATTTTACCATGCAAATTGTATGCAGACTAAAAACTGGGACATAGCGGAATTATTTACTTATAATGGTAGTGAAGGCAGTATTGAATTTGAAAACATAACCAAGGGTACCATGTTCTAATAACTTTCTGAGAATAATAATTTGTGGAATTAAATATGTTGCATCCTTAAATATGAATTAAATATGTTGTGAACCTTTTTTTAATGATGGAGGTGTAGCCAATTTCCAATGCAAAGGAAACAAAATGGTTTGTGATTAAAGAAATGTGTGTATGTATCATTTGCTTTTATAATTATTTTCTTGTATATGATATCTTAATGATCTCATAAGACAATGTTCTTCCATTCTATGTAAGAAAATTATATATTGAGATCTTTTTCACATTTTCCACAACAGGAATCTACCTCTTGTTTCTGTGAAAAGGATAATAATGGGAATTGTGGGGGTTTAGCTGCAAATGGTGCTCCCAATGAGGCGACTCCACACAGACAGTCCTTTCCTTCAGGGCTCCTGCGTGTGTTTATTGGCAAATGAAAACAAAACTCACCCTGGCAGGGGGAAAATTGCAATCCAAACACAGTCCTTAGGTAAAGCCACAGAAAATCCTACAACTTAGTTCCTACAAAATCCTACAACTTCGTTCCACAGCCTGCTGGCTGCTGCACAATCCTCTCCTCTCCTTTTCAGAGCAGAGACTGTTTTACACACATCAGCCCCTGATATGAAATACTGGACCCTGGATTGGGAATCTGCCACCCTGCTCTTGCAGATTCCAAGTAAAACCAGCCCCAGAACAGAACTTAAAAAATACCAGCAGAGGAACATGAAAAGTTCCCTGCAAATAAAGAGATTGCTGGTGTCTCCTCAGAATGGGAATCTGAGATATTGGGGTCCCACATATCTCCCATCCAGCACAATGCCCAGTGACACAGATGATATCGGGGTCACTGTGTTGCAGTATATAGTAGACATGAGATGTTGCATAGGTTTTTTTTTTGCAGAAAAGGAAGTTACAATTAGAGGGATTGTTCAAGTAGTTGCAAATCTGGTAGTAACAACATAGATGAAGCTTAAATGGGAGAACATTGTCAAATAAATCTATACAAGAAGCTTCCATTTAAAAGAAGTATTAAAGAAAGGTTTAAGAGGGAAAGAAATTGACCTGGGGGGAAGGTATTATTATGATTCAGAGGCATAAGAGGATTATGGAATGTGGACAAAGAGTGTGATACTGCCACCATATGAAATATGTGAAGTAGTTGAAATCAACCAATGGTGTGGCGTGTTGTATGTGAGGGAAGTGCGACCTAGCCAGATCTTGTCATGTAAAGCACAGAGGTAATAGGAGTTTTCTATATTATGTGATGCTAATGATGAACATGCTGGTTTATTACCCTGGTGAGATAACATACTTGATAGTAATGCCCCCAAAAATCACATTCCTATACAGGTGGGCATGATTTTCATTTTTCAATACATCAGCAATTGAAAACCATTACACGGCTTTGATCCTGAAGATAATACACACCTTTGGAATCAAACAATACTTTGATGAGGGCATCCACTGTTTTCCCTACCACAATTTCCCTATTGCATGGCAAGTAAAACAAGCTCATCACTTGGAGAAATTTCAGTGAACTTCACCCTACTTCGTATTCATTTTTAATATTTTTATTGCTTCCTACTGGTATACTCTGTGTGAACTTTTTTTTACCTACTATACTGTCTAATTACTGAACCACATTTATAAATATACGGATTTTATTAAGTAGTGCTTGACATTTGCTGTTTAGAAACCTATAATTTAAAAGTGAAAAGGTTTGTTTACTTCTTAATTTACCAGCATGAGGTGTATCATTATGTTTGAAAAGAAATAGCAGAAAAGCTGCCATTTTCTGCATGTTGTTAACAAGAACAATGCTTGATATTTATGCCAGCTGTTCCAGCAATTGTTCTGTTTTCATCGCATCAATAACCAGCAGATTTAAATCAATCTATTACAACTTGCTTTGTGAGGGATACTTCTAGGTGTTATTATGCTCGGTTTGTTTTATATTACATGACAAAAGGCATCCCTGATACTTCTTGGGAATTGCAATTTTGCCTAAATAGTAAAAAATGTGATAATTGATGTTGTGCCTAAATATTTTAGTTGTTGTAGTAGTATCATACTTAATAAAAAATGTTAAAGGCTTGGTATGGCTGAACCTTGGTCTTGGAATCTGATTGTACCTAAAAAAAAAAATTTCATGGACCTTCCAGATTGAATGGGTCTGTAATCACACCTGCAAAAAAAGTTTATATACATTTATATACATACATTTTTACTGCTCATAATTTAAAAGCAGCTCAGTATTTGTTTTCCCAGCTTTCCCATCAGATAAGAAGTCATGGGGTAAAGTGTTGGTATTTCCCCTATAAGCAAGGTGTGTGGTATTTTTAAAGGGTTGGTTTTCTTCCTTGGGTTGAACGCCTTGAGAAAAAAAAATGGAGAGTGAGGAGAATTTTAGAGCAGAATGGGAACCAAGCATTGAGTGATAGTACCCATCTATGGCTTAAAATGAAGAAGATTCTAAAAGAAAATCAGAGCATGTCCCTTTTTTACAAGTACATCCAAAAGTGACCTACAAGCTGGAAGGAGAATCTACAACTTTTCAATAAAAGATTATTAAATAGGGAAGTATGTAAAAGCTCCCTTTTCAAAAGAGCGGTATGGGTAATTAAAACAGATTACATTATCTTTTTGAATTAATCGGCCACCCTTCCCCTGTTCACATATCTAGTGCCATCGATGCAGGTCATTGGTGTAGGCACCCCTATCATCAATGATGAAATCAGGACTCAAACTGTAAGTATTAAGCATGGACTAGTAACTGTTTAAGAAAAGATTGTTTTCAATGCATCAAGCTGATTAATGGAAAAATCATAAACTGAATGACATTTTTTTAACATTCTTTATTTAAGGTTTTTCAAAAAGACAAAAGTACAAACAAGTATGACAAAAAGTAACAAAAAAGACAAAATGAAAATAGAACCACGTAACTGAGAAGGAGGCATCAATACAAACAAACAAAATGTATGTGATTAAGTTGCCCAAGGCATGTTTGTCCTATGTAAGTTCTATGTAAGTCCTATGCAGTCGTGAAAGGAGCACTCTATTATTATCTATATCTATATCTATTATTTATAATCATATTATAAAAATGGTGGATCAGATCTGATGTGAGGTATGGGGTAAGGATATATCTACTCTCATTTTTGTATTACTGGTTGTGTCCCTGTATGGAGAAATTCCAATTGTCCTTAGCATCAACAACATCAGATATGAAAGTGAAGGTTGAATCCACAATTCTGAGTTGCCACCAGAATAGGAATAGATAGCAAATCATTCCTGTGATAAGCTTCTAAGATAGGAATTCTTTCCCTTGTGTAGGACAGGAAGTGAAGGAAATCCCAATTGAGATCCAGAGAACAAAGCATGCTATCTACAACTACTATTCTTTGGGTAACCACAGCAACCCCCAGTTCTGTTTTACTGGAGGGTTCCTTTAATTAAATATAGCTGACAATTAAAGATGTTATAGGAGACAGCATCTCCTTCCTCATCCATTAAGAACACTTTTTTTTAATAACCGTAGGAAGTAAAACAGAGAACATTAGCTAAAAGAATTGCATTATATAAAAAGATACTATCAGATCAAAGAAGCATATTTTTAATTTAGTTTTGGTTGACACAGATTTTTATCAGCTATCACTTTTCTCTTATCATGCTGATGAAACAGAATTTGTGCAGTGAATAAAAAGTAAAATTGTAGCACAGCTATCTTTCATAGTCACAATATGTTCTATCTGTCATCAGTTGAATCTTTATTTACTTCCAATGTTTTTTACTTACATCAGAAAGGCAGCTTTGTCCTGCTTTATTGTTTGAAGTGTCATTTCATGTTATTAGAGGGAATGTATATCTTTTCTAAACATTTTATCATTGCCAAGAAAACACAGAAAATGCTGAATACAATATAAAATTTACCTACTTATATAATAGTAGGGCATATTTGTAAAAATAAAATAGGAGTATAAACTGATGTAGCCAAAGGTTACCAAAGAAACACTGCATCATTAAATTTTAGATTGTAACATAGTGTGGCTTGCAGCACTTACAATATGTTCTTGGCAGTCATTAAAATGTTAAGGAAAGATATGTTTAATACTATCTTCCACCTACATAACAAAACAGCTTTTCTAATTGCAGATATCATTTTATCAACAAAATACAATGAAGTAAAATGCCAAAAAAAGAAAAAGAAAAAAGGGATCAGTAATATCCTAAAATGCAATGGGCTAAAGGCAAAACCATGACAATATTTATTTATTTTAGACCTTTTATGCTATAATTAGCATATTTGTGACTTTTTTTATTTGCATTGTGAGCAAGAAATAGAGTAAATTTAAATTATACAGCACATTTACTTCTAATTTTGTCATTTTATTGTTATTAGAATTTTACATTAAGTGTTAAAGCTTTACTCTAAGAAGCAGGTTAATTGTATCATCTATATTCAATTAGCTTTAATGGAGTGCATACATAGCAGTAGTGTCCATTGTGCATATCCTCATTTGAATGGGGAAATGCAGCAAAAGCTATTATTTTGATGTCCTGATAAATTATGTTTCAGATTTTGTTAAATTTACATAATGCATGACTAATGCCTCACATACGCATGAGCTGTAGCAGCATATCATATTCTCATTGTTGGTTACTGTCTACTGTATTGTATGATTAATGCTAATTAAATCCATTTTTTATTCCAGAATATATATTGTAGTATTTGCTTAAATGTTCAACTGCCATTGGCAAATCACACACCCAGAAGTTTCACTGGCAGTGGACTCTTGTCTTCACAAATTGCACATTTTCCACTTGAGGATATCACTTGACAACAGATGTCCAAGTGCTATCCAGCACAAAATGTAAATTGCATGCAAATGAATACCATGTCCACTTGTTGGCCTCCAGATTTCTCAGTCTTAAATTTCAATTTAAAAAAACAGATGGTTGTTTAAAGGATATACAATGTCTCTGAAGAATGAAGTACATTCTTCATCTTAAATTATTTACAGTATAACTATTTATACTAAACATAGTTGTCATAATATATTCAAAAGCATAAGTTTATTACAGTAACGACTTTTACATATTTTACAATACCTCATCGTTACTATAGTTATTTGCTCCTATTATTATTTAACACTGCAAGGGCCTGCTTCAGTTTGGGACAGTGCTGCTAGCTGTGTTTTCTTGCTTTTTCAAATGGATAGGTGAGAAATCAGCCTACAGAGGACAAAAATGTACAACAAAATGCATTTGTTTTTCAGAAAAAGAAAGCATAGCAAATTGAGTTTTGCATACATCTGTATTTCCCAGAAAGATTGTAAGCCATCCAAGATATCCCTTTTCCTGTTGGAGCAAGGGAAATGCCAATTAGAGTTTAAGTGATACCCTTTATTGGCTTACTGAAGTCATTAGAGAAGCAAGCTTTAGGGATGTTTAAAATCCCTTCTCCAGGCTTTCATACAATTCTGGTTTTAGAAGCTTCTAAAAGATACATTGCCTTGGAAATGCCAAATTGTTAATGTATGACCAATCCCATGTTTTTGTATATAAAGACATAATGGTGTGTCTATAAAATAATCTGCATATAAATTAACAAGGCTTTGCCACTCCCACCAGTTACCTCACAGTGTGAGTAGTGTTATTGCATCATTAGTTGATGGGTATATATAATTATGCTTGGCTGAATTCCCCATAAGATTTCATTGTGACAATAAGTAGGCCCTAAACACTGCCAAAAAGCCAAAGGAACATAAAAAAGAATACCGTATTTATTCGAGTATAACGCGCATTTTTTTTGTACCAAAAAAAGATGTCAAAGTGTGAGTGCGCGTTATACACGAGGGCTGGGGTGGACCGAAGTTTTCTGCCCGCCGAGATCTGCTCCCCCTGTAGCGGGGAGTCATGCATTGCAGTGGAGGGGCGTGGCCTGACGCCGAAGCTCATACCTCCATCTCATCAGCACCGCTCAATCGCGACTCCAACAAGCGAAGCCATCTTCAGGTCAGATCGCCAAGATCACCAAGCAGGTTGGTGAGCAATTTTACCGTGACTCCCCGGGTGCCCGAAAATTTAGCCCCCGGCTTGGGCCTACACCTCGGCTATCAGGTCAATTAATGGGGGCCTACCAGCAGAACCAGATCTCCCTGGCCCATCGGAAGTGCCCCATATACCTCTGACCCCTCCAGAGACCCTGCACCCCCCTGTGGCAATCCAGATTCTGGCTCATCAGACCAAAAATATAGGCCGTGGCTGCGGCCTACTCGCGACGCTACTCGTGTGCATAAGCTGATACACAGGACACCTCAACTGCCCTGGTACCTTCACTGCGTGGTGGAAGCCTGGCTCTAGGCTCCAGCTACCTAAAATCCGGACCCTGGCTTTGGCCTACCTGCAGTGGATACCTCTCCCAAGCTGAAGATCACCAGCAGTTATTGAGTCCACAATGAGCTCCATAAGCTTCCTTATCAAAACCAATAATTTGTGGGTGGGTTAGTCAGTCAGTGGCCATGTGCCGAGGCATGGGCCTCGGCACATGGCCACTGACTGACTAACCCACAGCGTGAATTGACTGGACTACCCTTTACTGGACTACCCTTTACTGGACTACCCTTGACTGGACTACCCTTGACTGGACTACGACTTGCATTGCTCCTCACGCTATCGTATACTACTGTAGTGCAGGTTCATTAAACGATTCTTGGCCAAGAGGGCTGGGTGACTCTCATCGCAATTGAATTGAAATTGACTGATAGAGCAGGGGAGTCATGCTTAGCAGGTGGGGCTGCAACAACTAGTCACCCATGGCGGCTTGCTAAGAGCCATG
>CM070035.1:88504003-88515308 GCA_036250615.1 Ptychadena robeensis | reverse complement strand
AACTTAACTCGAGAAGAATGGGAACAACTCTTTGTATCTGATGATGATGAATCTGACTTTAAAGCATTTTAAACCGTAAGTACCGTATTGTTATTTTATAAATGTTTTTTTATCATCTGTTTTTTGTCAATTACAATGCTTGGTGTGAAACAAAATTAGGGGTGCGTGTTATACACGAGTGCGTGGATAATATACAAATTTTTAAGTGAAAAGTAGGGGTACGCGTTATACACGTGTGCGCGTTATACTCGAATAAATACGGTAGATAGAATAAAAGCATAGAGAGACTTTCAGAACACAGACCACAGAATCACTTACGTTTTTATTTGCACTGTAATCCATTGCTCTCTACTCTTTTACATTCTTTGTGAATATCTATATATGGGTTCAATACTATAATCCTATTGATTCATAAATGTTTAAAAATTCTGTAGTTACTGCTTATTTTTAAATAGACGACCCTTATTCTATAGTTAACTTAATTATTTGTAATGTTTCAACAGATTTTTTTTAGACATTTTTTATTTCAATAATAAAGTTGATTGAACTATTTCAATGGTGACAACAAATCTTTACTTCATTTCTCTACATTGGTTTTGTGACAATGTGTTTACTAAAATTTGACAAGTGATTAGGAGTATTGATTCACTTCAAGTCCTCTGTCTACTGGTATCATTTCTTTCAGATTAAGTGTATGTGTATATATATATATATATATATATATATATATATATATATACACCTTCAACTTTTAATGAGTAAAATGTGTTTACCTCTTTCCACTAATTGTTGAAAGAGGTCAAATCGTTATCTTAAAATCCTGCAATATACTTGTGGGTTTCTTGAAAACTTCTTTAAGAAGCTTTTGGCCAACATTTCTTGGGTTTGCCCGACCCAAAGTATTTAAAAGTATTAAAAAGTATTTAAAATTGTACCCACTTTTAATTAATTTATTATTTAATTAATTTATTATTTAAATTATTTAAATATTTATTTAATTGCTTTTCATTGCATTCAACATTGTAGTGATATTTTTAAATCCCTTGCAAGGCTCTTGGAGATCCATAACATTCTTTCTCAGGACCTTCTATAGCTCTTGTGATGTTGCCATGGTAACAACACACACAACAATATCAAAGAGAGCACCTAACTATTGATTTCTAAGGTTTGTATAAGACAGATTTCACTAAAATACTGCCACCTGAGACACCTGATACCTGAGTTTTATCTCATACCTAAATGACAGTAGAAAAAAGTCTTACATACAGTATACCTGACTTTTTAATCATGCGCCTTTAAAATTTTCCTGCATTTGTGACTAGTGATGGGCAAACTTCAGCCAGGTCCGTCCGTGAACAGGGGGATCGGACTTTTTAAAAAGTCTGATGTCCGCCTGTTCGTGGAGAATTTGAACCGAAAAAACCACAGTGGAGTGCTCAGTGACACCACTTAACCTGGTTTTCTTTCATGAGAGACTGTGTTCTCTACCCGGTCTCTGCTGAAAAAATTCTTCCACTGGCCAGATCTTTCTACTCTTGATCCGGCCAGCGGAAGAATTTTTTCACCAGAGACCGGGTAGAGAACACAGTGTCCTTAACTCCTCCTGTGTCATAACTTGTACCTGTGTGTTATGTTGCATCTCACCTCTAATTTAATTACAGCGCTGAGTAATATGCTGTATAAATAAAATATAATAATAATAATAATGATGATATTTAATCCCTGTTGCTGTGTACAGGCTAAACATTTTTTTATTCTCTTTTGGCAGTTTATACCATACCATACCATCAGCAGGAGAACAATGTTCCACTGAACAAAAAAATAATGGAAAGTGATGTCTTTGTAGTTCTCATAGATTCGTTCATGATTATCCATGAAAATGTTATTGTACATTTTGCATATACCAATTTCAATACCAATATACCAATAACAAAAACACATTGTTTTCTTTTTGTAAAAAAAATAGATATATGTTACCAAGATTTTGTAGGTAGAAGCCATATAGACCAATGCACTTCATATACACTGAGCCAAAATATAAATGCAAGACTGAGATTATCTGTGACAGATCACTGTGCTAATTTGGCAGCATGAATATTTCACATGTTTGCCTTTGACTGTCCACAATAAAAGGTTGAAATGTGCACAGTTTTACCTTACTTGGGGGGGGCAGAAAATCCATCAATATCTCCACCGCATAGAGCTGATCAGTTTGTTGATTGAGGCCTGTGGAATGTTGGTTCGCTCCTCTTCAATAGCTGTGTAAAGTTACTGAATATTGGCAGGAACTGGAACACACTGTATATGTATTTTGTATTCAAAATGCCATCAACAAAATGCACCTGTGTTTGTTGTCCAACATAGGCTGACCATACCAGCACCCCACCACCACCATGGGTGGATTTACAAGTGGATTCACAATGCTAATGTCATCGAACCGCTCACACACACAATGATACACCTGCTGTCTGCCTTCTGCCCTGAACATTGAAAACCCGGAATCATCCATGAACAGAACACCTCTCCAACATGCCAGTCACCATCTAATGTGAGCATTTTCCCACTCAAGTAGGTTACAACGACGAAATGCAGTCAGATCCAAGCCCTGATAAGGACGAGCATGCAGATGAGCTTCCCTGAGACGCAAGATATTTGTTGCTGCAGCGGTCCAGGTGGCTAGTTTTAGACAATCATAGAGGTGAACATGCTGGATGTGGAGGTCCTGGGCTGATGTGGTTACATATGGTCTGCAATTGTGAGTCCAGTTGCATGTACTGCCAAATTCTCTAAAACGCCTTATGAGATGGCTTATGGTAGATAAATGGACACTAATTTCACACGCAACAGCTCTGATAGACATTCCTGCAGTCAGCATGCCAATTGCTCTCTCAAAGATTGAGATATCTGTGGCAATGTGCTGTGTGATCGAACTGCCCATTTCAGTGGAGGCACAATGTCACAAACATGCCAGTGTGATCATACTGTGCCACGAGTCCTACCTCCTCTAAGGCCGTTGTCTAAGTGAACCCACTCGTTCTTCACAATACCTCTCATGGTGGGAATAGACTTTCCTGAGGGGAACACCAGGTTGTTACCTCTTGAGGGAGGATAGGCACATGAAGACCTTGACCTTGAAGCAGGGGAACAGCGGTGCACTGCAACCACTGTTACACACACATGTGCAATATTCATGCTGTCTAACCAGCACCTTGATATGCCACACCTGTGAGGGGGAATGGATTATCTTGGCATCTTTGCCAATCTTTGCAAACCTATCTATTAGGTTTACAATTAATATTCCATCTAAACCAATTTACCAAATTAGTTAGTTCACTTAGGTGCATTACCAATTATGCCTTTACTATATATGTAATTGACAAGAGTTATCATACATAGGAGTAATATGAGTAATCACTTGATTTCATTGCTGATTCTCTCATTATGTTTTATTCTGTGCTTGTATTTGTCTGCTTCCTCTGGTCCTGATATTTATTCTGTGAACATAGAAAGTAATCCTGGTAATGTCAATTTTTTTATTATACATGGCTTTTATACTGCAGGCCTTATGGAAGAATTGAATTCCCATATAGTTTGTCTCTATGTACATTGTAGGCTATTAAATATTTACCATGCCAGAAACTAATGTCTTATGTTTGCTGAGTGTAGATGTCCAAAATGTCCAAGTCAATAAGAAATGTGTTTTCAGAAGTTGTACAATTCAAAGTTTTTGTTTTTTTATTTTAGAATGTTTATTAATTGTTGTGCTGAAACTTTGTTGAGAAAGCCTAGGCATTATGTTAGGAAGTTAAGCATCCCTGGTAGTTTTATTTTAGCCTTAGACACCTGTGACTATGAAGTTGGTTTGAATAGCTACCCTGACAACATGGCTAAAACAATGCTGCTGTCTGTGGCTGATATCACATGATTTTTAAGGCAAATAGTGGTATTGAGCCCTAACTGTAAACATGGATGTTTTGTCTAATGAAACCTAAATAAGGGTATTGCCTTTTACCAGAAACACTGTGAACACTGGTAAAGCACTTGATTTTGAAAAGAAGTGTATTTAGCATTTACAGTTTGTATAGTAGATAAAAACATTTTGAAAACACAAAATCTAACCCAAAGTTTTAACCTTTGTTACCTGTCAGTATTGTTTGCTGCCATGAGAAGAAATGTGTGAAATTTTACATTGTAAAAGGGCGTTGTCTAACTCACTTGTGAAAAGTGGATAATATTTGACAGTATTAATGAAAAACATGTCAAACTGAATTGTTTGAAAGCTGATATAGATATTTACAATGATATATGCAAATGTCATGTCTAGAGAGAGTAGAGGTTATAAAAAGTTCCAAAGGCCTAACCTATATAATAAATATAATTTGTAGTTTGGAAAGTAGGATAGCCCTTTAAGAATACTGAGGTCTAAAGTTTAATAAAAAAAAAATGTCACAAAATCATAAGAGTAATTGGAGAAATAATAGAATCACTGTAGTATTTATTTAGAGACAGTGGTTTGAATATGTAATAGAAGATAACCTTCTTATATATTACTATCCCTAATAGTACTCTGCTGGTTTTCCCCACCCTCTCTACTCGATCAACATATTGCCGACGTCAATGATGATGCCAGGTATCTTTGCTGAGAAACTGATTCTGTGGAGGTGTATGCCCCCTCCCCCACCATCTTCAGCATCTCCGATGATACTGAAGGGGTCGGGCCAGAATCGAATGGCAGATAAAGGTTTTTATTGGATGATCCAGTAAACAGGCCAAGGGTCATAGGCAAAAGGGCAGTGCAATGAAATATATTGAAAGTATTGTACTAGCATATGTATTTTTTGCATAAATTAAGTTCAAAATCAAGTAAAAATTTCTGAAGTCAAAATTTCAACTTCGAACTTAATTTATGCAAAAACTACATATACTATAACAATAAGTTTTTTTATATAATGTTCCAACAACCCCTCTCTACATCTTCAACATTTTTGGTGATGCTTCTATGCTATGGGGCTGTGCGATCATCTCTCATCTTGTCCTCACCTTAAGGATTGGTAAACAATTGGCTGATGTATCTTCTGAAACCAACTGGGCCCCAGGAAATTCAACCTGCACCATGCAAGGAGTGGACATCTTGCTCACTTCCTTACCTTGTTTACTTTATACAGTTTGATGTGCTGTGATGGTTCGACACATGTATTAGTTAAAGTGGACCTACCACCAGAAATCTATGTTTTTATGAATGGCACTAGAAGTGCCAATAATAGACAGGAATGCAGTAAAAAAAAACCTCAAAAACTTACCTGTAATGACCATTTTCAGAAGATAACCCTCACTACCTAACTTCCACTCACTAACCCTCATTAAACTGGGGGTGCAATATCGCAGGTAGCCACTGGAGGGCGTTCAGTGATCTTCTATGGGAATTTCAAAGCTTCCTGTGACGTGTTGCCTATTTCTGCCTAAAATTAACCAGAAAGTGAGAAGAGCTGTGGGATTATCTTATTAAATTGGTCATTACAGGTATGTTTTATTATTGGCACTTCTAGTGCCATTCATGAAAACATAGATTTCTGGTGGTAGGTCCGCTTTAAGTTTTAAATAATTAATAAAATTTTCATAGACATCACTCAGGATTCTTAGAGTGTTTACCATATTACAGTGGTTCTGTAATTTAGGGCTTGATTGGATCTATATGGGACCCCATTACTGTAAATAAAAAACCCCCAAAATAAATTAATTGACTTGACCTATTTAAATACCAATATTACCATACATAAACAATATTAAAATGTGCAAGTTCAACATGTTGAGATGTTAGCTTTGTTAATGTTTTTGATGTGCATATGCATTAAAGTATATACTTTACATTTATAAGCTTATTTATATATTACTTCAATAAAAAGAAAGGTCCCCCTTGGGACTTTGAATGGAACAGTGAAAATAGGTTCAGATTCCAATGAAGTTAAAAAAGACGTTTATTGAAAAATTCCAATGGTGGTGTATGGGCTCTTAACCGTCTATGGTGTAAGAGCGGATGTTCGAGGAGCACATTGACAAGTTTACCATGTGAGTAGGATATAACACATATACAGGTACATTGCACAGTGCCCTTGGCATCAATCATACATATGGTGAACGACGATAAAAACAAAATACAGACAAATAAGCGAACGGTTGAGGTAGAAGGTTATGGGTGCACATAGGGCAACATGTTTCGCTATAGGAGCTTCATCAGGCCGATGCACCTTGAGATATATATGGGTCCGCTGCAGAGAGGGATATATGAGAGGAAAATTCAGTATGGATGTGCCCAGTGGTTAAGATCAAATAAGAGGGGAAAGAGAGGGGCACGTACCTTAGTGTGGTTGGAATTGAGGCTTCTCCTGTCTATAGGGAGAAGATATGATCTGGTTATGGGGGCAGGTGGTTTGCCTCTACAGGAAACAGGGTCAGTTCACGGCATGCGGCCTAAAAGTGAAGTGATGCTCCCCTGGTGATTGTGGGGGCTCAGATATGTGATCCAACTGAGACCTCTTCTCCGCACTGAAAACCAATAATTGCACGTGTAAGGTATGTGTAGGACGTCCCTGATGGGTTAATTCTAGTTAATAGCTATATTTAGAATTTTTTTTTTAGCATGTCTTGTATAATTTTGCTCGCTAGTTAGATATGTTCTCTGTAAACAGCTATGTTTTAAAGAAGAATCGTGACATGTTATTTAAAATCTTAATAAACTAATCAAGCATGTATGATAATTGGTTCAATGATGTCTCTGATTCATACGTTACAAAAGTGGGTGTGTCGGAGGACGACTGTACCTTTAGAGTGTGGAGTAGATGATGGTGAGGAACTGCAGAGTAAGAAGAAACCGCATAGTCCATAAACTGATCCTCTCGGAGTCTCTCAGAGCAGCCGTCGCCGCAGAAGACCTCATGCACATTGATTCTCCCATCTTGCCGTGCAGCTATTAAGGTAGCCGCTGCTGGAAGTGGGGAATCAGCGTGCACGAGCAGAGAAACTCCACTGTGGGCGGATGCTAACCTGGGCATCCCTGGTAACCAGGGGGGGCGGAGCCAACCGCTTGTCAGGGCACGTCAGCACCGATCCACCTCCAGCCCGAGGACAACCTGGTCACGAACTAACAGCTCCCGTCATCTGGGGCGAACCGCCCGTATGCCCGGTGGCGTGGGGATAAGAGGGTGACGAGAGACTGCTGCTCACAGGGGTGCCCTGCGGTCCAACTCCCCAGAGTAGTATGAGGGAGGGGCCGGGGGCTGACCCCCTGACCCGCCCACAGTCAGAGGCTAGTCCCTGACCCCGTGTAACCAGTCATGGTGGCGATCATGGGTGTTTATATATAGTAGTTGTCAAAATAAGGAAATGGTGAATACGTGTGAGTTCCGACTGAATCCTTGAATCCACCTCTATCCCTCATCGCAGCTAATCATATGTATCCTTACCAATAATGGGAATGCTTGATAGTTGGTAAAGGGAATTATTGAGTCACGTATTGCATGAGGGATAAAACATACTGTAATGTATAATCCAACACATTCTCAGATTTTTTATGAACACCCTAAATATTCTACGATATCAGGTGAAATATGGGTGTTCCACCGCTAAGGATTGTGTTATTGTTGTTGTAGAGTGTATGATTTGATTATTTACAGATATTACACCACCATTGGAATTTTTCAATAAATGTCTTTTTTAACTTCTTTAGGATCTGAACCTATTTTCACTGTTCCATTCAAAGTCCCAAGGGGGACCTTTCTTCTTATCTCCACAGTTATTTAGGGATGGGAACAGTTAATCCACACACCCTCCAATCTATATACTCTCTTGATCTACATTAATCTAGGTGGCAAACACCATTCCCCTAACCTAGATTGGATGGGTAGATACCCCCCAACAAGCAAAGGACATCCTATTTCTAGACATTAACAACTTACCCTCCCGGTGACTTTAAGGCGATCAAGTTTGTTTGTCGATGCGACTGTGATTGTACCAATCATAGAAACATCGATAGACATTACTCGATCCAATCACAAACAGTGCAAACACCAGAACAAAAGCCTCTGAATGCTGAACTAGAAAAAGATCAGGAATCGAACACAAACAGAGGAACCTTACAATAACAACATGACGGATTTCACACAATGGAACTGGGAGGATTTCCTTTCAGACATAGAAACCCAAGCACCACTGTTTGAAACAGAAAGGGAAATAGACATAGAAGGCTTCGGCAGTCGTCTTAAAAACATCCTGGAGAAAAGATCAAGAATCCTTTGGCACATGAGGTTCTTTGAGAGATATCTACAAACAAATTGCAACCCCATTGGGTTAAGAGTAAAAATCTTCCCCAGTACATTGGAGTTTGACCCAGACCTGAAACCAATCTGGGAAAAAAATCTAACACGTTGTACCGAAGTCATGATGAAAATACTCACAGAGAATTACAAAAGACAACTAGTTAAAGTAGATCAAATAATAGAGAATCTCTACATGGAATATCCGGAAGCATTGGTGAACAATGATTTTGTTAACAAGAGCCAAGAAATTAGAGAAGAACTAGAGAATTACAACACATCCCTATACATGGCAAAAAAACGTAAGTTTAATAGCGACAAACAGGCATTCAAACAAGGGAGGGCCTATAGATGGCCCACACCCGGCAAAAAGATTCCAACAACAGGATTAGACCAAGAAAGGGAGGCAATCTCTCAATCAGAAGATCCCTCCCTTTCCTCACGAATTTCCTTCAAGAAGTTTGGAGGGAAGAGAGGTAAGGAAACCATCACTACAAGAGACGAAAATACCGCAAAAAGGAAACACTTGACGATTTTGACCTCCAGTATCAAAGAAAAAGAAGACCCCATCGACTTTTCTCTAGTGAATACAGTATCGGATGATTTGGAAGATACACACACCGAAGTAAACCAGATTGAACAACCACACAATGGAACCTGCAAAACAAAACCCCGGAACCCTGGGGCGATTTCAAAACATAACAGACAAGACACAACAAAAATTGACCGAGTTGATACATATACGGTTCCGACAGAGAACACGAATAGAAGTACGCAATCGAAGACAGATAAGGCAAGGGATCTAGATACAAAGACACAGTACACACAGGAAATGACAACAACTAAAGAATCAACCCTGACAAAAAACTCCCCAAATCGGGAAGAGATGAACATGATTATATTAAAACCTATAGGGGAGAAGTCAATACAGGCCCCTCCCCTACAACAAACCCAAACCCCAAAACGATACGGGCTGGACCAGTTTCTAAAGAAACTTACATATATACGCGCACAGTACTGAATCTATCCAGTCATTATCTCAGTCAAGAAGAAATAGAAGTACTAGAATTGGGATTAGGCTTTTGCCCCACTGCAAGAATGGACAAGTTCGAGATAATTAAAGATATCCATTTATTCGCCCGTCGGCTTATATTAAAAACAATGTTTGACGACACCGGGCAAAAACCACAAAAAGAAAATTACAAAGGCTTTAAGATTGAACACTACAGAGCAATGAAAATTTTTATTGAATTATTGAACGAACAGGACCAATAAGACCAACAAGAGACGGAACTATGGGTAGAAACCGAAAGTACACAAATGACAAAAAAATGACACCTTCAAACCTAAATCAACATTCTTTCCCCCACTGAAGAATAACCCAGTAGTGGCAGCTTTTGTCGAGCAAGTATCCAACCAAATCAGCAAAATCAAACCTCAAATAACATCTTACAATATGAACCCAAAATATATGGCAGCATTGAAAAAACTACAAATGAAAGAGGATATAATCATTAAATCAGCTGATAAAGGAGGCAACATCGTAATTCTAGATAGGACACAATATATCAATATGTGCCACAAAATCCTATCTAATGCCGATTGGTACTCCATAATCAATATGGAGACAATTGATATCTACCATACTAAGTTCACACAGCTCTTGACCCAAGCTTTAAGACAGGGAATAATCAAGAAAAACACTTTTGATTACCTCACTATCCCATTTCCAATCTTACCAACTTTTTATGCCTTACCCAAAGTCCATAAACAAGTTAACCCCCCCCTGGTAGACCCATCGTCTCCAGCAGGGGGAGCTTCTCGGAAAACGCCAGCAAATTCGTGGACAAGTTCCTCCGCCCTCTCGTAAATAGTCTACCATCATACACCAGGGGCTCAATGGACTTGTTAGATCATCTTGAAGGCCTTGAAATCCCGGAGAATTCCTGGCTAGTGGGAATAGATGTGGAGGCTTCATACTCCAGCATCCCCCACCAGCTGGGGATCCAAAAAGTACTTGAACATCTGGATGAGGCTTCTCCATATTCAAATACCTTTAAAAAATTTCTGGCTGACCTACTATTGTTCCTCCTAAAACATAACGTGTTCACATTCAACAACAAATATTACCTCCAAATTCAAGGAGTTGCGATGGGGACCGCCTGTGCTCCATCATATGCAAACATCTTCTTGGGACGGTGGGAGAAGCAATTATTGGAATCAATCCCCCCAAAATGGAATAACAACATCATACTGTGGCGACGCTACATTGATGACGTACTGATGGTATGGAGGGGCAACAAACAGGAACTCACACTATTCCTAGAGTCATTGAACGTTAACTCTTTCAATCTCAAATTTACCCACACCATGTCCCAGCACGATCTACCTTTCTTGGATCTCCTCATCAGCCTTAATGAATACAAAGGGATCAGTACATCTTTGTTTAGAAAACCAACGGCGGGAAACTCACTCTTAAGAGCGGATAGTCATCATCCTACACATCTAATCAACAGTATCCCATATAGTCAGTATATCAGACTTAAAAAAAATTGCTCAGACCCAGATGACTTCTTAACACAGGCGAAAGCACTGACTGACAGACTGAGAACACGTGGATACAGCCATAAAGGCCTGAAAAGGGCCTTCCGCAAAGCCAAGCCCTAAATCGAGAGGATTTACTTAAACCCAAATCAAGAAAAAAGCAATCGGAAGCGGTCAATTTAATCCTACCATATCATGCCCAAACCAAACTGATTCATCAAGTCATCACAAACAATTGGGAAATCTTAAGATCAGACGCAAAAACTTCTAGATTCATTAACCCCCGACCAACCATCACATACAGAAAATGTGGCTCTCTCAAGGATAAACTGGTGAGGAGCCATTTCTCTTCCGAGACTGTCACTGATAAAAGAAAGGGACTATACCGCTGCGGCAAATGTGAACATTGTGAACTCATAATTGAGGGGCAAAGTATGATATTACCTACAGGT
>CM070035.1:88471613-88502490 GCA_036250615.1 Ptychadena robeensis | reverse complement strand
TTGTCAATGTGCTCCTCGAACATCCGCTCTTACACCATAGACGGTTAAGAGCCCATACATAACCATTGGAATTTTTCAATAAACGTCTTTTTTAACTTCATTGGGATCTGAACCTATTTTCACTGTTCCATTCAAAGTCCCAAGGGGGACCTTTCTTCTTATCTCCACAGTTATTTAGGGATGGGAACAGTGAATCCACACACCCTCCAATCTGTATTCTCTCTTGAATTACTTCAATAAATAAAATGAAGTGTTGATGCCTTGTGGTTTAGAGTAAACTTTGAACAAACCGTGAACTCTATCTTTTTTAGCCTTTGGGTTTCCCGACAGATTTAAATGTAAGCTATAGAATACTTAAACTTTTTCTTATTACACTCTTTTAAACTATGGATTGTAATAACGAACACTGTAAAATTTATAGCGTATTAGGAATATGAATATGAAATACTGAAAAGTATGAGGTGATTAGTAAGGTTAATGTGAAGAAGTTGTTTAATCCAGAGGGAATGTTCATCATATCTTAATCAGAAATTACACGGAATACTTAATTAAAGTTGTTTAGTAGACATGTTAGAGAGAAAGAGACTAAATATATCTTATTTTAATTGTGATGCCTTTGCATAAAAGTTCACTGATCTGAACATAAAAAGGATTTTTTTTCTATCTATTTATTATATGATTGTTTTATTTTTAAAACAGGGTTTCAGTACTGTATGTTTTTTTTAAAATGTAGGAAACTCACATAATACAGACAGCCCCCACTATACCTTTGTCATGTCTAAGGTCGTAAAAATTTAATATTTTTTACAAAATTGCAGAGAGCACTAGATACTAGATTAGTACCTCTTTGATGCATATTCCTAGCCTAAGTTTTCACTGCGTTATGACGCAGCCCTTCCATATACATGCCTACCGCACCGCCTGTTTCCACTGCTTTCAGCAGTATGTAAATCACTTCGTCACAACCAGTGAACATAGACATTTCAAGAAAAAATAAGCCTTACTTGTTCAGTAAATCTTAATTGTTCTGTGCAACTCTACTCTGATGATGTTATACCGCAGCTGTGACAGATCCTCTTCTGCTAGGTGCAGAGACTAGAGACAATTGGGAAGGAAGACGAAGCTGACTAAATCATGCTGCTTTTCTATACCTACGGAGATACATTCTCAGCATGAAAAACGCTAATCTAGTGTCATCTAGTAACCATTCTCATAACTGTGGTAATTCACCCCAGGAGACTGGAGATGGCAACTCAGGTAATTATATATTTTTTGGTATTGTGGAGTGCTTCTCTACTGATGGCTCAGATGTAAAAAATATTCGTTTTTTTCCCCATAATTTATCTACTTTAAACATATTTAAGATAAGATTTAAAGTACAACCCTTGAACTGTTCACTGGTTGTGATTCAGTTATTGATGTACATAAAAAATCGTATAAGAAAAGAAGTTGGCAACTATAGGTAGTCAGCATTGATAGAAATACATTCAGAACATTATCTTGAATCAAGAAAAGCATTATTAGATTATTGCTCTGTCTACCAGTCTGTATCCAAGCACTGTCCTTTCTTTGCTGTATTCTGTTATAAAATCATAACAGCTGATCATTGATGAATATGCAATGCTTATTTCAGCCATTGTTGAAAGAAACTGTAAGAGAGCCGACTCGGTGGTAGCGAACAGAGGAAACAGGCCAGCGTTAGTCTTTAACAGAGACTTTACTTATCTTTAACAGTGTAACCTAAAGGTGGTTTTGCGCGTGTAGATTTTTTCATTGGATTAACGTTTAATTGGATTTTTTGGTTGACTGAACAAAAATCTAGGATGAATGGATACATTTTGTTTTCGACCTCGAGCAAAAAATAGTTAGAAAGGTCATCGAACATGTTAAATTTTTATCTGTCGTAATTTTGAATGTATTATCATTTGATATCTTTATGGATGAACAAAACATCTAATGTTACATTGACTAAATGAACGAACAATGTTCGACATCGAAAACAAAATCGATTGAAGAAAAATCTACACGTGTAAACCCACCTTATGCATTTCATCTCTGTACTTACCAAGATCCTGGGTCTTGGATCTACTAGTTCCAGTGCTTCGTCCAGTCTGAACTGGCTGTGCCTGTGCAGTAAATTTCCATAGATTTCTGCTGGAGTCTCCCGTTGTTTTCTCTTTATATACCAGTTTATTTATTGTTTTTGTTTGTAATAAAATGAGCATAAAAAAAGATTAATACATTTAAACCATTATGTAATCCAAAGGAGACACTCGGGTCCCAAAGGTATTAATCGCCCATAGAGTGTCAAAAAGCATTTTTCAATTCAGCAAAATAGGAAACACTTGCTGCATTAATATATCCATTGCATTATATACAGCTCAATCAACCCAGATTGCCAAAAATAAAAAGGGTAGCAGGTCAAACCAAACAAATACTATTAAATCAGGAAGCAGTGAAGTGCACTGTAATAATTAACATACTCTATGTGGAGCCCATGGAAGAGAAGACAGGCTAAATGCATGGCAAACAAACAGAACCAAAGAAATAAGAATAGAAAAGTTCCTAGGTCATTGTGAGAAAAATCATAGAAAAGTCATTAAAAAACTATGGGAAGACAGTCAAATACCAATGAAACAATCATATTTATATTGGTTCTTGTTGAAGAGAGTACATATTGAGCTGTAGGCTTGGATGCCTGAGACAATAGGATGGGATGGTCGATCCTCCAAAAAATCTCCTAAACATGTATGAGTGGCTTTAAGCTTGATTCTAGGGGTACAGTATTAAGAATCTGATATATATCTGATAACATACCTTTTGTGAGTAACCCAATATAAACAATGAAATAACAGGTTTAATGAAAACAGCACACTGATACACAGATATGTCATCTTCTCCTTCACCTCTCTGTTAAAATTGATGACAGGCTCGGTCAAGGTTTCCCTAATCCAATTATGTGTCTATATCAATCTCAAAAAAAGAGATAAATACACATCTGTAATTATTGTATTGTACAATCTAATGATAATGTTGGAAAAAATCTCCACTGTGAGTTAATATAAAGGAAACTTATTAATTTGCAGTGATTAATGATTTGTGTTTAGACTACATGGGGACAAAGCAAATGTTTTATTTCAAAGGATACAATTAAAAGATCAATTAACCACAAAGTATTACCATTTTAAGGTATGGGGTAAAGCTGTACTTAATTTATGACGTTCATAAAATCTTTTTTTCAGGCTACAACTCAGTTTTAAATGCATATCTTTACTGCTTAATAATTCAATTTATGCAAATGATGTTGTTAATCAAGGTTTCGGTAATAATTGCAACTTAAATCTCTTCAAGCAGCATGGAACTTCTCATAATTTATGCTAAAATGTTTTATTAATTTGTTTATTCGTGGTTTTGCATTACAAAGTCATACAGATTTTAATCAATGCATAAAGTTCTAACATGCATTTCATAATAAAAAAGAAAAACAATGTGAAGTGTCGAGTTGGGGGAAGGGAGAGGAAGATATACATTTTGCTCTGATCTGCAGACCGTTCCCACCATGCATACAATATGTTTTCTTGGGTCCTCCGTAACATAGTTGTATTACTTGTTAATGTTGACAGCCTGTCTCCATCTCCCAGCAATTTCAGTAATGATGTTCAACATGATTTAGGCCAGTGATGGCAAACCTAAGGCACTCGGAGTCCTCTCTGTGGGCATGCAGGCTATCAGCACACAGCCCCCTGATCCCTCTCCTATTCTATCTTATAAGAAAGTAGAGTGTGTGTTTACATGTTTTGTGTGTGTATATGAGTTGTGTAATTCAGGTTAACCTACTGGGCATGACGCCCGAAGCCAGTGCTGGGTGCAATCGCATAGCTGCAGGCTCACTGAGCTTTTCTGGCCCTGAGTCTTCAGCATCATCGATGATGGTGAAGGGGGCGGGGTGCGGCACCATAGACCTCCATGTTAATGGAGAGGGCATCACTTTTCCCCACACACCACTGCGGTCTTTTTGACACCGGCTGCGTGTAGAGAGCCGGTAGGACAGCAGGGAATCACTACAGTGTACTCCGCTGTGATTGCACGGGCAGAGGCGTAACACCCAGGAGGTTAAATTGCCGTGCCTGCACTTTGAGATAAATAATGGGGGTTTGGGTTTCAGTTTGGGCACTCTGTCTCTAAAAGGTTCACCCTCACTGATATAGGCTTTGTTAGGCCCATCTTAATCTATTAGTCCATCTATCACTATCGTCTCCTTGGCATGACAACAGTTCATACCATTGGTGGCTACATTAATCATCCATATAGATACTGTAAGAGCTAGGGAACCCCCTAAACACAAAAAATATAATAGGAAATACAATTTTAAAAAAGTCTACGAAAAGAGAACGAATGCAAATACTATGTCTAATGCAAAGAGATGTTCTCAATCGGATTTAAGTCTGGTGACTGCGATGGCCACTCCAAAATGTTCCAGCCTTTAATCTGCAACTATGCTCTAGTGGACTTGGAGGTATGCTTGGGATCATTGTCCTGTTGAAAGGTCCAACGTCTCCCAAGCCTCAGGTTTGTGACAGACTGCATCACATTTTCTTCCAATATCTCCTGGTACTGAAGAGAATTCATAGTACCTTGCACGCGCTGAAGCTTCCCTGTACCGGCAGAAGCAAAACAGCCCCAAAGCATGATTGACCCCCCCGCCATGCTTCACAGTAGGGAAGGTGGTCTTTTCTTCAAAGGCCTTGTTCTTCCTCCTCCAAACATAGCGTTGATCCATGGGCCCAAACAGTTCGATTTTGTTTCATCAGTCCACAGAACACTATCCCAAAACTTTTGTGGTATGTCCAATTTTGGGATAGTGTTCTGTGGACCGATTAAACAAAATTAGAACTGTTTGGGCCCATGGACAAGGCCTATGAAGAAAAGAACACCTTGCCTACTGTGAAGCATGGCGGGGGCTCAATCATGCTTTGGGGCTGTTTTGCTTCTTAATATTGCTTCTATTAAACTGGAAAAGGATGTTGTACTAAGTACTAAGAATAAATAATGAATAAAACTGATAATGATGTGAGCACAGAAAAGACATTTGTGGTTATTTCATTATTTATGTTATGCTATATTTGTCTGACTTACAAGCGCCTATTTGATTTTATTGTAAACAAGATGACTAAAATGACCACAATCAATGTCAAAATGGCCAAACACTCAATTTCAGTGGGGGTGAATAATTTTGAACACAACTGTATTATCCTAAAGATGAAGACACAGTTTTAAAAGTATTATTAATTTACATGCAACATAATTAACATAACATGTAGAGAAACATTTATACAATAATAATTGAGAACATTGCATCAATAGTGAAACGTTCCTTATATTTGTATTGCCATACAATGCTCTTAAAATAATTGTTTCTCATTGATATCATTTTTCCCCAATATAAACATGCAGTGGGGCAATGTATCATTTATAGTAATATGATTCACTTGTTAAAATATGTATCAAACTAATTGAATATTTTCTTTTATTGTGATAACATCCTTGTAGCGCGAACATATTCTAATGTTAACCAGTGACAAAAAAAAGTTAAGGTATAATGTTTATATCTACCTAGTGCCAAACTTACATATAAAGCATGTGGCCTACATATTGGCGCACCCAATCAAGTCAATGCAGTCTGCTTTTACTAACATTGGTGAAATAATAACTCTCAGAAGTTTATTGAAATAAGTCATTGAGTCCTTGAGACCTTTGCTCTGTTTGCAGACGGGTTTGATCTATCCCCCCCCCCCCCCCGGTTCTAACATGACTGTGTAATATTGCAGAAAGCAAAGTCCATGAAGACGCACATGATCCTGCTTACCCTAATGGCTTCAATGGGCCATTAAAGATATCTTAATTTTTTTTTTAAACTATCTTCTTTCAAAAAAGATATCTTCCTTTTTAGCATTAGATTAATTACCCTAAATGCAACACAAGCTAACATCACAGGTACAGACAATGGAATGGAATAAATGAAGTAATGTAAGGGAGGCTTACATTCTGATACATTATTTAAACAAAGTCTTAAGTGAGTTCCCTTTATTAAAAATAACTGCATTTTACCAGTTATCACATAACCCATGTCCTCATTCAAGTTGTATTATCTATCTCACACATCAAACATTAGGAAACGTACCACTACAAAGCACACACAGGCAATAGTTATTGGTATTTTGAGGAATGGCAGAAAAATGTAAGGGCTTGTTTACACTTGGCGTACAATGTCTGTGCTTGTAACGCTGTAGCTGGGTTTGGAAAGATAGGGCATCATTTTGATGGGGACAAGGGTGGTTTGAATCTGTACATTCGTTATTTAATATCTACTTGCTAAACTTCATTTGTCCTTATTGACAGGTTACAGAACGGATTTACTTCTGACCATTATGCACAGAATTGACTTATAGTTCATTCAAAAGGTTTCCATTTAAAAGCCTGTTTTAAATAAAGGAAATATACGGGGTTGCCTATATACCTACTACTGCTTTCATCCCTTTATATTATTTTCCAAACATTCCTGTCATTAAAATTTAAATGCTGAACAGCCAAATATCATATTCTTGTCTTGCTTTGGGAAATATAAACCACTTTGATGTGTTTAGAATACCATAATCCAAGCATAACTCGTATTTCCATTTCTAAAATGTCTAAACTACAGACAAGAGACAGATCTCTATAGTTTTTCACTATGTAGAAGACATCAAACAAGTTTAGGAATACACATTTTGCCTGTGAAATTCCCGGAGGAATAAACAGGTTTGTATGATCAGAATACATTAGGTAAAACAGTGAATGTAGGCAAGATTCTATAAAAATATATATTCTATAGCAAATTTTGTCTTCCTAGCTCTAAAGAATTACTTTTTGCCAGTATATACTCATTAACAAACATGGGTGTGCAAATTGTTTCAAAATTAACAGCTCTTCTAATTACAAATTGCTATATTTCAAACACAGGTTAAAAGCATTTTTAATCTAATCTACTTTATATACAAAACATCTGAGGCATAGCAAGTGAGATAAAATTAACACACAAATTGTTTTTCCTCCCTTTGGGCAGAAAGAAATCCTGTTTACAAGCGGAAGGCAATTAAATATGCTATATTTATAATAACCAAAGATTTCACATTTGTTGAACATTTTTATATAACCATATAAGATATACTGAATGTTGATGCTCTGATCATAGACAAATATAGTAATTTCTGTAAATGACTAAGTTAAAATTTAAATATATAAACTTATAATATCATAAGTTTTAGAATGCTCTAGTTCAACTTTGAGCTAAGTTTTCAAATTCAATTTTAAAGCTTTAAATTAACTGATATAATGTAATGCTGGGATTGTGCACATAAGATTTTCGCATACATACCTGAAACTAAATTTCACCCACTTACCATTTTGTACAATTTTATTGTGTTATCCTTTGGAATATATTACAAATGCTAGAAAATAAAACAGTTGTTCATTAATAAAGATGACTTTCCGATTTCAGCACAAGCACTCCAACTACTCTTTTTAGTTAAACCTCAGGATGTGGGGAAGAGGCCTGTCTCACTGTTGAGCCCTTAATGTTGAGGGTAGCCATGGAGCATGGTGTGGTGCATAAATATTTTCCTGTAGCATACCTGGTCTCTTGTCTGGTTCATTTTTAAGAGATTCTGTACACATTTTTTTAAATAATTAATACAAAAAAAGTAAATATGCCACATTCAAACTGAAAAAAGGAATGGGCAAAACTGGCCAAGGATAGGTGAGCAAGGTTGTGGCATCATATTCAAATAGACTTGAGGCTGAAATTTACATGAGTGATAATCATGTATTACAGTTTAAATGCCAACATCTAGATTAAACATTAGCCTTGTTACACCTGAAGCCAGTACGGGGGTAATGAAAATTTATAGAGCGCTGGATTTATGGAAACTTACTCTTTTATTACCCTGTTGTTTATCTAGAAAAAAATGATGGACTGTAACCCCAATAGCTTTTGGAGGGGTTAAAAGTTTTCCCCTGGTCCCGAGTGACCTGAATTCAAACTGTCAGATTAATGAACTACAATTGTACCATTGATGAAGTTGGGATTGAACCAACTCCATTGATAAAGTTGGATTTCCTTTATTCTCGTTCTGTGATGAATGTTCAGTGCCTACTGATGTGAATTTATGTTATTTAGAGGATACCAAGCCCCCCCCCCCTTAAAACCCCTGATGAAGCTGAAAACCAAAAATACATTGGGATGTGCAAAGGCTGTGAATACTTACGTACATGTAATTTTTTCAGGGTTTGTTTATTTTTTAATAAATTTGGCAAAACCTCAAGTAAACTTTTTTCATGTCATTATGGGGTATTGTATATAGAATTCTGAGGAAATGTTTTTTAATTTATTTAAGTGATGAGTAATTTAGCCCAATTAAACATGCTTCATGCAATTATTTATATATATATATATATATATATATTAATCAATTATAAAATGTTTATTTTTCATAGGTGATTTATTTGTATAACCTTTACTTTATATAACACATAAAAAGTACACATCGTAAAAGTAACTGTTTAACAATAGCGCACAGCGGTACAGCTTTTCTGGTACACCAGTTCCTTAGTATTTTAGTGATTAATCTTGTCAATGATAAGAGTATCATCTTTGGTTGACAGTCACAGTTTATCTTTTCTGTAAAAGCATTTTCTCTTTTGGAAAATTGACAAGGAGTACATCCCTTGCAGCTAATGGCTGTTATCACTCCAGTTTCACAGATGATAGATTTTCTTCTAAACACCCTCAAGGGTGATCTTTGCTGTCAGTATCCACCTTTCTGTCATCTTCTGAATTTGGATATGTCTGGTGGAATTATCCCACTGTTACAAAGAAAATGGACAATTTGGTTCCCTGTGAAAAGCGACCATCCCTTGCATCGGTTTGCCACATGTAAATATGACATACTATGTGAAAACAAAATGTTTAAACTGTCAATGTTCAAAGAAAAATAAAATAATAGAGATGGGCCAATCTCTAAATACAAATCATATCTTTGTGATACTGACTATTAGTCAGTTTATTCAGGATCAGAGTTTATTGCAATGCCTTAACTACCCCTTGTGAAAAATGTTGGGAGGAGAAATATTTAGGTATATATGTATGTGCATAACAGCATGAATATGTCTGACAAATACATTTCTGGTCATACATATGGCCTTGTGTTAATAAAGATGAAAAAAATTATCTTCTCTCATTGCCTTTGCGATCCACTTGTCCATGGTGGCAGGTCTGCACAAGGTCTTATACAGTGGGGAAAAAAGGAATTTAGTCAGTCACCAATTCTGCAAGTTCCCACTTATACAGATGAGAGAGGCCTATAATTTTCATCATAGGTGTACCTCAACCATGAGATACAAAACAAGAAAACCAATCCAGAAAATCACAGTGAAAATAAGTATTTGGTCAATATAAAAAGTTAATCTCAATACTTTGTTATACACCCTTTATGTGCAATGATAGGTCAAATGTTTTCTGTAAATCTTCACAAGGTTTTAACACACTGTTGCTGGTATTTTGGCCATTGTTCCATACAGATCTCCTTAAGAGCAGTGATGTTTTGGGACTATCGACTCCCTTCAAAGGTTTTCTATGGGGTTGAGATCTAGAGACTGGCTAGGCCACTTCAAGACCTTGAAATTATTCTTACAAAGCCACTGCTTCATTCCTTCATTCATTGGGATCATTGTCATGCTGAAAGACCCAGCCATGTTCATCATTAATGCCGTTGCTGATGGAAGGAGGTTTTAACTCAAAATCTCACAATAAATTACCCCATTCATTCTTTCCTTTACACGGATCAGTTGTCCTGGTCCATTTGCAGAAAACAGCCCCAAAGCATAATGTTTACACCCCCTGATTCACAGTAGATATGGTGTTCTTTGGATGCAACTCTTTTTCTGCATTCTTTTTCCTTCAAACACAACAAGTTTTTTTTATCAAAAAGTTCTACTTTCCCAATCCTCTTCTGGACTATCCAAATGCTCTGTAGCAAATGCCAGACTGGCTTAAGAAGGGGGACACAACTTCCACTTCAGGATTGAGTCCCTGCCAGCATAGTGTGTTACTGATGGTAGCCTTTGTTACTTTGGTCCTAGCTCTCTGCAGGTCATTCACTAGGCCCCCCTGTGTGGTTTGCTCACCATTCTTGTGGTCATTTTGACCCCACAGGGTGAGATCTTGGGGGACGGGCGCGGAAGGGATGACATGTGAAGGTCCAGACCTCTTTTACCATCTGCCCCCATATACTGTGAGTGGCTCAGCACCGAACAGCCTGTAATAAGGGCGGCGGTGGGAACACTCACTGACAGGTCCGCCCGTGATGTGGGCGGGATTGGAGAGTGGTCTGGGCTTTGGCAAGTCCTGACGCTCCCCTGGTGTAGGGGAGGGTCCAGAGAACCAACAGAGTGACGCGAACCTTTGGTGCGCGTGCACTCGAATGAGCACATGCACGTGCACGTACGCGGCCACCATCTTGGGACACGTGCACACCTTCTTGGCGTGCGTGTCACTGGCATCCGCGGCAGGGGGGTCATAAAAGCTGGGAGAAAGATGCAATGATATGTTGCATCCTCCCAGCCTGCTACGGGATTATACTTTTGACTGATACCTGGTGGACCATACTTTTTGGACTCTGAATACATTTCTTTGGACTTTCAAGCCCTGGAACATAACTAATAAGATAGGCACTGGGGTTACTATGGACTAATGGAGAGGCCACTGATAGAGATTTATAATGACACACACTAAGTCATTACTACCTTTTATTGTGTTACACACTTTTCTCTTTGCTTAATTTTTGCTTGAGTAGATATAATTAGACATATTTTCAGTAATAACACCACAGTCCCCTCCTACAGACACATTTTAAGTGACAGACACTCACACACAATCAACATCACACAACAAGAGTCACTTAATAGTTCATATCCTCCACATAAAGTCAAACATCACTCATTTACAACACAACACCCATCACTTAACATCACTTGTTATTCACTTTTAGACAATTTACTTAGATAGACATTACACAATAAAACTTTGTTTATTACCAACAACACCATATATTCATATATAGGTTCAGATATCGTTTTTAGTCACTTTTATTTCAATTAATCTTTGTCACTAAAAATGCCCAACCAAATAGGATAACCACATCACATATACAATATCCACACATCAACTCACACAAGATTGCAACAGGCACACATATGATTTTTTCACTAATACATGACATACACTACAACTATGAGAGCACTATATAGAATGCCCATTATACCCCACAGCCTAGTATAATACTTATAAATTATATAATTATCATCTAAAACCCGATACTTTAATTTATTTAGTGTATCAACAATCTAAAAAGTGGACACCCCCGTGCCCCAAGCCGGCGCTCACCCACCGCAAGTGGCAACTCTGAATACAATACCCAAGGGGACCTAAGCAGTTCTTTCATGGTTCTAGGTGTAACGGCAGCTGCTGTACGCCGCCGTCGCCTCCTTACTTACCATTTCAGAGCTAGGCGCCCTGTTCAGCAGTGATTCTGATATTCTTACACACTTCCTTAAACACCAGCGTGTGTCATTTCCTGGGATTTAAGGTATTCGTCATGTGACCTGGCTGACCAATAGTGGACCTCCTGCAGCTATATAAGCAACCCTGCCCTTTCAGCCTTGCCTCAGTATTAAGGTCTCTGTGTTATGCTAAGCACTGCCTGCCATTGCTGTTCCTGTGAGATAGAGACTGCCTGTGTTCTGAGACTGATACCTGTTAACCCTTACCTGCCTGCTGCACTCTCCTGCTACTTGCGCTGCCCCGCCCTGTCACATTGTCTGGCTGACGACACCTGTGTCCCTGGAGTCTTCTCTGCTGTCCCCTGGACCAGTTGCCTGTGTTCCTACCATCCCTTAAGAGGTAGCGACCTGGTGACCACGCCGTTAAAGGAGGTAGGACACGTGGCACAGTGGGTCCACACCTGCTGCTCCGTGACACTAGGACAAGCCAAGAAATTTGGCTAGAATCTAGTTTGATAGAACCAAATATTCAACCATATTTGATATGACATACCTAAATTTACTATACCCACCTTTTTGTTGATTTCTCTCAGAGACTATTGAATATCTCCTGTATATCTCCTGATGAAGCAAAATACTGTATGCGAAACATGTTGAGATGGAGAAATCCATGGTCATTTGATGATATGGTGATGTTAAAGAATCATTATATAATTTGTACTTGAAGTAATATTAAAAACCTCTTTTGACCTTGATGATTTGCATTGGTACTGCCTGAAAAGTCCCTTAATCCCCTATCATTTTGATCAGGGAGACATACTCCTTTTCTTCTCCAGGAGCAGTAATATCCCACCAGAGGAAGAATCTTTTCACTAGAAGACTGGGTAGAGGGTCTTCTAGTGAAAAGCCGGCTCCGAAAACTGGAAGTGAACAGGCGGACTTCTTAAAAAATCCAATCCGCCTGTTCGAGGACAGACCTGGCCAAAATTTGACCATCACTAGTCTTGACCATAGTGGAGTTTGGAGCGTGACTGTTTAAAGGTTGTGGACAGTGTCTTTTATACTGATAACAAGTTCAAACAAGTTTAATACAGGTAACAGGTGAAGGACAGAGGAACCTTTTTATAAAGAAGTTACATGTCTGTGAGAGACAGAAATCTTACTAGTTTGTAGGTGACCAAATACTTATTTTACTGAGAAAATTACAAATTCATTCATTAGAAATTCTACAATGTGATTTCCTGGATTCTTTCCCCCCATTCTGTCTCTCATAGTTGATGTGTACCTATGATGAAAATTACAGGCCACTCTCATCTTTTTAAGTAGGAGAACTTGCACAATTGATGGCTGACTATACTTTTTTTGCACCACTGTACTTTATACAAAACAACTATGTCAACTACATAAACCATGAAAGTGACATGGAGCATTTAAATAACGGGATACAATTTGCAAAGGCAATAAACCACTATCCCTCAACACCTTTTAAAAACAAGCATCAGATCCAGCAATGGCTAGAAAGGAGGAGGGGTGGCTGGCCCCATGGGGTTTTGGTGGTGGAAAGGGACGACACTCAAAAGGCAAATTAAAAGGTTTCCTTTTTTTAACCAATTAAAATTGTTTCACAACCCATGTGAATAAATACATCAATTAATAAATACATAAACTTATCTAGCCATTGCTGGATCTGTTGTTTGTTTTTGTACAACTATATCAAGGTTGACACACCTTTTTTGAAGCCATATTATTGTGCTCCATACATATAGTAAAGATTCCTGGATCAACTAATGACAATAGGCAGCTTGATGTTTAAACCTTTTTTTCTAACTGTGGCCCAAAGGGTCTCCTTAACAGAACACAAAATGTTTAAGTTTGCACACCATCCCACTGAAACCCTGGCACTGGTAATCAGCTGGATAGCCACCAGTTCCTGGTGCTAACAAAGATAGTGTGTGCAGAGCAGAGCCCTACCTTATATACTGCCTGTTGCCAAGGGGATCGTGGTCTGGAGCCTTAAAGGCTCAAATATTTTTTTAAATGGAGGGCCAGTTCATGGTCCCTCAAAATGCTGTGGGCCAAACTACAGTTTGAAGAAAAAAAATATGAACAAATTTCCATGTGCACTGTACATATCTTATCTGTAGTGCGCAAAAACATAAATGAACAATGGGAAGTGGGAGCCTATGTTTGCTCATGAGATATTTAATATCTGGTTGTCTGCATATAGCTATCACGTCTGTGTTCAGGGTGCTGGGTGACAGATGCTGCTGGACAAATTAAGAAATATAATAGGTAAATGCAGAAGATGGGATTACCAAATATATATTAATACTATTACAAATAATACTATAATTTTATAACAAAAGCTGGCCATAGACGTGTCCTTTTGTTGCTGATTTCTAGGCAGAACGAGGGTGCATCATGATGTCATTACGCATGACCGCTAGTGCTGAGAAACGGCCGGGCATCCTTTGTGTGTCGGACAGTACTGTGTAATGGTATTGGCCGCGAATTTAACAGCATGTCGAATCACCGTGCGATCCGACATGTGGCAGATTACTGGTCCATCCTGCTAGGTGGGTGCAATCGATTTTTGCCTGTGCGCCTGCTGGCGGGTACGTGGATGGCATCATACTTCCTAAACCACTAAATTATGGTGGCCCTTTCTTCTACATATGCTTGTTACTCTACTCTAGTATGAGGCATAATTAGTAAAGGAAGGAGTGGGGGCTAGCATTTTTTATTTTTTGATTTAATTATGTACTACCTGCCTTGTACCCACAACCACAGCCCTAAAATCACCTATCAACTCCATCACATCCCTTCCTCGTCCTGACACCAGCCCCATACCCCATATTCTGCTGGTGTTCCCCTCCCTGCCTTCTCCCTGTACACATTGCCAGCGTCATCAGGGCAGACCGTCAAGGAGGTGTAAAATTTAATAAGCGAATGTACATAAGTAGTCAAATCCTTTGCTATGAAGCTTAAAATTGGGCTCAGGTGCATTCAGTTTCCCCTGATCATCCTTGAGAAGACCCTGCAGCTTAATTTATAGTCCACCTCAGTTTGGACATGATTTGGAAAGGCACACACCCACAGTTGGCAGTTCATGTCCGAGCACAAACCAAGCATGTTAAGTCAAAGGCACAAATCTGGGGAAGGTTACAGATACATTTCATGCTGCTTTGAATGTCCCAATGAGCACAGTTGCCTCCAACATCCATAAGTGGAAGAAGTTCAAAACCACCAGGACTCTTCTTAGAGTTGGCCGGCTTGTTTTTTCCCATGGTGGAAGCATGCCCGCAGTGAGGAATAAGATGCAGAGAGGACATTTCCCTTTTTTTCTGCGACTTTGGTATGCTAAATCAATAGGGCAAGTGCCCTAAGCTGCGAGTAAACTGCCCTCAAGACGGGGGGGAATCCGCTGGCAAATGGGTCAGCGCATGTCTATTTTCCCTGTCCTTGACATAGGTGGACAGCTGTGGACACATGACCAAAGGGCATGATATGTGATAAGAGAGTACACCCCTCACATAGTAGTATATTTTTATGGGACAATTCTAAAGATATAACACTTTAATAAAATGTAAAGAAGTCAGTGTTCAGGTTGTAAAACAAATAATTCTACACATAGACAATAAAATGTAAACCTCTGTCAACAAAGTGAGTACAAAAATGTCTGAATATTTTTTGCCATACCACATGTTTCTGGATTGCTGTCCCCCAGCTGAGAGTGTCTGACACAACACTCTGCTCACAATATATAAAGCTGGTATATATTCATTTAATCTCTTTCCTGTTTTCTAAATTACATTGACTAAATAAAACATGGTTATATTTCACAAACTTATAATATCAGAACTTGGAATATATAATAAAAAATACCTGGATTTATTGGTTAGCTGGTTACCAATTCCTAAGGCATCAGTAGTAATACCCAGAAAAATTTTACTAAAATGGCACACCTAGCAAGCTGGTATCTAGATAGAATAAATGAAATTCAACAGAGATAACCTTCAATATTTATAGGGCAAACAAAAGATATCACCTAAGTAAATGGAAAACAAGCTTTGACATTGTTATTACTGCTTGGGGCAAGGGAAAGACCGCATAAAAAAGTACACATGTAAGAAGTAAAACTATAAAATACACAATGACTGGATTTAACTTTTATAAGCATACATGAAGTTAACAAGTGACAATAAATACATCCAAATAAAAAAAAATCTGTCTATTTGTGTCTAGTTAAAGGAAAAACATCATACAGTATTTATGGATGAAAAACATTACTATACCTAAGATATGAGAATGTAAGGGATCTGCATAGATTTTCTGCACAGTGCATTTTCCAATTTAGATAAAGAAAAATAAAATAAAATAAACCCAGCAGATGTTATTGACTAAGACAATCTTTTTGTAATGGCAAATTCACAGGTATGCAGACACGATAAGTGTGAATAGGACCTGAAACATACTTAAATCATGTTGTCTTTCTTATGCACTATAGATTATAATCTTCTGTCTAATGCAGGGGGGCCAAGCCAACACATTTGTTCTTCTCATCAGATATATGGAAACAAATGTAAGCTTTGCTTAAATATTGAATCTGAAATAAGCAAAGTGTAATATCCAAACAAATGTAAAAAAAAGACACATATTCACAGACCTCACCTCTATGCTGGAGATGCCAGGGAGAGTCTGGTACTATGCTCCACATTTGGTGGAGCTGTTGACATTTCTCGACTTTTTGGGAGGCGATATTTCACTTCTTTCAATCCACTACTAGGTCTACACTTACTCCTAGTCCTAAAGTGGAGTTTTGCTCTTACATAATGCTACCCCTCTCACAATCTATTGAAGTTCTTCCTGGTCGCAGCCATAGTGGTCATTCCACGCCACTGGAAATCTTCAATAGTCCCCTCTGTTGGGGAATGGCTTATGGATGCAATCTTTACTTGCTGACTGCAAACACCTCACAAATACACCAAGACATTAGGGCCCCTGTGGCTACTATTCAGAGATACCCAAGCCTGCAGAGACCTGATAGCCAAATATTAATTGTAGTGGCTCTCCAAGCGGCCTTCTTCACCTTTCCTCTTGAGCTATTGATTTTACCAAACATGTAGGTTGAGAAAATCCCCTGTCGCCAAGTTCCCGCTCCATCATTTCTTACTAGTGATGGCCGAACTTCGGCCAGGACTGTCCGCGAACGGGCGGGTCGGACTTCTAAAGACATCTGCCTGTTCGCGGACACATTCAAATTCCCCGCCTCTAGGCGGGGAATTTGAATCGGAAAAACCGGATGTGACGTCAGTGACCGGCTCCGACCTGCTTTTTTCACTAGGAGACTGGCTTTATGCCGGAGGAAGAATAGAGATCATCTTCTCGCTGGCGAACGGAGCGGGTCGAACACCCGCACTGCTCGCCGGTGAGAAGATGGGCAAACATCCATGTTCGCCGCCGAACGGCCGAACCGCCGCCGTTCGGCCATCACTATTTCTTACTAATCAGTCAATTCAGCTGACTTTTTTACTCACCATTAGGTCCATATAGTTTGTTTCCAGCTTAACTCCTTGTGATATACACATATATACACTTGGCCCATGAGTACCTCTAAATTGCCACAATCCTAAAAAAAATTCTTACCAGCTGTTCTTAAAAAGCTGCAGGGGTTTTAAAGCCCTCTGAGATGATGCCAAAGAGGTTGGAAGAAGAACTTTACCCAGAGGTAATGTAAGAGATTTTAGCTTTGAATCTAGAACACATTTTTGGGATAATTACAAATGTTGTAATGTTCTGACAATATTACTTGACTTGTAAAAATAGAGTAAACATAGTGAACATCTAAGTCCACCTTCTGTTTACTAAAAGTACTGTTTTAAATCCAGATATTAGATATTACAAATAATTATGAAATCGTTACTGAGACGTGCATACAGTATTTAAAGTGTGTTGGTAATTCACAACTTGGAATTACCATGGATTGTTTGAGAAATTGCATCATATTATTTACAGAACATGCCCACAACTTTGAAGATGTTTCTTTTTTGTTTATTGTGACGCAAACAACAAGTAGGAGAAAAAACAGAAGAAGTAAATGTGCATAACTATTTACCCCTAAAGTCAATTCTTTGTAAAGCCATCTTTTGCGGCAATCACAGCTCCAAGTCCCTTTGGATAAGTCTCTATGAGCTTGCCAATCAGCACCTGTTGCCTGGGTTAGAGCCTCAGCACTGTGTATATAATACTGCTATATTTATATTGGACTGTTTGTAACTTCCCACAAACTGTACCCTACCTCTGGGACCTGTAAATACTCCCCATAGTTTAGTTTACTGTATCCCCTAAATACAACAGTGTAGACCTGTGCTTTTTCCTGTGGTGTGTGCATGTAAACGACTGGGGTATTAGCAATTGGCAGCCTTGTCTAAAGAACCAATTGATAGTGATAAACAACAAGAAGCCTGAGGTAAGACAACTTCTGCACTCAGAAACTGCTGGTGACTCCAGGATGACCCCAGACAATATAACACAATTAAAAATATGTTTCTTATTAAAAGTGTCCAGTTTAGGTATAGTATAAAGGTTAGGTCCACTTTAAAAGTTTAACATGGACATGTACTAATGCAACAACTTATCGCTATGTAAAATAATGCAAATATAGGTGACAAAACACTAATTCAGTCACAGTCTAAAATCTTTATTACAATGATATCAATAAGCCAAAAGAAAAAAAATGGGTTCCGTGTAGTTTTTATGTTTTATGTTTAAAATTAGCATTATTCATCTATTCCAGTAAGTTAATAATCAATAATTGATGTCTTACAGCAATGATTTTTATACTTATCTGCTATCTTATACTGTTTGCAGCACATTCAGATTAGCACTTTGTCCTCTAAATCTTTATGTTGAAATGAATTAATAATAGGCAATCTTATTCTTGAATATAAACCTATTTTTACTGTGTCATCAATACAGAATAACAAAGAACACATAACTACACAGAACAGCAGGGAAGTGATATCATAAAGATAGAATGTTATTTTCTGAATCAAAGACAGCACTTGATGAAAATTGCTGATAAAAATGTCATGCAGTGTTGCCTTTCTTATTTAATATCACTGATGACTCTTTTGATCCCTTTTTAATTGGTAATGGTGCACAGAAACAGACTACTCCCAAATTCTACCATAGTTATAGTATTATTTTAGTAGTAGTATTTTCCTACTATTTCTGTGCATTTTAATTGTAGAATATGTCATATACATATGTTTTTTTAAATGAAATATATTGTTATTGAGTTTAAACAAGATAACAGGAATAACAAGTAAACATCTTGAATAAGGCACAGATCAGTCACACAGTGCAATGTTAATAATAGGTATACAAGGCCCTTTTTTAGCTTTTTTATTAGTCAAGCAATATATTTGTTGTACACCCTTAGCAGTTAAGATGAGCCCAGTTCATGCAGCTCTAAATTGCAAAAAGTGCACTGAGTTTGTCCACTGCTGATCAGAGAGCTGCAGCACTATCTCACCTTCCCTGGCATCTGAGGTGGCTCCAATCGGCTCCCTGATCCTTCCTGTAAGGAATCAGATCCCTCCCCACCCCCTGTGTCATGTACGCAATGATGTCACACTGTGGCTGTGGCAGGATTTTTAAATTCCAATTGAATTGAATACAGCATTCTGCATTGAAAACTGTATTCAATATGATTCAATGTAAAATACTCACCTCCAAAGGTTCCCCTGATGCCCCCGATGACCCCTTCTCTCTGTGTGCTTCTCTCCCGGTGTGATCGCTGTCCTGACATCATACTAAGAAGGGGGGCGTCAAGTTTTAGGGGCAATGGTTTTGAATACAGTGATTATTCAATGCAATTCAACTTAAAACACATCTTGTGGATTTAGTGCTAATTGTTCTGGTGGAATTTCCTTTTGAAAATCTGACAAGTTTGCTAGTTAATCACAAAGCCCTGGTGGTATCAGCCCCCAAATTTCTGGAGATGTAGAAAAGAAGGAATATTACAAAAAACAAAAGTATTGTTTTAGCACTTGTAGGTTATTTATGAAAAACCTCAAGTCAAGTTGAAATGTTTAAGTTGAATTTCCCACTTACATTTTAATATAACTTATGCAAAACTGCACATGCCAGAGCAATACTTTTTTTTTGTAATATCCCACCAACTGTTCTCCAGAACTTTTGGTGATGATACAATATTTAGGGGCCTTGCAATTAAATAAATATTCAACCAGCCAAAAAAATTCGACCATCTCTACTTGTTAGACTCGACACTTCCCCTTTTTTGCCCTTTTATTAAATGTATCTGTTTGACCTGATTTTTTGTTTTCTGATAATTTAATTATGAAATTTTTAGGCCCTACTAGACCCTTGTATAGGCATATTTTGGTAAGTTACAGGGCTACAACATAAAAAACATTTTTCCATCAAAGTCTATGGTGAGCTTTTGGTACAGATATCTGGATCTCAGCAGAGCGCTAGGGAGGTTAAATGTGTGATAAACATTCAAATTTTATATTGCACATTTTGTTTGTGTTCCAATTTCTTTTGCCTTAATATCAAAAATATTTATGCATGGTCATATTAAGTTGAACTCTATGGTATTGTAAATGAACCTAGCTGGTTCTAAGATCAGTCTCACTCTCTTTCTCTGAAAATTATACTAAGCTGAAAACAGAAAAAAGCATTTCTTTTTTTCTTAAACTTCACTTTATTATGAACTATCTGTTCTTTAAAATTGCTTTTTCAGTATTCTTGCAGGGATTCAAACTTGTGAGGCCATCTCTATAACCTGATTTCAATGCCCTCAATATATTTCCTGATTACATTTTCCCTTGCTATAACAGGCCTTAGAGAAATGTGATGACCACTTGACATGATTTATAGCTGTGTACTTTACAGTGGATAATTCTGAATTTGACAGTAAAGAGGGAATATGTTGTTTGTTTTTCTTTTCATTTAGTATGAAGTTAAAAGTGGCTCTAGTTCCCTGTATGAATTATTACAAGGTAGATATATACCACATTTAATTGTGTTTTTCTTTTAATATCACTGACCCTTGTTATCATTTTTAGTTTGCAACATATTTGCATTTAATTTGGAGGGGAAAGTGCATGCATCTTATATGGTGAATGTGTAAGCACCCACAGCTCAATAGTCTTTCTACTGTGGGTGCTTGCTCATTCTATGCACCCCCTCTGCCTCCCTGGCCAATCACTGAAGGAAGATCCACTTGCAGTTAGGACTTACTTCTGCTTTTTTAGCTCTGTGCTAGCACTCACCCGCTGAGCAAGGCAGGAATCCAGCCTTGCTGGCCAGGTGGATTGTCTGTATGTCTGTTCTGAAAAGAGAGAATATGTTTCCGCACACCTATTTATAGGATTAGGAATTGAGGGACTTTCAAGGCAGTACCACACCAAGTATTATTTAGTCAACTTTATTAATTGGATCAGAGAATACAAATTACACTGTGGTGTCATAATCCATCACATATATGTCAAACGTATTGTTAGAGCTTGAAGTTAGAGCTTTCTATTCTTGGTTCTAGTTTTGTCCTTAGGACAACAGTTAATTGTAACAGGAAGTGAAGTGATAGATTTTTCATTTGATATCCGAACGATCGACCCAATCCCACCAGAAGTGATTGATCCCGTTCCATAGAAAAATTGAAAACAGTGATAAAAAAATCAAACAGGGATCCAACATGTTGGTAAATACCTGTGCGATCATCATTACTTAGTATGGGCCAGGAATCTATTGTGCAAACTGGTACGCATCGATTCGACAAACGAGCCACAACCAATCATAACTTTCCTTGCTGTCTGGGAAATGAATTGACAGTAAGTAAGGGTAAACCACATAGTAAAAACCTTCCAAATTCTTCAAAACTACATCTGGAACAAAAAATTCTTAAACACATAAGGATCAGTGTTGAGCTAGAATATTTGAATATATTCGACGAATATCAGCTATTCGAGAACTCGCAAATATGGCGTCAGATTGGCAATTTTTAATTTTCAAGATATTATGTACTGGGGAGCTTATGGCCATGCATTGCCAATACATAATAGCAATGCGAAAATAAATACCACATGTGACCATTCATTATGAACGTAATCACAATGTGATTATAATTGTGCAATGTGCAAATTTCTTTCAATATCAAATCAAATCAAATACTAGTAAAATGATTTGCAAAATATTGCAAATTCATGACTTATAAGGATGTAGTAAAGCACTTTTAAACAAAGTACATTTATCTTTGCCTTCTTCCTCCACTAACTTTCCCTAAATCATCTCCCCCCTCTGCAGATTTATACTTACTAATATGTGGGTATTTCAGTTTCCTGTTTTTAGTTCAAGTGATACCCTTGAAGTAATTGAAATAATTGAAAAAGCAAGATTTCTGGATGTCTCAGACCCCCTAAGCTTGCTTTTTCAATTACTTCAGTTAACCAATAACTTAGTGTCACCAATCACAGTGTCTCCCATCGATCTGTTACTGCAGCTGTACCCTCTACCACTTCTGCTGTGTCACTTCCCAAACATCAGAGGACCGGGACCTTTCATAGATCAGCTCCCTCAGTTGGTGGTAGAGATTGTGGCACTTGATGTGGCTTCTGCTCCCTCTGCTGGACAAAACCTATTGTACCATCTGACCATTGTACCACCTGACCATGTATTTAAGGAAGCCTAAGGCAACAGGAAGTAGCCTGAACAAAGAGATCTTTCAGTCTCTGTTCCACAGGCTCTGATTACATCCATCTGCTATATTGTTAATGACTCCTGGACTGTTTTTGACTACCCTATTTTTCTCAGATGGAAAAAAAACTCTCTTGACATATGACCAATAGTGTTAATCGTGAATATTCTAATAGCAAATATCGCCACTTCGAGAAAATCTTGAATATAGTGCTATATTTTCGTATTCGCAAATATTTTAGTATTACCCTGAACTATGGTGCATTGCATTCGCAATATGGGCATGTACAAGTGCCGATTTGCACAAAAGGTAATCTGTGGAAAGTACCATGCATTGCATTCGCAATATATGCATGTACATGTGCTGATTTGGGCAAAGAAAGTAATAATGACTGGAGATCACAAATTCTCAAATTTACGAATTTATTGCCAATATTAGGCAAAAAAAAAATACTGAATACTGCCTATGTGCCTCATCATTAATGATGAAAGAAAATTATATCTTGAATATTTGTTGTATGTGGATATTTGAGGATGAAGACTTCACAGTACTTGCAGCTAGAAAAGTAAAAAAAATTCAGTGCCTTAAAGCTCTTTTAATGCTTTTTAAAATATTTAAAAACTTCCAACACGCCACATCTATCCTTTTTTGATCTTATTCCATTTTATTAGGAGCTATGATTTCACAATAGCTTTTTCAACTCAAAGGGGACCTCTAAGATGTTGGGCACACTTCTGTTCCTGGGCACTTTTGATGACATGAAATTCAAGTTAATACATAAACTGCAAAATGGTTTCAGCCCAGAAAGACCCTAGCTAATCATAGCACACTCTCTAGTTTCCACAGTAATAAACCATTCAGAAAAGTCTCTCATTTACAGTCTCTCTGTTTAATTTCTAATATAAGAATAGACAACATATTTCTGTAAGATTTTTTCAGATTCAGTGTACTAATCTACAAAATATTCAGATTCAAATAAAATATACATGGAATGCTTTTATTGCATTTAAAATTCAATACAAAAATACATGTAAGGGCAGTATCATTGTAGTTACAAAGGAGGTCTTCAATCTTGTTCAAATGAAGATTTTGCTCAATATATGAGATTTTGTGGATTTCTCTAAATGCAACCAACATGTTTACTAATTTTGTGTGCGGTAAAAAAGCAGCCTGTAGAGGCATTTAGATTAGCATGCCTAATGTTGGAGTAAATAGTTTGGCAGAAATTAGCTGCCTCTGCCTCTCTAGGATGCTGATGACTACTATGGCCTTATTTTTATGTAGTTGCCTGCAATTGCCTTAGATGGCCACTAGAGGAACACTCTACAGTATGGTACAGAGTGTCTATGATAGGAAGTAGCCTCTTTGTGAGATAGACTCCCTGGATTTATGAAGAAAACACCTGTATGCGGCCCCTGGACAGACTTGGGATTTTTATGTGAGTCCCTGCTACAAGGACTCCCCCTGGGGGAATGCAGGTACGTAGCTGTACACCCCCAGGTGTTGCAATTGTTTTTGTCAGAATAAAGAATGAAAAAGAATATATTTGACAGTGATGGACATCTGAAAGGGGGACCCCTATATTGTTAAGAATATTTTATTTAAGTGGTGTACCAGGTATTGACTGTATACTGAGTACTACATATTCAGTAAAATACTTTGCTTCAATTGTAAAGCTGTGTTGACCTTCAGTTCTTCTCTCCTAATGGCAGTATTGAAAGTGTATTGGACATCTACGATACAAGATGGGAGGAGGATTGGAGTATGTGGGAACCTAGTCGCTGGCATTCACATGAGTGAGGGTTAGTCTGATCATTCTGGGAGCCCTGCTCAGAAAATTGGGTGAGCAGGTGTCGCCTGTGACCTGATGACCTCACTCTGAACGTGGAGACTCCTTGTGTCCAGAGGATTTCCCTTTTGCTGTAAGCAACTACATCCCAAAGATGAAAAAGCTGCTGAAAATGATGTTTTAAAGGTGCACTGAGAAAACAGCAGTGGTCATATGAGAAGGGAGGTCTAGTGAGGACCAGGCCCCAGAGTCTGGCTGTAGAAGTGATGTGGAGCTTGGCAATCCCTCGGAGAGCACTCATTATTTTGGTCTTGTCAGTGTTAATAGGCCTGGAAGCCCTGTTGGTAGGTCTGATATCTGATGAGGAAGCTAGTCCATCTCTGGAGAGATTCTGCTGTGTGCTCTCCTAGAAGTCACAATAACAGTTGATCTACCGGGAAGAAATTAAATTGAAAAGAGAAAAGCAAAGAAAAGTATGGTAAGTTGCCTTGGAAAGGCCATTAAATTCAGCCTTTTTTTCCTGCTTGTTCAGTGCAAATGTTTGTTTTAATACCACATACCGTATATACTCGAGTATAAGCCGACCCGAGTATAAGCCGAGGTACCTAATTTTATCTACAAAAACTGGAGAAACATATTGACTTGGGTATAAGCCGAGGGTGGGAAATGCAGTCAGATAGTGGAGTTTTCTAAATGAGAACAATATAGAGAAAGCAACATTGTCCCTAGGAATTAATCAAACAGGATAAATCTTAGTGCCACATCATCAATAAATTTAAGAGAACACCGGATTATTATTATTACAGGATGGGTTGGGCAGGGCAATGAAGTTGTATCTGTACTAGTAACTGTCCACTAGATGGAAGTGTGGAGTTTGTTATTGTTCATTAGCTGATTGTCAGGAAGCCTCCTGCAGCAGATGCTGACAGGAGAGAGAGATCACAGAATCTACCGAAGAGAAGCTGCCCGTCTCAAGCATTCAGCATGGCAATTCAGGTGAGGTGAGTGGACCCCCCTCAGCTGACTCGAGTATAAGCCGAGGGGAGCACTTTCTGCCCATTTTTTGGGGCTGAAAAACTTGGCTTATACTCGAGTATATACGGTATCTTCAAACTGTTTATGTTTCTCCCTCTAGGCTTAGTACATTCTTTCAGTCATCTAATAAGCTTCACATTTTTCCTTGGACTAATCCTACATATTGGGAGCATCACCTTGCTTTTGTTTTTTTGGTAAAAATATATGCTATTCCAGTCTACAATTTACCAACTGGTAAAACTAGTGACTTACTCGAATGCCCATCATGCAAATTAAGATACAGTTTGTGCTAAATGTAGTCTTTTGAGTATTTTGCTTAAAATATTTTAAATATTACTTTAGCCAAGTTACCCTATGCATTATATCAGTAACTTATTTCAGTCTGTTAATTACAAAAATATTAAATCAGAAATACAGTTCAATGTGAAGTTTTAAAATTACAATTAGAAAAAAATGAAAACTATAAAAAAAGAAATTTGAACTTTGATGTGAATGACCTCTAATCATTTCAACAATGGAATATGACTCACACAAGGGTTTTTAATAGGCTGAATAATTGTTCATGTACTGAACTGTTCAAGATAAGACACGAAGAATGAACATGTATGAGAAGGAAAGGAATGTAATTGAAAAGATTAGGATATTTATTTGAGAGCAAGTTCTTCCATATAAACTCACTGAATTACTTAAGAAAATATGATTGGACTATTTGCATATAAATGGAAAAGGATCACAGAAAAAGTGTATTGCATTGAAAAATATTTGAAAGGGAATAATGTAAAATGGTTCATTTGCTCTACAGGTAACAATAGGGGTAAAAGGCTCTTGCTGTTCCCGATTGCCCAGACCTTGGAGAGACTTGGAAAAAAGTGAAGGAAAAACCTTATAGCAGAATAATATTTCATATGACTTTTATTAAGCTGTGTTAGGTGAAATTGAAGCAGACTTTTAGGCATAATTTACTTTTGGTTTGTTTAATATTTTTCTTGTGTATAACTGTCTTCTTAAATTGTACAATAACAGAACAGTTGTTAAAGCATATTTTTTTTAACAGATTTAAAAATACCTATTTTGTGGCAGAACTTGCCTTACTCAACACAGTAGCTGTTTCCTGAGAAGTCCTGAGAAGCACAGGTAGAATAAAGTTGGAGAGATGGTAGACTAGAGAGACAGAGGTCTGGAAATCCTGCTATCTTAAGGCCGGGCCGATCGATTCCGGGCGCGTGCACGCGAAACGATCGTGCCGGAATCGTGTGCAGCCCACCTTGTCCGATCGATCACGTCCGATTGATCAGGGGCTCAGAATCGGATCCGACAGAGAACCAACATGTTGGTCTTTTTGATCCGATTCTGCACAGATCAGGGGGAGTTGCCATTTGTGAGGTGGACAATCGGACACGGAATCGTCCCGGAATCCGTTGGACAAGGTAGTATGCAGCGATCGCATACTCTTAATTGGCCGATCGATCACACCTGCTATTCCCGGCAGAATCGCCGGAATCAATCGGATAGGTGATCGAGCGGCCATGGAATCCGAACGTGTATGGCTAGCTTTACACGTAATACACACAAGTTAGCAAAACGTTGGACCACCTGGTCAGCACTAGACCTAGCAGTATTTGTCTACTGCTGCCAGTTAAGGCACTTAGTCTCCGCAAGGACACACAGTGCGTTGATAAAGCTGGATTAAAATACTGCTCTATCGTTTTCTTTTCTCTCCTACTGTGTCAGAAAGTTTTCCTCAAAGGCTCATAAGCAAGTTTCTTTACCACTAAATGTCCATGGCTTTAGGCGTGTCACTGAGGGAGAACATTATGTCCTATTTGATGTAAAGCCATTTCGCAGAGCTAGCTTATTCTGAATAGACTGTTATGGTAGGCATTCAATACACTGATGTGTGGAAACTGCAGCTTTCCATGTGTTGTAATATACACATACCATAAGATCTGATTCTACATACACTGGGAAGCTTATAGGAGTGTATTACAATGTGCAGAGTGAACGGTGATGTTGATACTTTGATATATGTAGCTCGGTACATTTTATTTGAATTTTTTTGCAGTTCAGATTTAGGTAAAGATATGTGTATTAACCTCCCTGGCATTACGCTCATAGCCAGTACGGGTGCAGTTTGATCTTGGATCAAACTGCGCCCTTGCCGGGATCGGGCATAATCGCCGGTTCTCTGTGCAGGCTCACAGAGTTATTTCGGCCCAAGTCTTGGGGATGGGGGAAGGGGGAGCTTTTCACCGCACACATTGCTGCCATCTAATTGACACCATCGTTGTGTAGTGAGCCGGGGGAGGGTGGGGAGTACACCTGGATGGCGGCTTTTTGCACCATTTTATATAAAACTGCGTAATGCCCAGGAGGTTAATTTAGAGACGCATGATAAACAATATTTAACATTGAGTGCCTATTACTTCTGTGATATCCCCAACACCTGGCTTATACATAAGTTAATTAAAAAAAGAAAAAGTATGGTAAGGTAAGGCTAGGTTAGGATGTTTGTCCAGCGCTCTATTTAAAGTTAGATTTACATGCACTTTTGTCCAGTACCACACTGTCTGGGTGCCTTCAGATGTTTGCAGACATATCTGAGGCATTTCTCAGGAGTTTTTAAAGAGGAGCTGATATGGTAACTTACTCTGCTCCAGTTCCCATGCTCACTTCAAATGTCAGTATGCTCGGCCTCAGTGTCCCTGGATGTAGATATTAAATCAGGTTATATTTACAAAAGGGGAAACCCACTGTCATGACATCATCACACACGGTGGGTTGTGCCAGGAATAAGCCGTGCACCCTATTTGTGCCGGCATTTACGTTGGATGAGGCCACGGGTCCCCATCCAAAGTAATAAAATGTACGGGCAAGCCGGCCTATTTATAGCTGAATTAAGGCTTTGTGCTTTCGATTTGTCGTTAAGATGTTATGTAATGTATACATATTGGTACTGTGGCTGAGCAAAATGACAAAAATGAGGTGACAAATTAAGTTTTTCGTAGTTCAAAGCAAGAAACCAAGGTTATGAAACATCCATAGATACAGTACAATAAGAAAACATTATTACCCCTATAAAGGAGGTCTGCTGATAGTAGCTTGAAGTAGATAGGAAATAGGATTTATTAGAATTGTTGTTTCCTGTTCACAATTTTTTTCCCAAGTTGCAAAATAATTATTTTGTTTTGGCATTAAGATATGCTTTGAGGGGGCATTCGTGTCTCCAAAAATTCTGCAGCCAGGAAGTTACGACATGAAGACAACAATGAGGTGTTTATAAATGCCGCTCCAAATGTCGCTCCAATGCTCCCTTAGGAAAATGTGTATATTATCTAAATTTAGCATTCATAGCAAACAGCTCAGCACTGCTACATCATGGCTTTCTAGACGAACAAAATAGATCATTAAATTTCCAGTGCAGCAAAATATTATGAAAGCATTTACCAGAAATCCCCTTAAAATCTGTTGAATGCTGAAGATCAAATAAATCTAGGTCTTGTTTGTTGTTATTGTAATTTTGTTCTCTTGAACAATACTTCTTTGTTGAAATATAATTTATAAATTTTTTGGGCAAAATTTTTATTTCTATGTAAAGATATAATCTTAATCTATTTTACTGGAAATACTAAATACTATATAGTACAGTAATTGTTGTATTTGAGCCTGATAGGCAGTCTGATCTATTTTTTTTTTTAGAAAATGTAATCTGTTCTTACCAAAAGGACAAGTCTTGTTATTAAAAAAATAGTAATTATAATAATGGTATATTAATAATAATAGTAATTATAATAATAATTTTATATATATATATATATATATATATATATATATAGAAAAAAAAGGAATACTATTCTAAAGGCAGGGAGCCAGCATCCCAAAACACAATACAAAATAAGAAATAAGTAACCTAGGTCCATCAGCCCAGTTCCATACATTCCCCCTGAGGAGATCAGGGGCTATGGGACTTTAAAGGCTCCTACAGATAGGTAACATAGGTATGTATAACAAAATTGACATTTATTAGTTAAAACAACGAGATTGGGCCGCAGGCCCTGAGAGCAATGACAGGCTCAATGCTCAATTACAAACACAACAACACAGAAAAACAAAAATAATCATGCCAGATCCGGTATGGACCCATGTATACGTAGAGAAATAGCACGGCTCCCAACCCGATGTAAATTTAGTTTTTTAAGGAAAAACTTCTTCAGGGGTACATGGGGGAGTGCTTCGTAAAATGGAACCACATTCTAATAGAAAAGAGTAGTACAGTTTGAGATGGAGGATCATCAGTCATGTGTGGGTGCAATCGTATAGAACATCAGTCAATATTAGTCAAGAATATTAGTCAAATTAGCGAATTCAAATATTGCCTATGGCGCTCATCACTAATGGTTAATTCAGTTCAGGTGTCTGTAACATGTAGTAGCAGCGGCCACCTGCAGATGGCACACTGGTAATACGTCTTCAGCAATCTGTTTTGTACCAGACCCTGCCGGGACTCACAATTAATTGTGGGAAGCTGAGGAGGATATCCATCCGTGGTGAGATGGCAGGTGAAAAAATAGTTCAATTTCACCTGCTGCCTCCCGTTCCAACTACATATGAATGTAGTTGTGTCGGGGAGGTGGTGAGGGAGTTGTGGACATGGTGGGGGGCCCCGGAAAGAAAAATAAGAAGCTGGATAGTACGCAAATGCGCTGAAATAGCCTTACTGCACCTACGCAAAGCTACTTATCCTTCTGCATGCGTAGCTGCGGACCGCTTATGTACACCCCTGTCTGTCTATATATATATTTATTCTAATATGAATATTATGCTGGTCTTTGGTGCAGTATAAAGATTTGGTTATTTGGCATGTGCCATACACTGTGCCCAGGTTTGACCCCTTTCTTAGTCTGCTGGTGCGTAGATGCAGTTGAGCATGTGGGAAAGTCTATGGGTGTGCAGTCTGATAGAGGGTGTTTGTCACAACACTAGGTTCTTAAAACTGAAATAAATGCTCTGTAAGGCTCACCATGGAACTGGGGAGGGTGCAGACCTGTTATGTTCTGCATTTAAAAATAAGGGAAGTTTTTCTGAAAGTGACATCACAAGGAGTAAACATTGGTCCATGAATGTGTAAAATATAAAGAAATGACTACTTAAAGTCTGTATGCTTTGTGGCTGGGTGACAAAGGGGTAACTATTTTATATTGGCCATGGGTTCAGTTGTTCATGAGGGATCATGGCAGTAAGAGGCTTCCTGTAAATCCTTGGCTGCTGATGGACTACAGATTCCAGCATTCAAATCGTTTTCCATTCATGTCAAATTGCATTTTACTGACATACAGTTAAGAGAAAAGTATGTGAACCCTTTTGGATAACGTGGAGTTTTGCATAAATTGGTCATAAAATGTGCTCTGATCTTCATCTAAGTCACACCAATAGAAAAACACAGTCTACTTAAAATAATACTACACATTATATGTTTTCATGTTTTTATCCAACATTTTTCTAGACTGTCCACACTTTTTCTGCTGTCTGACTAGATTTGACGCAGACTAAAAGGCCACAACAAAAACAGTATATAGCGCCCAGATGAATGTCTGTGAACCAGAAATTAACTTTTAGAGTATATATCCTATAGAGATATAGAACAGTATATATCCACAAAAAACGCCCTGAACCTATACAGTGCTCAGATGAATGTCTATGAACTATTAATCACTCTTAGAGAACAGTATATATCCACA
>CM070035.1:88458057-88468804 GCA_036250615.1 Ptychadena robeensis | reverse complement strand
GGAAGTTCGCGTTCGCCGTTCGCGAACCCGAAAATTTGGGTTCGCGACATCACTAGTGATCACTCATGCTTATATTTTAATGGTATTTTTAATATGTATTTTTACCCTTCCTACTAATTACGTTCTCCTCCAACCACAATTCTGCTAATCTATTTTCTGTTTTTCTTGTATACACATATGGGGGATTGTGGTTTACCTGTATCAGTATGCACCTGAGTTATCCTCAACAAGGAAAAAAACAGGGCAGCATATGAATGGCATGTTTACATTTATAGGGCAAACATCTACACCTATAAAAAATATCAGTATTCAGATGGCCTCAGGGTCAACAAACTAAGGAGATCATCTGCAGATAAAGCCTAAATCTTGACTCTCAGCTTCTTTAATGTGACTATGGGGGTTAGATAATTTATACAGTACAGAGATTGCTGCACACTGACCATTAGGAAGGAAGAATAAAAAATGTCAACCTAATTGTTCAAGTTGTTGAGGTCAAGTTATTTTGTTATAAAATGACCTAAAATAGCTTTTGTAAGGGATCTATTGGACGGAATGTAATATATAAAAGATAGCTTGTGAATTTGCTGCATACTGTAATGACTATACAGTGTGACAAACTAGACTCTCAACAGACTGGAGTCTCACAAAATATGTATGTTGCCATGTTTTATTTTTGTCAGCTGCCTGGTATTGTTATTTAGCCTAAAGTGTGCTGCGGGCTTACTGCAAAATTCCTCATGGGGATATTTACCTGTCCCTCAGAAACAGCCTATTGTAAACAATTTCTAAAATGCAGACGCTGAGAATGATTTTTATTTTTAGCATCTGGTTTACACATTCTAAATGGTATAAAAACAAGAAATGAAAAGGCACATTCTATAATGCCAGCATTATAGTCTAACATTGTGCAGATCTTTTCTTTTCTAAAAGCTGAACTTAGACATCATCTGGATTTTTTTTTGCTAGTTTACAATTTTAAAAAATGTTTTATACATAAGCCTGTATATTGGGTGAAATGCAACACCAGGTGAAATATTGATGTGATCTGTGAGTTTATAATACTATCAGTAAATAGCTGCATCTCAGCTAAAAGCAGAAAACATACAAAATTTTAGTATATAGTTAGTATAATAAAAAAAAAATAAGAAGTGCACACAATAGGCGTGTTCTGCTGAAAAGGTAAGCAATAGTAGTTATTGTCTTTTGCTAGTAATGTTATTATTTTATTATGTTTACTCATGCTGTCAGGGGCGCAGAACCCCAGCAGGGTCCCGTCTATTTCAATCAATCGACCTGTCACAAATCCTGGCAGGGTCAGGGATCTGTGTCTCATGCCTACTGGGCGTTCTCAGCTGATAAAACCCCAAGATAACTGCAATAAAATTCACCTGTCAAATTCCCCCGGTGATCCTGTGCCACCCCATAACTGCCAATGCTTCCATGTCTACCCTGATGATGACAGATATGATGTCAGAGTGGCAGGGGGTAGGTGGCACCATGCTTTTTCCAAGCATACCTCTGGCGGCACCAGTGATACTGGATACATGTTCGGGACATCTTGGAGGGCAGAAAGATATCTAGGCATCTAATGTGCCCTGCCACAATCGCCCATGGCATGCTTTTTTTTAAAAGCCCAGGAGGTTAAAGTGTCTCCTTCCTGTTCAGTTCCTTTGCCTCAGAGGACCAGAATGTTCAGCAGATCCTCCTCTGCTTGCTGCTAGCTGCACTTCCTACCTTCTGATGTGCTCCTTGCTCATGTCACCCTATTAAAGGAAGTCTGGATATATTGTTTGAACTCAAAGATCATGCTTTGCGACCATAAGACCTAGTGGCAATCGAGTGCTGGGACAGCATAACTAGCCTAGGCTGAGCAGGGGCTTTTCTATAAGCAAAGGTTGAGGAGAAGATTGGGGGATTGACATTTTGACTGCATTGGAACTGGGTCATACAAGAACAACCATTTTCTTTCAATGGTTTTTCACTGTGGGTCATCTTGGTCCTTTGAGAATTTAAAAAAAAACAATTTTCCTACCTAAACATTTACTCATGAAAAACTGATCTGAAATTTTTTGAATGTTTAATAAGTGTCAAAACTATAATTTAATTAAGTGATTATAATCCAATGTATTCTTTTAAATTGTGACAGTACACGCAATAGAATGGCACTCTAAGAAGCTCTTTCTAAATTTCTGCAATGATATGCATATAGGATGAATACATTTACATATAAACTGCTACTGTATACTTTTCTAAATATGCTGACATGAATTTAAACATTCCTATATGCTATATACGGACATGTTGAACAGACTAGACTAGACTCTGTAGACATGCATATAAAGTTGGAAGAACAAAGAGAGCATTTTAACATACATAGTCCGGTTTTCATATTGTTAATACGCTGAAATCACAATTATTTCATCAATCACAATGCAGGCTGAATGTCCATATTTCATTATATTTTGCCTAATTGTCTTCACTGAAATTCTAAAGATAAATAAAAGGTTGCCTAATAAATCAGTTAGTATCCACCCACTGTTGAAATTCAGAGTCTGTCGTGTTGACATTAGCCTTGAGTATTTCCAGGAATTCTATAGAATATTAATTCTTGCAGACAGCCTTTGCCAACATTGAAAAGTGTTACAGCATATAGTTAATTATTTTATTTAAGTACAAGTTATTGAAATGACTTCATACAAATTATGGTGGAACCCCATGGACATGTGCAATTGTTATAGTGAGAAGTTCTTTAGAAACATAGAGCCGGAGAAAATAAAGTTCCAGCCATTTGTTCTAAATACATCTATATACCAGGCTCTGCCGATAAAGAATAGTGTTGAGTTTGAATATTTGTATATCGTCTATTCACAAATTTGGCGACTATGGCGGCAGATATTCGCAATTTCAAATATTTGAGATATTATGCACTGGGAAGCTTATGGGCATGCATTGCGATTATTTATTCACAATGTGAAAATGAATTCATTTTAAAACTAATCGTGATGCGATTGAATTGAAAGGAAACAACATTTTTTATTCTTACCTTAGGAACACTCTATACAGATACAGACGTCAAATGTACCAACATCGCACATGTAGACCACCAAAAAGTGTAATAAATGCTGTATTAAGAAGGGGAGAGTTTATAGGGGGATTAAAGTAGACTTACACATTTTCAGAACAAGAAGGATCATTTGTGGGACTGCCAACATGAACACTGTTAGGGAAGGGAAAAGTAAAGCTGGCCATTGACAACTTAATTCATGGCCGGCTTGTAGCAGATTTATTACGCTGTGATGAGTTAGCTACAGAACTGATGGGAATTCTGTGTGCTCCACTACACACAGGGGATTCTCGTCAGATTGTAGCCAATTAACTTCGAGGGGGAGGAGACTCCCTCCTCCAAAGTAGCTGACCACAACAGGATCGGCCACAAAAAGTACTGTCAGGATGGATCGCCGTGCAATCCGACCTGCTGGCTTTTTGGGTTTAAACCTCAAGGTGGGCACCCCTGTTGTTGTGGGCGACCAACCATTATGTGTTCGTCTGGAGCACACACTGAAAAAGTTGTAAGAAAGACACATTAGGCATTTGTTACTCGACCAGTAAAATAAAGTTTTAGTCCTCTGATGCTTTTGAGTTTTTCCCCTGCTATACATTCAACTAACTGTTTTCTTTATTTTTAAAAACTTAACATAAGCACTTTTCTACCTGTAACAACACTCATAGATAACTTTAGACCATCTTTGATCTTCTGGGAGCTGATCATTGGTGGAGTCTTTAACAGTCTAGCTATTATATCCACATAAATAGTCATTTAACTTTTATTTTGCCTTTCAAGTTTTGTTTACCACAAAAATATTTGGATTGATTTAATGAGTGACCCAAAAACAGCAGCATTTAGTGTCCAGTTGTGTGGCTAGTGGAATAATATAAATGTCATATTTTGTTTCAAACTTTCTGAGTGCCATGATTCACAAACTTTGTCCTAGCTGCAGGCTCAAGTTTATGATCCTGTTAAGATTGCTCACTTAACATTGTGACATTGTGAGTTGTGTTCCATATATTTGAAAGCTTGTTTTATTCTGAACATCTACATCTTTCAGACACTTAGTAGGCTTCAGTGACTCTTACATTTTCATGATGAAGAAGATAAGTGCATTTCCAAGGACACTTTTAAACTCTGCAACTGAGTGGCCTTTTTTAAAATGTTTCTCAGTATTGTTAATTTCATATATTATATCTGGCCTACACACATTATTCTCTCTTTTTTATCTAATGTTAGAGAGATCTTGTCCCTTCTTATGTTCAAATAGCTTTATGGAAGCCTAAGTTAGCCTTTATATAACCTTGATTTAACTTTGTATATCAAAATATATTTCTCATTTACTATATACCATTAGATTTCAGTACAATAATTTGAGGAACCTTCAAAATGATCCATCAGTCATCCACTCTGCCATAGGAAAAAAAATTAAAGACTTCCATAACTATATTTTACCATAAAAAAAAGAGTTATCACATCATCACTGGGCTGCACATAGATGTTGCATAGTAATGTAAAAATATCAAACAGAATATTACATGGTTAGACTGTATCAGCCTTTACATTAAAGACTACTACACAATATATATTTAAAATAGAAATATGTTTTGCTGAAAAAAAGATCTTACCCTATTATATGCATTGTTTTTTCTTAACCCCCTGGTGGTATTCTCAAGTGTGGCTCAGTATAGATTTTATTACCAATGTTGGTAACACTGAGCAACACTTGGAGTAGCTTGCCTATTTCTACCACTCCCACTCAGGACCCAACTCTGTGATGTCAGTGATGATGACGCAAAGGTGGGATGTGGCATAGGCATACCTGTCATCTTTGCCGTCCGGGAATAAGGGAAGTGGTGTAACTTCCGGTATGTCAACCAGGCTCTTTCGCTTTCCAAATACCTGAAGTGGCATAATTGACGTATCGGGAGATTAACATCCCCGCCCTCCTATTTAGTACCTGCCTAACTTAGGAGGGAGAGGGCATTACTCTCCCTAATGTCCCACCCCACATATCATTTGCACAAGCGGGGTAGTAACTCCGGGATTTTTTAAAATCGGGATTTGGCCGGAGAGAGGGTTGACAGGTATGGACATAGGCAGCACTGTAGCCAGGGACATTCTCACATCCCTGGCTACAGTGATGAAGTCTGGAATGTGTAGAGGAGAATGGGTGGGAAATGCAAAGCGATTACATGTTACATGTTAATCAGTTTGTATTTTTGGTACTGCTTTAAGAAGTGGGTTCATGAAATATTGGGACCACCAGGGGAATTGTTAACAAGACCACCAGAGGGCGCTGTTGCTTTGCACAGTCTTTCCTTCTAACTTGCAATGTACTCATGTCCCACTTTAAGCAACTTGTTTTAATTCACGATAGTAGGAAGACCCTGCTGGCTTAGAGGGAGTGACTTCCTGGTATAGTTCATAGCAGTAAAGGAAATGCTGCATTTAGCTAATCAGTTTAGCAGATGCCCTTGTAAGAAAATTAATATTATGGAAAATAATAATCACGTCTAATTAGGATATGAATATTAATTCAATGATAAAATTCCTTATGTAGGTTCAGAAGGCAGCCGTCAGTAAGAAGTTACACAGAACAATTGAGTACAAAAACATATATTGTGTACAATATTACAGAATGCTGCAACAATGTATACATAAAACATAAAATAGTACATTAGTACATGAAAATAATACAGTTGGGCAAACTATGAATCAGACATTAACGCAATGTATACCTGACTGGCTGTTGGCTGCTTTCATCTGGCTGACTTGTAACCCTCTGGTCTGGATTCCCAGATGTGTGGACTGCCCTCTCACTGGTTGGCCTTGCTGATCTCCCTTCTGTGGACTGCCCTCTTTTTATACCCAAAATCCCTTTGAAGTTCATATCTAGAATTTAGATTCTACTTACATAAATATGTGAAACCCTAGATACTGGATATTCCTAGAATTTCGCCCAAAACATCAGAAGGGTTTCCTGTATTCCTAAGGCCTTTTACAAGGTCGTAAACTGTTGACACATACTAGAGAGGGGACATTCTTTTGTTTAAGGACAGCTAATAAGATAGGAGTTTCTCCACCCAACTTCCTCAGGTAAATCAAACATACATTCCACAGAATATGCTAAACACATCAAAGACACGACAACTGTCAGGACTGACCAGTTTTAGAGCCCCACAAACAAAGACATTCAATTACCCGTCCAAATAATCCTATATTAATCTACAAATACAATTCTAATAATCTACAAATACAATTATAATAACCAACAAATACAATTCTAATAATCTACAAATACAATTATAATAATCTACACCCTTATGCCAGCATGCAGGTTTGCATTTTTTACAGCTTTAAATGATCAAAGCTTGCAAAGTAAAATACTGTATATACTCGTGTATGCTCTAGTAGCTAAATTTTTCAGCATCCACAATGCTGCAAACATATTATTTAGCATATACTCCAGTCAAGAGATGAAAATTTTAAAATTTTGTGTGAGTTTATTTTAAAGTTCTTAAACATGGTATCACCACCAAAATTGCATGTAGTTTTTGTATGAATTAATTCAAAGTCAAGTCAATGTTACAATTGCCACCCTAGGCTTTTGTTTCCAGTCATTTGTTTTTCCAGGTTTTTTATGGTAAAATAAGGTACCTTGTATTATATTCAGATTAGCTTCTACTCAAGTATATGTGATATATAACTGTTCTTTTTCATAATAAAATTACACTAATTACACTTCTTCAGTGGAGGAATTTTGATACACCTATAATGCGTCCATTGATATTGAATGGATGTGAAGCCACAGGGGCCTTTGTGGCTCGATTGAGTTGTGTTGCCTAACAATCAACACAAAGCCCTGTGTTGATATTGTGTGTTGGCACACACTATCATGTGCTACCATAGAGAATGCATTAGACATAAAAAAATGCTAGGGTATGCATTTGGTGACATGTTTCTATCACCCCTAATCCCACTTTAAAAAAAAAAAAGATTCTTTCCCTGACACCACAGCAAAAAACATGCCCCTGAAACATCCTAGTGTGACTTTCATGTTTTTTTGGGCGCATTAACGTTATTGTGTCCTAATAGACAGTGGAGACAAAGCCTTAACACTTAACTGTGTCCAATGTGTCTGCTGCAGTTTATGCTAAATCAACCATTTTGTATATATCTGTTTATATATATTTTTTACACTGAATATATACTTGTTAAGATCATGTTAAGATTGTCATAATCAGATTAAGATGAGCCTTATTCGCTCCACTCAGGTGCTCTGAACCAGGGCCGCCATCAGAAATTTACTAGTACTAGTAAAAATTTTACCCATACTAGTGTTGAGCTTGTATATATTTAAATCATGAATATAGTTTTACGAAAACCGGCTATTCGAGAATTCGCAAATATGGCAACGGATATTCACAATTTTAAAATATTTGAGATATTATGCATTGGCAAGCTTATAGCCATATATTGTGATAATATAATTGCAATTGCAACACATTTTAGTGAGCACCAGGAGATGGTGTGTGTTACACATCCCATTTGTAGTGTGGTCTTAATAAGTGCAGTCTTCCTCACTGATCTTCCTGCATGGTAGATTCTGCTGTAAATGGACCTCCCTGTTCTTGATTGAGTCTCTGATTAGCTGTCTCCATCCACAGTAGAACACCATTTGAATCCCCAGATCTCATACCTCAGTATCTCTTGTGAGATTTTACTCTTGCATATGCCTACTCTGACCTTTAACCCCCAGATCTCCAACACAGTTAGAAGTCCAATCTTTTTGTGGATTAATAATTTACTTTCCTAATTTGACACCCATAACTGCAAACTTTCATAGTTATTATCATTTACTGGCAGTTATCCAAGTGACAAATTGTATACATGTAACAATAAAACACTTTTCCAGTAGTGTATACATGATAAAGTGAAGTTGTTTGTACGGCTATTGTGTTCAAGCTTTAATCTCAACTCAATCTGCAATATCAACTTCAGCCACAAGATTTAGTAAATACTTGCTGTCAATTTTCAGATCATGTCACCGGCTATTTTTACATACATTAGGGAGCAGGTAGAGGGGGATAGAAGGGGGAGCTGCAGGTCTCTACCCTTTCTGACTAGTACGCAGATGCACAGAGGCTGCTGTCAGCCAACACGCAGGACGAGAAACACAGGCCTGGGCAGAGGACCACCAGACCCCCCTAGATTGTCTGACCCAGGATGGGAGTGCCCCCTGTCCCCCTGACAGTGGCCCTGCTCTGATCAATCATGGTAGACTTGGGATTAACAATAGCCACCAGTCCACCCCTAGTGTCTGTCAAGTTGTGTAGGTAAGCTTTAGATATTTTTCTATTATTAAATACAATATTCTGTATTTTTTTACTACACACCCACCTAAAATTCCATTCTGTTCTTTAATCTGAATTTAACCTAACAATGCAATGGAGAGTATTTGCTTTGAAAAGGGTGCACAACTTTAACAAAGGTAGTAGTGTAGCAAATCACTGGAACTATTATAAATGCATTTAATGGAAGTCCTTCAGTGCAAGTGACTGAAAAAACTTGTGATCTCTCTGGTAACAGAATTCTCCTGGATATTAATTAAAAGATAAAGCCCATCTTTAATGTGTTTTATACTTGAGAATACTCTACACCAGTTGAATGACAGATGAAGGAAGACAAGGAGGAGAATAATAAAGATAACTAAACACAAGATCAATATTACCAGCAAAATAATATCCTCAATTTTATTAACTTTTAAAATAAGGTCTCGTTGCATGTCTGTGGAGGTTGAAAACAAAATAACATTTATATAATGAACGGTTTAAAATTATTGTTATTGTGACTATTTTGGAAATTCAGTCTGCTTTTTTTTCTAAATCTGCAAATGAAATGTTCTTTTAACCATTGACAACAGATGCACTCATTATGGAGTTTTTTATAGAACTTCCCACAAAATGTAATTTCTTACTCATGTGCCTAAATAACTGCTTTACTAAATACTTATTCAAATTATTTAAATGGTAATGTGACCTTGTCAAGAGGAACCTCCCCATAAGCATTCTGGAAGTAAGTGGGATCCTCATCTTGTTTTACCACAACCAAAAGAAGAGATATTGCATAAATGAGGTATATATATATATATACAGTGGGTACGGGAAGTATTCAGACCCCCTTAAATCTTTCACTCTTTGTTATATTGCAGCCATTTTGTTTTTTTCCTCATTATTTGTACACACAGCACCCCATATTGACAGAAAAACACAGAATTGTTTTGAAGATTTATTAAAAAAGAAAAACTGAAATATCACCTGGTCCTAAGTATTCAGACCCTTTGCTCAGTATTTGGTAGAAGCGCCCTTTTGATCTAATACAGCCATGAGTCTTTTTGGGAAAGAAGCAACAAGTTTTTCACACCTGGATTTGGGGATCCTCTCCAGTTCTGTCAGGTTGGGTGGTAAACTTTGGTTGACAGTCATTTTTAGGTTTCTCCAGAGATGTTCAATTTGGTTTAAGTCAGGCCTCTGGTTGGGCCATTCAAGAACAGTCACAGAGTTGTTGAGAAGCCACTCCTTCATTATTTTTGCTGTGTGCTTAGGGTCATTGTCTTGTTGGAAGGTAAACTCTTCGGCCCAGTTTGAGGTCCTGAGCACTCTGGAGAAGGTTTTGTCCAGGATATCTCTGTACTTGGCTGCATTCATATTTCTCTTCCCCTGTGCCTGCAGCTGAAAAACACCCCACAGCATGATGCCGCCACCACCATGCTTCACTGTTGGGACTGTGTTGAACAGGTGATGAGCAGTGCCTGGTTTTCTACACACATACCGCTTAGCATTAGGGTCAAAAGGTTCTATCTTGGTCTAATCAGACCAGAGAATCTTTTTTCTCACCATCTTGGAGTCCTTCAGGTGCTTGTTAGCAAACTCCATGAAGGCTTTCATGTGTTTTGAACTGAGGAGAGGCTTCCTTCGGGCCACTCTGCCATAAAGCCCCAACTGGTGGAGTGCTGCAGTGATGGTTGACGTACAACTTTCTCCCATCTCCTGACTGCATCTCTGGAAACGTCTTCCTTTTAAGGATTAAAAGGATTATGCTCTTAAGGATTATGAAGGTCACTGTGCTCTTAGAAAGCTTAATTGCCACAGACTTTTTTGTAACCTTGACCAGATCTGTGCCTTGCCACAATTCTGTCACTGAGCTCTTCAGGCAGTTCCTTTGACCTCATGATTCTCATTTGCTCTGACATGCACTGTGAGCTGTAAGGTCTTATATAGACAAGTGTGTGGCTCTCTTAATCAAGTCCAAACATTATAATCAAACACAGCTGGACTCAAATGAAGGTGTAGAACCATCTCAAGGATGATCTGAAGAAAACCTGAGTTAAGTATATGAGTGTCACAGTAAAGGGTCTGAATACTTAGAACCATGTGATATTTCAGTTTTTCTTGTTTAATAAATCTGCAAAAACTTCTACAATTGTGTGTTTTTCTGTCAATATGGGGTGCTGTGTGTACATTAATGGGAAAAAAAGAATTTAAAAGATATTAGCAAATGGCTGCAATATAATATAATAGAATATAATAGAATAAAAAGAGTTAAAAAAATGTAAAGGTGTCTGAGTACTTTCCGTAACCACTATATACAGTGGAGGAAATAATTATTTGACCCCTCACTGATTTTGTAAGTTTGTCC
>CM070035.1:88444898-88455049 GCA_036250615.1 Ptychadena robeensis | reverse complement strand
CCCACTATCAGGAACGCTCAGCGCGAGCGTTTCTGATAGCGGGATCCACTTTGAGCTGGAAAAGTAAAAAAAAAAAGATTTAAAAAAAGCCTGGGGACCGGGTCCCGCCTCCGTGACGTCACACGTCACTCCGGGACCCGGAAGAAGCCGACGACGGAGGGAGAAGATGGCGGCGGCGGAGCAGGTGAGCTCCCACGATGTGCCCGAACCCAGTTTGGGCGTATCGATAGTTGCAGCTTCCCTTTGCCCGAACTGGGTTCGGGCATATCGCTAGGGAGGTTAAGAAAGTAGGGAGAGCAGATACTCTGTCCCCATCCCAAAAACAGGAATCCTGGGAATTCTTACGAAAACATTGAGAAATTCTCAGATTTGCCAGGTGAAACTCCAGATTTGCCATGTGATTCAACATGATATTGTTACAGATCTGGGAGTTCGAGTAACTATAAAACCTTATTGAACTGACCTAGAGAACATCTGGCCCTACTCTATCGAGAGAATGTCTGGCCATTAAATGGGCTCTGGAAAGCCTCAGGTATTGTTTGTTAGGGCGAACCTTCTGCCTTGTTACTGATCATGCCCCTCTCAAATGGATGGCCCAACATAGGGACTGCAATGCCAGGTGGTTCCTGGCTTTAAAGCATTTTAAGTACCCACACCACAATGGGTACACAAAGATGGGGATGCCCTCTCCCAACGATTGTGCCATTTTGCGAGTAGGGATGGACCGAACTGTTCGCCGGAGAACAGTTCGGCCGCGAACTCGGCATGTTCGCCGTTCGCCTCGCCGGCGGACAGTACGGGTGTTCGACCCGTCCTGTTCGCCGGCCAGAAGAAGATCTAAATTCTTCCTCCGGCAGGATCAGAACCTGCGAGATCGTGCCGGAGGAAGAATGTCTTCACTACAAGACCGGGCATGAAGCCGGTCTTGTAGTGAAGATTCCGGCTCAGAGTAGGAAGTGACGTCAGTGACGTCACATCCGGCTCCCGCAACCAGGAACGATGCGTTCCAGGATGCGTTCCATGGACCGGATGTGACGTCACTGACGTCACATCCGGTTTTTCCGATTCAAATTCCCCGCCTAGAGGCGGGGAATTTGAATGTGTCCGCGAACAGGGCGGACGGCGGACATCTTTAAAAGTTCGACCCGCCCTGTTCGCGGACACTCCGGGCTGGTGTTCGCCCATCTCTATTTGCGAGTATCCAGTGCCCTGACATGGAACTGAGAGAGTGTGATGATGAGACCACTGGTAAACATTTAAACCCGTTGGCGTTCCTGTCAAGACCAGGCCGTCCAGTGCTGACCTGTCAGTGTAGCACTGGATGGCCCAGGTCCATATGGCAGAGATCGGAGCCCAGGCAATGCAAACTTACCGATCTGCGCTGCTCTGATGGCTTCAATATAATGAAAACTTGAACAGTGCACCCCCTGTGGAGTGCCATGATGATGTCACAGGACATTTGAAAGTGCCATGATGGCGGCGGGGCATAAGAAAGTAAATCGCACAAAAACTGTTTTCTATTGAGAAACTGTGATTCCACAAATGTGCCCCTTTGATGGTGTGATGTCACCAGGTCCAGAGAGGATGCCAAAGAGAATTGTGCTGTATACAGTAATGACTGAATCCAATACAATTCAAAGTAAAAAAAACACATAACACATTTCCAATTGCATTAAAATTTTATTATAAACAAAATATAAATATAAATAAATACTGTTTTGAAATCTATCAAATAAAGGCAGTATTTTTACGTAATTGTTTGTTTCAAACATTATTATATTCAGGAAGTCTACTAGACCCTTGTATGGGAATATTTTGGGAAGTTACAGGCCTACAACATAAAAAGATAATTTAAGTCTATGGTGCAGTTTGGTACAGAGTGCTAGGGAGGTTGTAGAGGCTGGGAGGTATTATCAAAAGTTATTCCCAATAAAAAATGCAGATAATGGCCGATCAACACTATCACATGAAAACTCATAATTAATTACCTTCCATGCGCAATTCGACACTTGTACATGCCATATTGGGAATGCAATGCATGGTAGTTCCAGGTACAGAAGTATACAATCTTGAATATTTGTGAATGCGAAGATATAGCACTACATTCGAAACCTTTATAAACTCTTGAAGTTCCGATATTCGCAATAAAAACTCACAATTTGTATATTTGCGATCAACACTAGTAACCACCCATGATGGTAAAGACCAAGAAGCATCAAATCTTGTATTTGGAATATAGCACAAATTAGCATAGATTTGGAATCATTTGTGGCTCATTTTCCTTTCAGTAAATAGTTCAACATTTACTATTATATCTGATAGTGTATGTTCTACATGTTCTTGCTAATAATATGGTTAAATGCTTTAACTTTGAGATATTTAAATATTTCTTATCGAATGGCAATTAATAAATTATCTGGTTGTTTTCTAACCTGATTGAAAATACCCAAAGGACAATCTACTCTACAATGCGACATAAACAACATTTTGCAAAACTGATTGGCATCTGTCAGCTGCATCTCTGGGGAGATTGTTAGCATATTTGTCACCAGAATAGATCACTTCATGCTGGTGTTTTCTCTGCTTTGAAATATGGAAGAATTGAATCAACCAACAACTTGCCTTTTTTGATTAGTTCTCTTATTTTCAAAGCGATGCTTTTATACAGACGTTACTTTAAATGAGAACTTGCAGCAACTGAGAAAATGAAGGTTGATGAGAGTAGTCAATATCATTTCATAAGGCATCAGGAATTCACAATTTTAAACCAATGGCATGAACAGAGTAAAGCATGGCAGCTGGGATATCTGCATGAATGTTCTTTTTTTTTGTGTATTTAAATATAAAAGACTCTACAGACTCTAGTATAAAAAAATACTAGTTATATTTATTTACCATATATACTTGAGTACAAGCCAATCTAAATACAAGCCGGGGTATCTAAATCCCCCCCCCCAAAAAAAAAAGATTGAATGAAAAACTGAATGACTCATGAAAGTATTTCTGTAGATCAGGAATTTTTTGCATTCAAAGGTAAGTCAACGTAAATATAATTTGTCTTGACTTTGAAACTAATTTATGCAAAAACTACAAGTGCTAGAGCAATAATCGTTGCTATTGGTTTTATTATGATGTTTTTATTGTTATAGTGTTATTATTCTATTATTTTTATGATGTTATTATTATAGAACCTTTTTTTTTGTTTTGAAAAGTACTGCCATCTTTGAATCCTAGCATGTCCTGGTCTTTATCCTGGAGCTTTGTATAATTGTGGACGATAAAACCTTCATTTGTAGGTAGTGATGGCCGAAAAGTTTGCCTGGCGGACAGTTCGCGGCGAACATAGAATGTTTGCAGTTCGCAATGCCGGCGAACATTATAGGTGTTTGACCTGCCCCTATACCTTAACATGGAGACAAAGTGCGACCCCTCACCCCACAGTCAGGTGGGACAGTAGAGCCAAAAACACATTTTTCGCTCCTGGAGGACACCCCCACCCCCCATAAAAGAAGCAGCCTGTGGCAATTTTACATTTATCATGTGTCTGTAGTACTAGATAGATAGGGAGAGCTGCTGCTGATTGAGGAATTGTTTAGCTACTTTGCTATTATACTCCATCCAGTGATCTGCAGCTATAGCTAAGGTGTTCTGTTACATGCAGTTCACCATTACTGAGCAACAAAAGTCCTTCTCTGCTGCTATATTATGCTTTGCAGAGATCTGACTAAATGTGATGCGCTGCAGAAGGTACTGTCAAAAAAATCTTTAATCAAAATGTGATTTCTGGCAATTAAACCTGAAAAAAACGGCATTTAAAAAAAATCCATATTTTGGGGGAGAAGTTTAGCCATTGATCCCTATTTAGCATGAGACACCCTTTTGACTTCTTTTTTATTGGTATTTTGGCTGAAGATTTGAAAAGTTCGCCGTCCATTAAAATCAATGGAGGTGCGCCGCGAACATGTGAACGGCGGGTATTTGCAGAAGTTCGAACAGCCGCAGCTGATGTTTGTACATCACTACTTGTAGGTTCACATCATATCTGGGAGGCAGACCTCATCTGGGAGGCAGACCTCATCTGGGAGGCAGATCTCATGCCCTCTCTTTCAATCCATGGGTTCCCTGGAGGGATTTGGGGCTTATTATTAAAAAAGGCCCAGAAATATCTAGGTGCTGCTTTTGAACTGTGTGCATTTGGACTCGACAATTTGCATGTGGAGACCTCATCTTCCCATATGAAATGCTTAACCCTTGCAAAGCTTGTGGGCAGACTCTATTGTGTCTTTCTTGCTCAATTTACTTGGACTTTGTAGTCACTTTTATTGTTTGTTGAAGTAAGCAAAACTTTATTGGGTTGTGGTGGATTTGGTCACAACACTTCAGGGGGTAGGAATGGGGATTAGCCCAGGGCACTTATCAGCATAGGCCCACCCTTGCTAGGGGTGTGTGGCTCTAGTACTGGTGAACCTAATGGGCAGAAGTGGTTTTGGTTACCCAGTACTAAACATGCTAGCTCTGGGAATGAGGAAGTAGGTAGGTACCTTTTTTTGTGTAACAGTTTTCCCTGATTGAAACTGCTGAAAGGTGAGTAATATGACTAGGTAATATATGTTTCTTTTCTAATTTTGAGTCATCAACCACTTTAAGGAATAACAAACCGCGGCATACAGATGTGAAACTAACAGATTTTAGACATGTCCACCATACCAATATTTGTGCCATTTTATTAATAATATTCTCCATAGCATCAGCATCATTTGTACTGAGGAAGCCCTTACATTACTTACATTAGTTGACTGAGTTTTGGACATGTGAAAAGAATATACAATGTATATACATTGTAGAGGATCCCAAGGGTGGATCCTGGATGGGAAGTATATCTTCCCATATTATGGGTTGTGGTCCCGGCCGTATTCTGGGTAAGGAGTCCGGGTAAATATATGGGCAACCATGGTAGCCATTTGTTTAGTTTTTTCAGGTTACACTCTGGGATTTGTTAATGACTTTCAGCCAGACAGGAGGGCTGGTTGAAAAAGCTCTGGTGTCAGAGAGGGTGTGAACTAGAGGAGCTGAGGTCAGGTGTGCAGCCTGGATGAGTGTAGTCCAACTATCTCTTTCTGAAGAAAGTTTTCATATGGAAAGCCTGGAAGGGCTGTTTTGCCTGAGCATCATTGGTGAACTTAAATTACTAAAAAAACAATGGATTTTTGTTATCAAGATTTAATTTGTGTTTCTGTGAAATAAACCTGAGTTTTTTTGTTCATCATACGGCTGTGCTGGTGATCCCTTCCCCTGAACTTTACAGTGTATACAGAAATTTAATGAACTTATTTTTTTAACAATTTTGTTTATTAATGGGGTTCCACATCATAATTGATATGCACTAAATACAAACCTGATTTTGAACTGGTTAACAATGTTTTTTTTATATTAAGAAGAACTATATCTGTTGGTCACAGAAATAGTTCTCCACCTGTTTGTGCACATAGTAAACTAGACTATCATTGTCTGCTTCTAAACCAAGTGGTACCATGAAAGGTGTAGAAGGCATACAGTAAACTCTTTTGTATTTCTTCTATCTCTAGTTATTAGCTGCTTGTTGATTTGATATCATATGGTAAAATTTCCGTTTCCTAGGCAACAGGAATATCACCTCCAGAAGTCCATGTTACAATAAATATTCATTAATATTTATCATCTTGACAACATAGAAACGAAAGGTACGCAATGTTTTCTTTATCATTGTGTATACTATATTATATTTACCGTTTTACATTCAGGGAGATACATAGTGAGTATGAAATTGTCAAGATTGTAATCAAAAGATAAAAAAGGAAATTTAATGAGTGCTGCTTATCTCTTGAGTCACAATCCCAAATTTTGAAAATGGCTATATATATATATATATATATATATATATATATATATATATATATTCTATATTGTCAAAGACAGTTTTATCAGAATGTATATTTAAGCAAATCAAAAGTCAGTAAAGAATATAAAAAACAGCCATGGCTGAATGTGCTATACTGACCAAGTCTATACTTAAGTCTATACCGATATATCATTTTGGAAAATATTGGAGGGACAAAATAACAAATTCTTTACTTCTCAGGCCTGGACATCTACTATGGCCTTAGTGAAAAGTAAAACTCTCTGTATTGAACTGTACATGAATTTTCTACGATAAAGAATATATCAGACGGACCATAAACCCCATATGGTCAACAACGATGTCCATAAACTTAAGGTGACAAGAAACTGAATGTTTAATGTAATATAGATTACTCAGCCTATACACAACATTTCACTTATGTTTGGGCTTTCCCAGGGCTTTTTTTCTTGGGGAACGCACCGGAACGCCGTTCCTCCACCTATTCTCAGCCTGGCCCGGAGGTCTGACCCGTGCTCCCTGCACAGCCAGCCTCACACCCCTCTTGGCCCCCATCTCCTCCTCCCCGATGTGAGTGTGACAGGCAGAAGAGTCTGTGCTTTGCTTCCTGTAGCTCCTTCCGCAGATACATCCTCCCCAGCAAGGCGGACAGTTTGGCCGCGAACAAGCATGTTCGCCCTCCCTCTCGCCGGCAGACAGTACGGGTGTTTGACCCGCCCTGTTTGCCGGCGAGAAGAAGATCTATATTCTTCCTCCGGCAGGATCAGAACCTGCGAGATCGTGCCGGAGAAAGAATATTTTCACTAGAAGACCGGGCATGAAACCGGTCTTCTAGTGAAAATTCCGGCTCGGAGCAGGAAGTGACGTCAGTGATGTCACATCCGGCTCCCGCAACCAGGAACTATGCGTTCCAGGATGCGGTCAGTGACGTCACATCCGGTTTTTCCGATTCAAATTCCCCGCCTGGAGGCGGGGAATTTGAATGTGTCCGCGAACAGGCGGATGGTGGACTTCTTTAAAAGTCCGACCCGCCCGTTCGCGGACAGTCCAGGCTGATGTTTGGCCATCACTACTCTCCAGCTGTGTAGAAACTTAGCTGAATAAATCTGTGTGTTACTGTAACTTTGAACATCCATAGCACGAAAACCATTCATAGTATAATCATGAAACTTTCAGGGTCAGTAATGCTTCCCTAATACTACTTACACCCCGAGTTTCACCCCTCTAGCTACAACACTTATAAGTTAAATTTCAGCTAAAATACAGCCATCAAATATTGCTTCCTCATGAGCATAAAGCACTACTCTGCTACATACATGCTTTCACTTCTCCTAATTTGAACACATAGATCTTTGAAAACTCTGAATGGAAGAACCTTGACCTGGACTGGGGGGTGGAGTTGTAGCTGTCCTGAGGGAGGGGAGTTGGCGTGCCTGTACGGGGGTGTGGGGGCGCGCGCCTGCCTGCACTGGCCGGTGCACGTGCCCCCATTCCCCCGATGGGGAGATATTTATGTCTCTCCCCCTGGCGGGCGCACGTGCCCCCATTCCCCCGATGGCGAGCTTATTAACAGTCTCCAAATTGCTTCATTGAACCGGTGTAAACAAAAATTATGATAAATAAATGGTGCCAGTGTTCCCTGTGAAGTAAAAGACAACTTTGATAAAAGCCTTTTTCTGTTTCAGCAAGGTGGTGCCCTGTAAGCAAAGCCATCTCCATATAGCCATCATCGGAGGTAGGGGTGTTGTGGATTTAGAAGAGCCCTTAACCCTATTGAACACCTCAAAAACAACCTATAAATGTTTTTTTTGAGGGGGTAAACACCCGCAGTCCAAATTCTTGTAGAAATCCTTCCAAGAACAAAAGGGTGCCCAACAAGCTAATAACCGGGTAAAGACTCCATAGATCTTTTAGTAATACACAGCAGGTTTGTTTGGGCACAGTCCCAAAGATTAGGATCGGCATACATTAAGCTGCCCATACACCTTTAGATCTTTCCATACAATCGCCATTAAATCTACCAACAACAATGTAGTGCCGGGTTCTCCCTGATAGAATACATAGTGATTGGAAGGATTAGAAAGGCCCTCACATTACATGGTTTTAGTAGAACAAAAGTGGATTGTACAGAAATTGTATGGTAAGGTGTATGGGGGCTTTTAGGCAAGTATTCTAACAGGTAGGGCTTTTTTCCTGCCTGCACTGGCTGGCGCACGTGTCACTGTTCCCCCGATGGGGAGCTATTTATGGAGTGGACACCAAACATAAAAGGGGCGGTTTTAGGGGGCAGTCCTAGGGGTGGGTAGGGGCATGGACAGGGGAGAGGGGATGAGTTCCACCACCTTTTCTCTGAGAAAAAAAGCCATGGGCTTTCCTGTGATCTTTACCCATCCTGCTCTTTTACTTGGTTTCCATAATCTTTGAAGGACTACAGAACAATAACACCAACAGACGAATAGGGCACACTTGCCTGATAATCTTCTCCTCTGGTCTAGGAATAAATTCACATACAATGTAGCAGTTAGTGATGGCCGAACTGCCTGCAAGGCGGACAGTTCGATGGTGAACATGGATGTTCGCCCTCCTTCTCGCCAATGAGCCGTATGGGTGTTTGACCTGCCCTGTTCGCCGGCGAGAAGAAGATCATGGCATGAAGCCGGTCTTCTAGTGAAAAAACCGGCTTGTGGACAGGAAGTGACTTCAGTGATATCACATCCGGCTCCCTTAACCAGGAACTATGACGTCACATCCGTTTTTTCCGATTCAAATTCCCTGCCTAGAGGCGGGGAATTTGAATCTGTCCGGCAGACGGTGGACTTCTTTAAAAGTCTGATCTGCCCGCTAATAGCAGTACCTACACATAGGTGACTCTCCCCAGTGTGCTCTCCCCACCAGCAGTTCTTGGAACTGTTTATATATCCCACATAGTTCTCCAGAATGGGGTTTACACTGCTGTGTGGCAGGGGCAGGAAGTGTTATCTATACATCAACTTTGTGATAGCGGCTATTTAGTATTTACATATCTTATTAAGTATACCAAGATGGTCCTCAAGAGCACCATCTTGTGTCAGTTGAGCATATTGTCCCAGATCAATTGCTTTAGAAAGCTACGGCGATGCTGCTTCCAGCCGCAGCATTTCCGTGGGTTCTGTGGCTTCACTGATCGTGTCGCGGTGAGCAGTGCCATAGACCTCCATGTTAATGGAGGGGCCTCTGCTTTCCAGCCCTCCCAGCTGGTGTCATGAATGACACTGGCTGTATGGAGAGGGGAGGGGGGAGGGAGGAAATGGCAGGCAGTGTACCTCGTACACTGCTGCCATTGCCTGTACCACACTGTTAAAAACGGTGCGGTACAGGCAGTGCGCTAGGGAGGTTAAACAGAAAGTGCCCTTCTCTATTTATAATGTCCAGGAAGAGTGCACACAATGCTTTATAGTCTAAAAGAGAATGCTAGAAGAAAAGTGTAAATGAAGGTTGTGGTAAAGGAAGATTTAAGCGAGGGCAAGACTCTCTCTACTAGATCATATTTTAAACAAAAGAAGAGGTACTAAATTTTACCCAAAACAGATGGGAAAACTCTATGACATGAGTATAAGCCTAGGGTGGGAAATATAACAGCTAAGGCACAACAAAAATTGTGATTTCATTATTTCAACTACCCTATCTGAATTGTGAGTTAATTGGTGATGTAGAGAAGTAAGCACATGTAGTTTTTTCATAAATTGCCTTAAAATGTAAAATGTTTAACCTACTTTATGCAAAAACTACATCTGCTAAAGGAATATTTGGGTGTTTTCTATGTTCCTCAAAAGCCTTCACTACATCTCTAGCATTTTCAGGGGATTTGCAATTAACAAAATGAATTCCTCTAAATCAGTGGTGGGCAACTGAGTTGATATGGAGGGCCACAAGTGCGGCCTTTGGCATCACTAATGGGCCGCACATAAAATTTTCAATCTATACTGACTAGTATAAGCATTTTTTAATGTGTAAATGACATCATGCAGAGCTAGAAGGTATAATTTTTCAGTTTTAAATAACAAAATGTATTTCAAATGATACTTCAAGCATTGGGTAACACTATAGTATGGTAATGCTCATTTGATTCAAAGGTTATGTGTAGTGATGGCGCGAACCTGGAATTTGATGTTCGCGAACGGCGAACCTCCGCAAAAGTTCGCGAACCCAGCAAACGCGGCGAACTCGGCGAACCCCATAGACTTCAATGGGCAGGCGAACATTAAAAAACAAAGGG
>CM070035.1:88407186-88425335 GCA_036250615.1 Ptychadena robeensis | reverse complement strand
TATGGTGCGCTTTTGGTACAGAAATCTGTACCTATGCAGTGCGCTAGGGAGGTTAACAGGGGTATGTAGACTTTTCATCATCAGCTCAGCTCTCCTGTGGTGAAGTTGAGAAATCAGGAGCAATCCAGGCCTTGTTCATTTGTAGAACGCTAACACGGTCTGCTATGTATTCCTTTACTTATCTTCCAACACTTGCCCCTCCTTGTACCATTAGGCTGTGCTTCAGGGTGAGGTTGCTAGTGGGATGACATTAAGGTGTCCCATGCCTCAGATAGTGTTTCCCTGCCTTTTTGGAACTGCTGTGTGTTCCCCTTGTCTCCCTTCCTGGGTTGCCTAAGGTCTGTACGGACTCTGTGTTGTCAGATGGAAAAGTTTGGAGCTATCTTTCCACAAGTACCTTCTGGTATTGCACCATTTTACTCGTCCTCCCTGTCCCAGGAATGAAAGATGAGAAGTTCACTTTTTAGCAGGAGTCAAGAAGGGTGAACACCCAGTTATCCCTGTTATCTACCATAAGTATAATGTGAGGGTCTCAGGAAGGAAGCCTAACATGAAGTCATGTGTGCCAGAGTACCAACAGGCAAGATGTCCATGTCGACATCCGGATGACTCTTCATCTCCTCCTTCTCTTCATGGTCCAAGTCGCACTAAGACGTGGGTGGTCTCGCTAACGCCCTGTGTCATTTTCTCCCCCATTACCTCATCTACCAAATTCAAAGCTCCCTCCTTAATTGTTAAAATTGGGGTAGGTTTTCATAAAGGGGTAGGCAATATAAATGTAGGCGTATTTAGTATAAAACAGGTTAAATTTGGGGTAGGTTATTTGACAAAATAGGGGTAGGTAGTATAAAGTTTAGGCTGGGTAGTATAAAGCAGGTAAATGTTAGGGTAGGTTTTGATAAAGTAGGGGTAGGTAGTATAAAGTTAGGGGTAAGTAGGATCAAGTTGAGGTAGGTTTTGATAAGCTTGGTTTGGTCCCTTATATCCTGCCTCATCTCTGCAGCAGTGTGCTGTCCCCTAAGCAGATCAGCTTCAGCATGGCCTGCCTACCTGACACTAACCCACAGCAGTTCTAAACTGCTTCCCCGCTAGCAACTGATGGCTGACTGCTGTTGATGGTGGAGTGGAGGATGAGGACACTGCGCTGGGACAGGAAAGTGGATGTTGTTGCAGTTGGTTCATGTGAAAGTTCAGATGCAGGGAGAGGGGCATCCAGGTTGTCACCTTCGACAGGAGAACGGCCAGCAGTGCATAACACAGGGGAAGAGGAGGCAGTAGTGTGACCCCCAGACCCAGATTGTGGACCCAGGTGTTAAGCTCACTTATAAGGGTGCTTGAAAAAACACCATACTGCGAAACACCTACCCCTTGGCAAGGTAAATGTTTTGCATGGGGGTGCTCGGTGTCATAGTTGCAGGCCTGTTTGGTGTGGCCCAACTTCTCCCTTTTGCAGCCCCTGACTTGCCCTAAACACAACCTGAATCTTTGGCAACTGTGTCTCATCATCATCCACTTCATGAGCAAATGATGGCCGATCACCACCGTCATCTTCTTCCGTCAAATTAAGTGGAAAATGTGGAAAAGTTCTCTGCGGACCCTCAACTAAATTTACTAAAAGGTCCGTTGCACAGCATGCACTTGTTTGTTTTACACATGCATGCATCTATTGTTTTAGAGTCAGCTCACCTGCAAGCACTGGCATATAATGTTTTAGAGTGTAATTGTTTCTGTAAAATAGATTTGTTGGGGGTTTTGGGAGTGTTTTTGTCAGTCTGTAAAAGTGGCGTACAACTCAGACAAACTAGTTCCCAGCAGTGACTTGGGATTCCAAGATGCATCCAGACATGGTCCCCGTGCTGTTCCCGATCCATTAAGTGAACATTATGCTGTGTTCGGACTGAACACCCGAACACTTTGGTGCTCTCTCATTTCGAGTTTCCCATTTTTGAAGTCGAAAATTCGCATAACGCTGAAAATTTGCAAACAGCACTCCAAAAATTAACATAAGACCTAACATTTGCATAAGGCATAAAATTCGCATAAGGTCAAAAATTCACACAACATTTTTATTTGCTGTATGAGCTTCAGCTATAATAGAAGAATCAGTGTACATAGTAGCAGAGCTTTACAATCAGGGCTAAAAACTGCAAAGAGTGATGTCACCATAAATCATCCCCAGACACCAGATCACAAATGGAGTGGTGATGCTTAAGCACTTTACACAAGAACAGAACAATACAGTTTTATATGAGAAGAGATTTAAAATATAATATTTATTGATATCATCATATATAATATAAGAAGCAATTGTTTGATTACGGTACGATCCCTACAATTGCACACAGTGATCGAGCGTTCTGTGTATGGCCAGCTTAAGTTTTAATAAACCATGACATTTTTTCTCCCTTACCAAAGTAATTTAACCAAAGAGCCAAATTGCAACATTGCAATGCTAGAAATATAAGGTGAGAGCTTGGGGGGGGGGGGGGGGGGGGGGGGGGGGGGGGGGGGGGGGGGTTGCTGTCGAAAATGACTATTAAGAAATTTTAAAGTAAATAGGGATTTGTTAAAACATAGGATAACAATATTAATTATTCACTCACTGTCAGAAGAAATGGCAATGTTGTCACTCATTGTCAGAAGGAATGGCAATGGTGTCACTCACTGTCAGAAGGAATGGCAATGGTGTCACTCACTGTAAGGAGGATGGAAATGGTGTCACTCACTGTAAGGAGGATGGAAATGGTTTCACTCACTGTTAGAAGGAATGGCAATGTTGTCACTCACTGTAAGAAGGATGACAATGTTGTCACTCACTGTTAGAAGGAATGGCAATGTTGCCACTCACTGTTAGAAGGAATAACAATGTTGTCACTCACTGTAAGAAGGATGGCAATGTTGTCACTCACTGTCAGAAGGAATGGAAATGTTGTCATTCACTTTCAGAAGGAATAGCAATGTTGTCATTCACTTTCAGAAAGAATGGCAATCGGACGGCACTAACAGATAATTGTTGGGGGCCAGGTTGATGAGCCAATGAGGCAGAAGGGCAAAATAGTCCACTTCACTGGCTCTGCTGCAAGGGGTGGGGGGGGGGAGTTGGTGCTGCAAGGACATAGGTTAATTTTTTTTAAAATAGGTGTTAAAACCTAGCTCTAGCAGGAAGAGCCAGACAGGAGGGGCTAGAGAACCAAATATGGCTTGGGAGCCCCACTTTGCCAACCCCTGCCCTAGGTGATAAGTAGAGATGATGAATTTGTTTTAAAATTCGACCAGTTCAAATTTGTGAGTTGATTGTTAAGCCCCTGAGCAAGATATCTTTACCAAACTTGCTGGAGATGTGGAGAAGGGTTCAGGATATACTACAAAAAAGAAAGTGTTGCTCTAACACAAAGAGTTTTTACATAAATCAAGTTCAAAATCAAGTTAAAATATCAAAAGTCAAACAATTTGAGGTTAAATTTGAACCCAGTTTATACACAAACATGACATGTGTTAGAGCAAAACTTATTGTTTTCAAAAGTTCCCCCAACCCTTCTCTACATCTCCAGCAATTTTTGTGAGGATACCATTTTCAGGGGCTTTGCAATAAGCTGACAAAATTAGCTAGCACCATGCGATTTTTTTTCAAATAATTTTCCAATGCAAATTTTTAAACCTCTCCCGCATGCGAAAATTTTAAATAACATTTAAAATGGCGCTATTCGCATGAGAAATAGCGGCACGCCAAATCAAAATTAAAGTTCTTTTTTAGGTTGAAATTTCGATTTCAGTCGAAATATCAGGCTGATTTTCGACTTTTTCGGCGAAAAGTCGAAATGACCCCAACAAAATTCGACAATGCGAATTCTCGGCGAAAAAATTTATACTTTAAAATTTGCATTTTTCGACCATCCCTAGCTACAACTGGATCAACAAATGAAAGCAGTACAAATGAATCTGATTGATTGATATGCATGAACACTTTTTCAAGGAGAACATGTAGTCATTCTTTTTTGGCTTGTTTGTTACAGTATAGAGAAAAAAGGAAACAATGTGAGCTAGAACACAACATTTTATCTTGTTGGCATCATTAGCCCTGGTCTATATATTTATTAAAGTGAGCATGTTTTGTTCTTAATAAATGGCTATAGTTTCTTTTTTTATAGGAATCATCATACAAACTTACTTTACATGCACTCAATGTTATTATTAAAAGGTTCACAGAGTTTCCAAAATGTGTTCAGTCTAGAACAAAACTAGTATAAACCAAATTTTGGCAAATATAGTATTTGTTTTAATGGTTAGTAATGCAGCTCTGTATAGTTCTTAGCAACTTTAACCTATGTTCACAAAAAAATTTCTATATTTTCTTATTTATTTTCTTTCTTTATCATTGTAATCATTATTTTGGTCTACTACCTCACTTCCTGAATCATTGTAATTACCAACTGTCCTTGGGGCAGCTCTGTTGGCAGTAAAAGGATATATTGCAACTTACTGCAGTACTACTTGCTGTGAGGGATGGAATAGAGGTGAAAGGTAATGTGATACATTAGAATAACATGTTGAATATTTGTTGTAATAACTTATTTTTTAAAAGGAGGAAAACATTTCAAATTGTATGTTTGTACGCTCTAGTTGGCTTTAGAAATCCCTTTTATCTTCTACATAACACTGCACAGTCCAGCCGGAGTCTCTGCCTTATTGATCAGTAAACATTCTGTAGAGATTATAGTGGCCGAGAGAAGTTCATACACAGTAACAAACCTCTTCTCTGCCTTTTGAATAGTAAGTTACTTCTATCTTTATTTGCTTACAGCATTTCCAGCTGTGAGTTGAGGAAAGATCTGCAATAGGCCGTATAGTATGTCATATTAAAAAAAAAAAGAAAAAAAAAAAAAAGAAATGGTAAGTTGTTCTAGTGAAAGGACAGTAAATGTTAACCGTAACCTTAATATATTATGTTGATTGATTATAAGCACTCATTGTCTTCATACATTTTGTCTTTACCATTTTTGGGCTGATAGGCTAACTAATGTCAAAAAGGAGAAAGGGCAATGCCATACGGTCAATTCAGAAAAAAGCTTATATATTTTTAAATGCTCATACATTAATAACTAGGTCATTTGAATGTTGTAAGAGGCTTGAATTGTTCCTTGTAGGAAACAGATTTCAAAGCAATAGAAAAGGTGTGCTAATAAAAAAATGGTTAAAAATATGTTAACATTCTGTCATCAGTTTAATGGTAAAGTAGCACACTGGATGGACTGGACTTTAAGGTTTAAATGAATGTTAAAACAATACAATTAACAACCAAAAACCTAATTTTACCACAAACCCATTTCATACCTGCACCCGAAAATATTCCATCAAAAATTTAATATGCATGGCTCTCTCTCTGCAATACCAAGCCCCCACGTCATGCTTAAGCCTTTTTTTTTTACAAGCCTCGTCTTTCTTGACAGCCCCCTTAAGATTGTTTTAACAAATTCTTTTTTTTTTTAAAACCTAGAGGAAATGTAATAAAACTAAATTTTATACAAACATTTAATAAAAGTAAAAAAAATTACCTCAATAAAACCAGGCAAAAATGTTGCAGGCTGTCAGTGGTATGTGGTGTTCTTACTTGTACTGTACATTCATACAGGAATGAAGTCAGACATGTCAGGGGTAGTTATGGCCGGCTTTTGGCCAGGTCCCTCCGCAAACAGGCGGATCGAACTGTAAGTAATGACACTTCCGGTACCTGAAACACACAGTTCCCAGTTTTGATATCCAGACCTGATGTTACTTCCAGTTTAAGCTGGTTTTCTTTCACTAGAGACCAGGTTCTATACCCGGTCTCTGGTCTTCCCCTGACTGGATCTTTCTGCTCCTGGTCCAGCCAGTGGAAGAAAAACAACCTTCTTCCTGCTGGTGAACATTGCGGTTCGAACATGTTATGTTCGCGGCCAAACTGTCCTCCTTGCAGACACTTTGGCCATCATTAATCAGGGGGGACCCACTGCATAAGATTAATTTATGTTTATCTATTCATGGACCACCAATAAATGTCCCTTTGGAAACTCTACATGTTAAAAAATGACTAATATTAAGAGGACAAAAAGTCAATTTTATATAACTAAAGAAATAAATTTCATTTCTACTAAAAAACATTATTTGTATTTACTCCCTTTGCCTAGTAAAACAAGCAGGCGCCCATGTAGGCTGCCTCGGCACACAGCTCCACAGAGTACATAAATTTTCTGCTTTTTCAAACCCCTTAATGTAAAGACCGGACCCAAATTTCAGAGGATTCTAACTCATCACTTCTCAAGCAACATCTTCAACCCTTCAGAACATCTGGATCTCCTGGATGGCAGAGATTTAAGCTGGATTGAATCCTCCATGGAATCATTCATGGAATCACTACACACTTTCCTTGGAATTGACCTGAGACTTTAAAGACTTTCAGCCTCTCTGCGCCTGCCCTCGCTCCATCCTGTGAGTAACTTTCATCAGTTATCTACAGCATCTATGCTCAACAGACTATATTTCTCTACAAATGTTTTATATAATATCTTTGACCAAAAGACTGTTTTTTAAAGTCATACTGTCCTGCCATACATCCCTGTGTAAGGACAATGGAGTCTACACAGCCCTTTGATCTCTCCAGGGTGCCAAAGTTAGAGCTGGAACCTTAACACCTTGACGCTAAACAAACCCTATATTGCAGGAGCTTCAAAGAATGGACCATCAAACCATCTCCTCTGTCCTCTCTAATGTAAACACCTACACTCAGCAGGGACACTTCTCCCTGTATACCAAACACAAATACTTATCTAATTGACAACCCAACAATAACTCTGCTTAAGGCTGCTGGAATCCACAGAAAGACCAAAAGTGGGCCCAGAGTGGGCATGGAAAAGATGATCTTTTCCACAGAACGAAAATAATTCTGTGACGAAATCTACTGAGTACACCCAGGCAACAACCCTAAAAGCTCCAGCACAATCCAGCAGAGATGACAGCCACACATCTGGAGACAGCTGCAAGGTGCATCACATATACCAGGGTGCAGCTACTTCAGTGGGAACACTGCGTCCCCCCATCCCCTGTGGCCAGGCTCCTACCAAAACTAGTCTGGCACCACATTAGGCTACTCCTAGACTCGGCCCCTTGGCCAAATGCAAACCGACGGCGGAGAGGCAGTCGCGCTGGTGCTCAAGTAAAGCTCAAGAAGAGAGGCCTACAGTCTGCCATCCCCTCAGTGCTTTTGGCCAATGTCTGCTCCCTCCCCAACAAGCTAGATGAACTTCGCCTTCTCTGTGGCAAAAGGAAATATGACATTAACACCCCTGTAATCTGCCTCACTGAGACATGGCTACACGATGACATCCCAGAGAATGCCCTTGACCTTCCTGGCTTTTGCCTAACACGTGCAGACCGGGACCCGGTCCTCTCGGGGAAAAAAAGGGGGGGCGGCATCTGCTTCTACATCAGCTCCTCTTGGTGTCCCACCACTTCGGTACTTACTAGGCGGTGCTCCCCGGACCTTGAGCTCCTACTTGTCAACTGCATGCCTGCATACTCACCACGAGAGTTTTCCCCCTATGTTCTCGCTGGCGTGTACATCCCGCCTGATGTCGATGTCAACTCAGCACTGCTGGAACTCAGCGACACCATCTTGCAATGGGAAGTCGTCCCTCGGACTCACTGTTCGTATAGTGGGCGATTCAACAAGGCCAATAAGACAAGAGCTGCACGTATACCAGCATGTCAAGCCCACTAGGGGCCAAACACCCTTGACCACTTACACAAACTGAAGGATGCATCCAAGCAATCCTGGAGCAGCACTGGCTTCCGACCTGCTTGTCTCTCATTCCACCATAGAAGGCGCCTAGAAACAGCAAACCGCATAAGTCCCAAAGTATGTCAAACGAGGATAAAACTCATTACAAGCATGTTGATGCACGAGGAAGCCTGGAAGCCCAGTGGAGAGTGGGCCGACATGCTCCTCTTACATTAGTTTGCGAGGAACTTGTTCCAACCAAATCACAAGTCTACCCCAAACCAACCGTGGTTTCCAACAAACTACGCAATGCGAAAACAAAAGAAGTCACACATGGGGGGCAACAGGTATTACAGGAGAGCAAGAATGACCCAAAGAGAATGAGAGTGCAAGAGAGCGTTCGCAGAAAAGCTAAAAAAGCCTGCGCTCAATACTCACGGCGTGTGGAAGGGCTTAAAAGTGCCCCACACAAGGCTAACCCAACAGGTCACCCAGTAGGACTCGTGGAAGAGAGCTCAGCAAGTTTACAGCATTTGAGGGCCGGGCACCACAGAGAGCACAGGGCAACTATCTACCCTCCCCCTGCCCATGAGGTTAGTGTTCCCAGCAACTGTTGATGTTTCCTGAAGGTGGAGGAGGAGGAGGGCGACTTGTCAGCGCTGAATGCCAGGAAAGCACCAGGCCGGAGAGCAGTCTTGGCCTGCCTCAAAACCTGCTCACGGCAACTTGCCCCCATCCTCACAGATATATTTCCAGGTCATAGAGGAAGCCAAAGTCCGGCACAGCTTCAAGAGGTCCACCATATACCTGTCCCCAAGAAACCGGGGTCTCCAGACTAACAACTTTAGGCCAGTGGCTTTGACACGGTCATCATGAAGACCCTGGGAGAGTGGTCCTACATCCTAAAACTTGACCAAGCCCTATGGATCCACCTCCAGTTCGTCATACAGGGAAAAAAGGTCCACTGACGATGCTATAAACATCTGTCGGAGTTCATCCACAACCACCTTGATAAACCAGACATGCACGCCAGGAGTACACTGCTGGACTCAGCTCGGCGTTCAACACGATCTTGCCCACGCTCCCTACAAGAAGGTAGACTGTACTGGGATCCACTCCCTCCTGCGCTCATGGATCAGGACTTTACTCAAATAGGACATAAGTTGTCAGGCTGGGTAACATTCACTCGGGAAAAATAAGAATCACCAACCACAGGTGTCCCCGCTGCTGTTTTCCTTTACAACAACGAACAACTGCAGATCCTCAGCCGACTTGTTAGGGTCATTAAGTTTGCAGTGATACTACAGTTGTAGGCCTCATCACAAAGGACAAACCCAAGAGTACCGTCACGAGCAGAGCTGATCATCGACTTCAAGAAGACTGGCCACACATCACCCCTATGTATATCAATGGAGAGGAGGTGGGCTGGGTGTACCCTGGTGCCCGCCTCCTGGGCACCACAACAAAAGACCTCAGCTGGAAAACCAACATCGTTGCCATCCAGCGGAAATCCAGCAGAGGATATTCTTCCTCGTCAGCTAAGAAGTTTGGCATGGCAGGGAGATTCTAACTTTACTCTGCCACCATTGAGTCGATCCTATTGTCCTCCATCCTCGTCTGGTTTTGGGGCGCCACCACTAAGGACAGAAGAAGAAAACTCCAAAGAGTTCATCAGCACGGCGAAGAGAAATCATTGGCCGCCCCCCCCTCCCCTCACTCGCTCCCTGCACAATAACAGACTGCGGTATCAAGGGCGCTGAGGATTGCAAGTGACCCCTCCCACCCAGGGCACTGTTTCTCAGACACTCCCGGCGGCCGGAGGCTTCGGGTCATGTCACCAGACTGCGAGACATAAGAACTCCTTCTTCCCCTCAGCTGTCAACCTGTCTGAAACTCCCTCCGAATACTTACCCCTAAAAAAGGATCGGACAGACAGTCCTAAGGACAGGTCCACAAGTCCATGATCCTACTGCGCAGATATTACCGAGCATTCCGTATGGGGGTTTAGGTGTGGTGTATGATGTTTTGTCACTGATGTACTTTTTGTCTCGCTACCCACTACATGCGGCTCTGTTACTAGATACTGGCCAATTCCGGGCAGGACCTGTCCTGCTTGGCGAAATAAATCTGATTCTGATTCTTTCCCTGGTGCCCTCTGAAGTGACCTGTGGAGGGGAACAGAGGATGAATGGAAGAGTTTTTCTGTGTATGGGAACACAGATTGGAAAGTAAAGTTAAGCTGAATGTAGCTCAGGTAGACTCTTATGCCTATTCTGAAGACTGATTAAAGAGTATGTTGACCCATTTTCTGTCAGTTATTGTTCTATATATAGGCCCACCCCTATAAGCCTTATAATGTATAACCAAAGGGCATAATTTTAGTATATTATATGTTACAAGAGTCTGCTGATAACATAAAGCATCTGCTTGTATTACACCACTCACTGCAAGTTGTCAATCTGAAAAAGAACTACATATCATCCCAACTCAAAGCATCTCCAAAACATATACACACAAGTAAGCTGTGAATAATTGTAAAACATGATAGTAACATCCTGAAACAACAACACCTGACCCTGTATACAGATTGTGTATTTCATAATCACCTGACCCTGTATACAGAATGTAATTTTCATAAAGAGAATTCCTGTTTGAAAACATAAGAACATTTCTTTCACTTGATTAAAATACCATGGCAACACCTAGCTAGCAAAATTTGAAGCCTTTCTGTTTTCATTTCAATGTTCTCTTGAACCACTGAACTGCATCAGATATATAATAATTGGTATCATGTAATACAATATGTTGATTGGTCCATCAGTTTTATAGACAAGAATGAAAATCTGTCAGGACTGAAGACTGACAGGCACAAATGCTCAGTTGATGGTCTTCGAACAGAAAAAAATTCCATATGAAATAGGATGATGTGTTAAGCTACAGAAATGTGTTATTAGCCATGTAGGATTATGCGCAGTGTAAATAATTTCAGGTTTAAAATAACACAAAGCACCACAAAGCATTCTAATTATGTGTAATCATGCCTTTATAATTTTTAATCCACAGCTGTGGGAAATATATTGCTAATACGAACCTCACAGATTTGCGCCAATTGCCAAGGTAGCGATTCCAAAAGGTAAGCAGGTAATTTTGAGATTATCACTGAACAGCTTAAAAGAAAATTACTGTTACATAAAAGATCTTTAAGGCTGACAAAACCTTACAAGTAAGTCAATTGTGTAGTGAAAGAAATAAATTGAAGACTGGTGCCTCATACAGCGTGTAAGGATTAGAAAAAACTATCCAGGGGTATTTCAAGTCATTGAAATAGCAACAGTTCTGCTGCAAAAGGAAGCAAAGTAAAGTAAAGGCATTTTGTTCCATACGCAATATTGAAGATAAGTCAGCTCACCCTAGCTACTGATACCATCTATCCACTATCACATTAAATGCAGGGTTCAAGGGCTTCACTACTTCAAGAAATCCTCCAAAACTAAGGTCAGCATTTCTAAAAAAAATAAAAAAGACTTGTCACTGTATTTAATCATTTAGAAGCTGGTAGAAATTCACTGTTTACAAGTTTTTTAGAACCACAAAGCATTTAACTATTTCTTGTTCACATTTGATTTGATTTTTTTTCTTTGCTTCTGCAAAAAAATATAGTTGGCCTTTTTTGTGAGTAGAAAAATATCTATTTTATTTCGGGTACCTCTTAAATGCTAATGCAGTTAGGTAACTATTTTAGTACAACCAAAGAATTAGTTAGCATTTCATAAAATGAAAATTGTCCTTTAAATCTTTTGTTGCCGTGAAGTACAGTATTGTCTGAAGATATTTTGACATTCCACCATAGCCACAGGTGTGTAAATCAAGCACTTAGACAAGTAGGCTGATACTTTAAACATTAGTTCATAGAGCTTAGTAAATGTATTTTCAGTACTGTATGTAGACATAGATAACTTCACACTTAGCATAGACCTTCCACGGCTGAGCAGCTGTATCAAAGCCTTGTATTACGGAAAGTCCCCAATTGAATTAAACTTCAAAATACATATTTGACTATACTGCAAAATCTAACTGTGAGGGGAGTGGCCAAATTTGCATCCATTATTATAAATGGGAGGCGAATTGGACAGCAGAAGTGTCTGCCCATCCAGTGGACCAAAAAAAAGTGATGATTGCCACGAGTTATACACAGATGTGCTTAACAGTGAATAGGGGATGGCAACATCTTTCAGTGGTTTTTTTTAGATTACCATATTTCACGCACAATAAGATGCACCAGACCATAAAATTTGGAGAGAAGATTATGCACCAGACACATAGTTTTGGAGAGAAGATTATGGAAAAAATCACACAGGCCCATTCGCTGCCAGAGCTGGAACATGCTGAACCAGTATTCACTTGGGTTACAAATTTTGTAAGGGAAAAATGCATCTTATAGAGCAAACAATACAGCATGAGTTTGTACACATACATTTAATTGCCTGATGGCACTAATTGAATGTGCCGAGTTCTGGTGACTGGTGTCTCAAGTTGCCCAATTCTGCAGGAGCTAAAGATAACTACCAGGTGTACAGTGGCCAACCAAACGCCTAACTGAACTGTCCAAAACAATGAATAGGTTGGTTGGTTTGTCTACAGCGTTTTTCACAGGAAAATTAACCTTTGCAAAATGTTATTAAATATATTATTTATTTTATAAAGTATAAAAATACTTTACTGCACTTAACTGAAATATTGAACTGTGACATTTTGCAATTAAAATACATGTCAACAATCTGATTGTAATAAAGCATGCCACAGATGAAAATTGGAGAATATTTGCACATGATGTTTAAAAGTATGTTCTTTTACTGTAAAAAAACAAGAAACATGTAATAAGCGTAAAACAAAAAAAATAAAAGTAATCTCGCCATCTAGCTACATATCCATCAATCCATTAAATTATCGATTCGATCCATTTTGCCAGCCATTCATTCATCATCTGTCAATCAATTTCTCTATACCTGCATCCATCCATGGAGAACATTGCAAATCATGCTCAACTCAAAGAATATATATTACATATAATGTTGATAACGTAAACTGGTATACTGACAACTTATTTTTTGTAAACATATGTAAAAGCTTATGTATCTACATCAGTAGTGATGGCTGAACTGTCCGCCATGCGGACATTTCGGCGCGAACATTGAATGGGTGTTTGACCCGCACCCTTCTCTGGAGAGAAAAAGTCTATACTCCTTTCTCCGGCCAGACCATGCGTGGGAAGGTCAGGTCGGAGATAGAATTATTTTCACTAGAGACCGGGTTGAGATACCCGATCTCCAGTGCTATACCGGGCAGAGGCCAGAAGTGACGTTGGATCGATGTCACTACCGGTTTAGGAAGAAGTAACTCTGCATTCCATATACCGGAAGTGACGTTGTGGCATAATTCCCGGTATAGTTCCAGTTCAAATTCCCTGGCAACAGGAATTGTAAGTTCTCCGCCAATAGGCGGACTTTTTTAAAAAGTCCGATCCGCCTGTTCACGGACGGACATGACTGATGTTCGGCCATCACTATATATATCAGGGCTGCACATAAGTGTTATGCTAAACTACGCATGTGGAATAAAAACTAGCTATGCGTAGCTGCAGTAATGTTACTTTGTGCCTTTGCATACTAATAACTAGGAGCTATTCTGAGCAGCCACAGCTATGGGGGACACTGAGGAGTCAGTGAGTGAGAACTATTGTCAGCGAGAAAGAGAAGAGATCTGCAGCACTTAGCATACCCCTCCACCCCGACCAGTTGGGATTAAAGCTTAAACACCTAAAATAGCTGAACAACTTCAGTATATCATATATGCACAACTTTTCAGTACTTTCAGTTTTTATTGTTAAATGTATACACTTGTTGTCAATTGAATAACCACAGGAAACTATGAAAGGTTGTAAATTATTAATCCAAAAAATAAGATTGGACTTTAAAGGGTATTGGACACAACCGAGGTATGAGAACTGGAGGTTCAAATGGTGTTGTACTGTTAGAATTACATTTGAACCAAAGCCAGCTGTTGACCTGTAAATGGAGACTAGTGATGGAGATGGAGGCTAATTGGAGACTCAATCAAGAACAGGGAGGGAGACAGTGAGGAAGACTGCACTTATTAAAACCAGGCTACATTTTGAGTAAGTACTAATCTGCGTCTTATGGTCCGAATGTGCGACCACCCGCGGCCATCCGGCAGCCAGTGATCGCAACTTGGCTCTCTGACAGCTCTCACGGCAGATAGGAGATCAGATGTGTGATCTCCATCGGCAGACAAGAGCCTGTGTCAGCTGTGTGATCTCCATCTGCCAGAGGGCTGTGGGGAGCTGAACTGAATTATCTATATTTGCAGAGCCCCACAGATATAGCCAATGCAGAGTGTGTGTGGGGAATGCTGCACCCGCTGGCAGCTTCCTCACACAGGCAGCAGAGAAGGGACAGGGAGATCGATGTGCTGATTCCCCCATGAGGGGTGGGACTCCCCCTCCCTTCCCTCTGTGGGCTCTGTGTGAGGAAGAAGAGACACTGAAGTGTGCTCTCTAGTGAAATTTTTTTGTGGCTGAAAAGGGGTACTGCATGAGATTTTTTCACATTTATTTAAACACATGAAATATTTTTTTTCTAATTTCCTGCTCTAAAAACTGGGTGCATCTTATAGTCCAAAAAATATGGTATTTTAAAAACTGCTAGAATCACTGACTGTGTTTTAAAACTAAAAATGTTTTTGGACTTAATACAACCTGGAAACATTGCACATTTTTATTATTATTATTATTACTATAATTATTGACACCAATGAAAATAATTAGTTGTATTTAAGCATTGGATTTTCATTGTAGTTAGCATATTTCAAAATCATAGCAGCTCATTTTCAGAATCACTTTTCTCAGCATGCTAAGCTGCCATTTAAATTTCTGTAGAATGGCTCAAACTAAAACATTTTGGTTGTATATTATAACGCACCAGACTCTTTTATGTCTATATTTGTTAGAAATAATGTCTGTTTCAAATGCATGAACAACATAATAGCCAGTGAGACCTTGTGGGCAAATTCACAAAAAACAGACATTTAATGCCAGACAAGTAGCAGTATTCTGTATTAAATGATGCGTGTGAATGGCTCTGCCAGATTTACTAGAAATATGTATCATTCAACTCTGTAATCAATATCTCCAAAGACACAGAACCATCAAGGGATCAAGAGACTTGGATTCTTAAGCTTTCTTCATACATTGCTACTACACTTCATGCTTTAGGCTTCCTTCTGATGTCACAAAACAGAAACAAAAGTGATACAAGCCAATGCTTGCCAATAACCATTTCTTTAAATTTTTGGTGATTTCAAGATCATAAGGAATGCATTCTAGCATGTTCCAGCAATATTCAAAAGCCAGTGACCTGTTAAAAACTATTTTTTTAAATCTTTTTAGCTTGTGGTATAAAATAGCACATTTCATACTGAACATGTCTTTGTCTCTACATCTAGCATTTAATGCAGTTTATTAAGATAAAATGAATACATACAACTCCTTTAGCTATTTTACAGTAACATGACGTACAATAGTGTATATTCCATTATGGTATTATAGTAATACTAGTACTACTGCACTACTGTAGTCAACCATGTAAGCCATATTTACCATATTTGCAGTGGTATTGTACCGCATTGGTGACCCCAAACAATTTCAGTGCATACATTAAGCAGGTCTCCTTGTTTTGCTGTGGGCATCTGTCCAGACCCCGGGGTCCCTGAGGCCCTGCTCTATACATTGCAGGCGTACTAAGTGTTTGGTCAGGGCTTATAAGAACTTACTCTCTAATAGTCATACTTTCTTTCTGGTATGTAAATCTTTAGCTTTGTTTATCATCAGTCATTTGTTACTGTAAATCCTTGTTTTAATTAAGAAGATGAAACTTTTTGCAAAAAAGAATACTTGCACTACTACTAATAATACGTATCCTTAAAACCACCAAAATTATTTGCTTTAATGTACTTAGAAAACTAACCTTTTCACATAAAGTGCATCTGGAAAGTATTCACAGTTCATCAGTTTTTCCACATTTTGTTATGTTAATGCCTTATTCTAAAATGGATTAAATTTTCTTAAGAATTCTACACACAACCTTTAAATAATGACAATGTGAAAAAGGTTTACTTAAGGTTTTGGTAAATGTATTAAAAATAAAAAAAAATTGAAATCACTTGTACATAAGCATTCACACACTTTTTTCAATACTTTGTTGATGCACCTTCGGCAGCAATTACAGCCTAAAGTCTTTTTGAATATGAAGCTACACACCTCCTTAGCCAGTTTCTCCCATTGCTCATTGTAGAACCTCTCAAGCTCCATCAGGTTAGAAGGGAAGCCTCTGTGCACAATGTTCAATGGGATTCAAAACCGGGCCACTCAAGGACATTGACAGAGTTGTCCTAAAACCACTACTTTGATATCTTGGCTTTATGCTTGGGGTCGTTGTCCTGCTGAAAGAGAAATCGTTGCCCCAATCTGAGTTGAAGAGCGCTTTAGAGCAGGTTTTCATCCAGAATGTCTCATTGTACATTGTTGCAGTCATATTACCCTTTATCCTGATTAGTCTCCCAGGTCCTGCCACTGAAAATCATCCCCAAAGCATGATGCTGCTACCCCCATGCTTCACTGGAGGGATGGTATTGACCGGCTGATGAGTTGGTTTCCTACAAATGTGACGTAATGTCACAAATGTGACTTTGACCATAATTTGTGCAAAAACTGCATAAGCTAGAGCAATACTTTATACTTAACAACTCTTCTAAACATCTTTAGCAATGTTGGTGGGGCTTTGCAATAAACTCACAAAGTTGGCTAGTAGAAATAATGGCATCCTGAAATAAAAGCACATTTTCTATGTGTCTCTAGGACTTCAGCTTTATTTCCCACCCTAAGTTTATACTTGAGTCATTCAGTTTTTCCCAGGTTTATTTGTACAATTTTTTTGTACAGAAGAGAACTTGCTATCCCTAGTGAACTAGCTATCCCATATCACCATGTCTGTCAAATAAGAACAAGGACAGAGGCGCACAACCTAGATGTGGTCATCAAACAAGCTGACAAAGGTGGCGGAATAGTCATTCTCAACAGATCAGACTATATAACTGAATCCCTCCGTTTCCTTTCAGATAATGGCACATACATGACTCTCCAAAAAGACCCCTTTCTTACCTTCAATAAAGGTAAGAAGGAGGCCTTATTGATAAAGTCACCACTGATAACATCCTAACCAAATCCGAAGCCAATTTTCTACACCAAGAACATCGCAACACCCCCTTTTTTACCACCTTCCCAAAATACATAAGAACTCGGAAACCCCCCTTGGGCGGCCAATCGTTGCCTGTATGAACAGCCTTGCTAGTGGCCTGTCTCTTTATATTGATGCTCTCCTACAACCACTGGTTACTTCCCTCCCATCATACATCAAATACTCCAGTCATCTACTGGAAACCCTTGCACACTACACCTGGGACCCATTTTACCTCTGGCTTTCACTTGATGTCTGCTCCCTATACACATCTATCCCTCATGACATAGGCCTGAGAGCCCTCCAACACCACCTATCTAAAAGCAATAACTTTAATCATCATCAAGCCCACTTCCTCACTGAGGCCACAAAATTCTGTTTAGAACATAACTACTTTACATAAACATAAACATACATAAACTAAAGGGACTGCCATGGGAGCTAACTTTGCACCCAGCTACGCCAACCTGACTATGGGCCACTGGGAAGACAGTATGATCTGGAACAACAACCCCTTTGCCTCACACCTTGTGTTTTATGGTCGGTACATTGATGATATTATTATCATCTGGAGTGGGGACCTGGAAGCGGTCAGCTCCTTTGTTGAATACTGTAATCACAACACAACACCCATGTGGTCAGCCCCTCATCCCTCATCTTCCTTGATCTGGAACTTTCCTCGCAGGACATGGACATTACTACTAAAACCCATTTTAAACCCACAGCCGGCAACTCCTACTTACATAGAACTAGCCGCCATCCCCCCAAGTGGCTGCAAAACATTCCTAAAAGCTAGTTTACTAGGTTACACAGGAACTGCACCAAAACTGAGGACTTTGTCCATCAAAGCCAGGTTCTTAAACAGAAATTTCTTGATAAAGGTTACTGTTGCTCCTCACTAGACTCCACCCTTCAAATCCTCCTTAATCCTCCTAACCCCCCAGCCCCCAAACTGATGGACAGCCAACCGAGCATCAAGTTCATCACCCAATTTATTAATGCATACAAACCCATACAAAAGGCCATAAGAAACAACTGGAAAATCCTTCTTCAAGACCCCCATTTGAAGGTCTCTCTACCACAAA
>CM070035.1:88342777-88382375 GCA_036250615.1 Ptychadena robeensis | reverse complement strand
TAGGGGGGCTCTGGGAGAAGACCCTTGGGTGGCTTAGATTCCCTGCTCCTGGTACCCCCACGCTAACCCAGGATCTGCAGTCTTAACACCGCCATATTTGCGAAATTCGCAATTCCAATATTCTAGCTCAACACTATTGCCTTCCCTTTGGCCTAACATCATCATCCAGAGTGTTCGCCTTAGTCGCCTTCCTCAGGCTGAAAGGGATCAGACTCTACCATTATCTCAACAACCTTCTGTTACTTCATCAGTGCCGTTTAACTCTCCTGTCTCACAGGGAGGAAGGTCTGCAAGTGCTTCATGACTTCAGATGGCTGGTTAATCAGTAGAAGAGTCACCTGTCCCCAGTGCATGACCTCATTTATCTTGGGGCAAGAATCAACACAGTCACCAGCCTGGTCTCCCTTCCGAAGGAGAAACGCCTGGCGCTCCAGGACAGAATCCGCAGCACTTATGGGTCATTCTCGCTGACTGCAGAGGGATGCTTGAAAGTTCTGGGAACTATGTCATCCACTATTCCAATGGTCAAGTTGGTGCAGTGGCACATGAGACCTTTCCAACAAGGGTTTCTCCGTCAATGGCATCGAAACATCTGCATCAGAAAATCCTTTTGTCCCTGTGCATGAAACAAAGCCTCCTTTGGTGGTTGCATACACACAACTTGACCAAAGGGTTATCCCTCCAGCCCATGAACTGGACGGTGGTGACTACGGATGCCAGCAACTCAGGATGGGGAGCCCATTGTCTCCATCTTTCCATTCAAGGTACCTGGGACTTTACGGCGGACAGAGTGGTATTGAATATTCTGGAACTGGTGCATTTTAGGCCCTGCTAGCACTAGCCCCGGTCCTGAAAGGGAAGTCTGTCCTCCTAAGAATGGACAACACCACAGGAGTCTCCTATGTGAACCGCCAAGGAGGTACCCGGAGTCATGCTCTTCTGACAGAAGTTTCTCCTGTAATAACCTGGGCTCAGGACAATCTACAAGCTCTTTCATGGATTTATATTCACGGACCCCTCAATGAGCAAGTGGACTATCTCTCTTGGCATCGCCTAGGCCACAACGAGTGGGGGTTGTCTTCGCAAGCGTTCAACATTCTGATCCACAGGTCCTGGGTTCCAGAAGTGGATCTCTTTGCGTCCATCGGCAATTACAAGCTGACAGATTTTTTCACCAGGCTCCCCTGGTGAATCGAGTTATGGAAAAGGATGCGCTGACGGCACCATGGTCCTTCAGGATGGCCTATGCCTTCCCGCTGATTCCACAGATTTTTGGGTTCCTGGTTCATCTCCGTTGGGAGAAGGTACTTATTCTGGCATTTCTCCCGTACTGGCCGAAACAACCCTGGTTTCCCCTAATTCTGGACATGAGTATGCACCCACCACTGACTGTTCTGCTTCATCCAAACCCGTTGTGGCAGTGCCCAATTCATCATCCACATTTGGACACCTTTCCCTAAAGGTTTGAATTTTGAGAGGAGGAATATCACAGAACTAGGCTGTTCAGAAGTGTTGGTCAATACCCTGCTACAGTCCAGGAAATCCAACACCAATCTCGTTTATGGGAAGATCTGGGCAAAGTTTCAACAGTTTGCTGTCTCTTGTGATTTCTCACTGAGGTCTCCTCAAATGCACAACATACTAGAATTTCTGCAGAAAGGTTTAGATCTTGGACTTTCCTGCAGCTCCCTGCGAGTCCATGTGACAGCCATCTCGGCTTTTATGAAAAGTGCTTGGTCTGCTCATACATTGGTCAGACGGTTCTTTAAAGCAGTGATTCGACTTCGACCTTCTCGTCCTCCTCTTCTTGCTCAGTGGGATCTGCCCTTTGTGCTGGGTTTTGTGGCTTCTGATACATTTCTAGACATGACATCAAAATCCTTGTTGTACCTATCCTGGAAAGTGGCCTTTCTCGTTGCTATCACCTCGGCTAAGCGGGTCTGGGAGATTGCAACATTAGGGGCTAAAGAGCCGTTCCTGGTATTCTTCCCAGATAGGGTTGTTCTCACACCTCTCCTGCGATTTGCACCAAGTGGCTTAGGCATTTTTACTCCTTACAGCTACAACCCATTGTTCTCCCTACCTTCTCTCATCAGGAGGACCCTAAGCTTCAGCGTTTGGATGTTGGCAACTGCATCTCCTCCTATGTAGTGGCCTCTGCATCGCTCAGGAACACAGACCACTTGTTCATCTCCCTGTCAGGTAAAAACAAATGGGGGTCCAGCTTTCTCCCATCCTCATGGATGGTGAAACTGATTTTACTAGCCTACAAGTCTCACGACCTTTCCACGCCAGCTCTGGTATGGGCTTATTTCACCAGGGCACTGTCTGCTACTTGGGCTGCAGCTCACGGGTGGCTCTAGAGATTATCTGCAGGGCGGCCACCTGGTCAAATCCTAAAGCTAGCCATACATGTTCCGATTCCATGGCCGATCGATCACCCATCCGATCGATTCCGGCGATGTCAGCGGTAATCGGATGTCCGATCGATCGGCCAATTAAGTCCGTCCAATTGCGCCATACCACCTTGGGCCACCGATTCCTGGACGATTCCTTGTCCGGTCGATCAGACTCCCCACCATCAATCGATCGGTCATGACCTCATCAGGTTGGGTGTATCCATTTCCTAGCAGAAGTCAATAAAGTGGGTGTGTGGCTTTCCCATCACATTTGCTGGACCTTGCCAAACCACGCGGACAGCACTAGTGGAGGACACGACGGTGGCAGCACTCCTGCTGTGGTAATTGAGGAGAAGCAGAGCATGAGGAGGAGGAGAAGACTATGGGCCAGTCCTGGCTTCTCCAAGGGACACTTATCCATTCCACCATGCCCCTCTCAGACATCTCAGGGACAATCACCCAATGACTTCAGAAACTACCTGCGCATGTGTCAGCCCTCTAAAATCGCCCTGGGGGGAGTGCGGGCTCCATAGGGGTCCCCCCTGTGTTGTTAATGGGGTCCCCGGCGTCACAATATACTCCCCCAGGGTTACTAAACATACCTGCAAGGGGTCCCCCCCTGCCAAGGGGAAACCCGAGTGCAGAAGAGGCTCTGGCACGCATCCCGTGTGCAGAGCAATGGCGGCCACTTCATGAGTTGGAAGTGCGCATCAGCGCGCGCCGGCGATCCTGACGGCGCGCGCGTGTGTGTACACACTAAAGGTACATACACAACCCTCCTCTTGGAAATCACTTTCCTGCAGAGGGGAGGGGTTGATTAATCATGCTGGCCATAAAAGGTCTGCTCAGCAAGAGAAGGCGCTGTTGTATTGGCATTCAGTTGGTTACCAAGTGTTAGAATCGGTTTCCCTTACCCGTATATTGATAAGACCTCCCCGTGTACCGACCCCTGGCTTGTTTACCCGACTTCTGAATCCGACCTTAGCACTTACCGGTTAACCCTCCGATGCTGCCTGCCCGGCACCTTTGGCTATTCCTGACCACGCTGACCCTCTCCTGCCCTCGTGACCCTGGAATTCGGCCTGACTATCACATAACCCGTGATACCTCTACATCGGGGTAGTCAACTTTTCCTATCGCCACCACACGCAAAGGGGTTGTGGGAGATAGGTGGGAGACCTTGTCCTGCCTGCGCAGAAACACCCAACCGTTGCCCCTCAAGGGACTCGGCCCCATCTCCCATTAGGGGGGCTCTGGGTAGAAGACCAGGTCAACGGACATAGACTCCTCCCTCTTACGTCGTATCACTTTCACTCGCTATCCCGTCAATAACCCCCTGTGGAGCGTGACAAAATACACCGCCCCTATGACTACCCTGAGGTTGATCCAAGAATCGACTTGCTGTGCAAACAGTTAAAGAGCTCCGTGTCTCCATGAACGACCATCCCAACAAACCCACCCATACGTTAGGTGGACCAAACCCCAATCCGCGGCAAGAGGACCACAGCCAGGAACGTTTCCAAGGACCAAAGATTTCCATGCCCGGAAGTTTTACAGGTGCAGCCATTGAACTTTCGGTCATTCAACAGCCATGTGAACTCCATTTTTCTCCTTTGCTACCTCTTACATATCTTACTGAAAGGTCCCCCGAGTAGGACCACACCATCACTCTGCTTCAAGGAGAGGCCTCAAACCTGGGCCTTCCACTTCCTGGACATGACGATCCTTGTCTGTGTTTTCCTTGTCCTGCCTTTTCCCAGAAGTTAGCGAACTATACGCCCAAAAGAGACCCCTGCCAGGTTGAAACTCCGAAGAGGCATTACATAACATTAAGCAGGGCAAAAGGACTGGGAAGAATCATCCGTGAGTTCATACGCCACCGCAGCCGACACCGACTGGATAACCTGCTCTCAAGTCCATAGTTAACAAGGCCCTGTCGCGACACACTAAAAGATAGCTAAGCCCGGGTGGAGTGCCTGTATCACTTTGCTGACTCACGTCCTCGTTACTAACTCGATCTGAGATTGGATAGATCGAAGGACTGCTAAGCGTCAACAACCTCGCCAAAGCCAATCCTGAAAGGTCATGGAGTTCAACCATCCACGTTTCCCTTCCGGGGGTTTTCCCCGCCTAGCACCATCTTTTTCCACACCTTGGCTCTTGAGGCTCCACCCCAGGAACCCATGCAATTAAGGTGTGACACGGCCCAGTCTCACACAGGAAAGAGAGACTGAGACGAATATCGGAAAATCTCTGTATCTATTGTGGAAACCCCCGGACATTTCCTCAGGTCATGCCCAGTGAAGCCGTCAGGTAATTTGAATACAGTCTCAAGTAGCCACCCCACCGTGTCGCTGCTCAGGACACTCCACACTCTCCATTCTTCTTGTGGTTACAGGTTTTCATGAAACAAATCAATAAAATTTCCGGCTATCATTGACTCGGACATGTCACGTGCTTAATGGAAACCCCACTATCAGCCTCCCTTCAGTTACCAACCCGTCAGACCACTGATCTCTCCGTTAACCATCACCCTAGCAGTTGGTTCTCGCCTCCTTTGAATTCAGGACCGGTTCCTCTGCAGACCAGTACCGATATACATCCCGCAGAATGGACACTCAGAGTACTTGAGTTTTTGCCCTTATTCCATTCCCCTCTGTTCCCAACATCTTGGGCCTTCCCTGGCTGAAGATACATAACCCGCGATCAACTGGGTCTTCAGTGAAGTGCGTTTCCCCCCTCGCCCTACTGTCGTACCTTCATGTTTCATACGCTAGTCTCACATAACTGGCAGTCGCCGAGGAGTTACGAGACATTCCAATCTCCTATCACATGACTTTTGGAAGTTTTTTTGACCGAAGGATCCGTGGAACAACTTCCTCCCAGCGATCCTAGGCCAGGCCCTCGAACAGACCAAACTTAAAAGAGTATCTGGAAACCAACCTCAACAAGGGGTTCATCGCCGGTCAAATTCTCCAGCGTGGGGCCGGCATATTCTTGTCTCAACAAAGACAAGGTCTATACGTCCCATTGTGGACCTACAGAGAGTTGAAAAATTACCATCAAAAACAGGTATCCACTGCCCCCTGATGCCCGGATCTCATGGAGGAAGCCTATCCCACAACATCCCAAACCAAAGTGTACAACCAGACTAGAATCTACTGGTGCTTTCAATCTCATTCGGATTTAAACCAGAGACGAATGGAATGACGGCTTTCCAGACCACCTCGGCCATTTCGAATATCTAGTCATAGCCATTTGGGCTCTGAATGCCCCCGCAGTCTTCCAGGCTTTTCATCAAATGAGTCTTTAGGATATCCCATCCTTGACGCAGTTCGTGATCATTTACCTTGACATACCTGATCTTTTCACCTGACCGGAGACTCTCGGAGCCCATGTACAGAGTGGTACTGGAACGGCTCATACTTCACTCGTTTGTTCGCCAAACCTTCCAAATGTGAGTGGGAGAAGAACGACTACGAGGTTCTTGGGACCGCAATCCTGAGTCCCTGAAGGGGTTTCCATGGACCCCAAAAGGTTACTGCCAGTTAAAAGACTGCCTATCCCCACGACCCGCAAAGCAGTACAGAGGTTCCTGGGTTTCTCAAACGTCTATCGCAGTTCATAAAGGGCTTCTCAAAAATCGGCCTCCCCTTACCAACACTAACTAGCACAAAACCACGCTTCAAAACTGTCTCCGTCTGCACAGAGCGCGTTTGAAAATCTTAAACGGCCCCTCTTTACCACCCGCTCCCCATTCTCAACCCCAGATCCCTTCCTTAACCATTCATCCTAGAAGGTTGACGCTTCGGAAGACGCCATAGGGCCATCCGCTCCAAAAATTTGGACCCAAAATCTATCCATCCCTTTTCTATTTCTCCAGAAAGTTTGTCAGAGGCCGAACGTCACTATGAAGTGGGTGATAAGAACCTCCTACAGCCATTACAGCAAGCCATAGAAGACTGGAGGCATTTACTTGAGGCGGCGAACAACCGTTTATTGTGTCTTCACACCGATCACAAAAACCACCTCGAATATGCGTAAAGCGCAACGTCTGACTCCAGCAGGCTCGTTGTGGCTTATTCTTCTTCGTCTCTTCCGTTTCAGTTCACAACTTGACATACCGCCCGGTCAAAGAATGGTAAAGCTGACGCCCTGTCACGCACGCATTACCACCGGGTACTCTTGACAAAGAACGAGGGCCCCATCCTAACCCTCCACCTGTTTTCTTTCTGGTCTGTTGCCCGACCTATCCACATTCTGCGGGTACCCCAGAGTCCTTTTCCCCCCTCCTCCTGTGGATACTATTCGCGTGGATCCTACTTTTGCAAAGGTGACCCATCTCTATGTGCCCGAGGAACACCGCAGACCGTCCTAGAGTCTTCCTGCATGATTCCGCCTTTGGCGGTCACTTTGGTTTCGAGAAAACTAAGGAACTCCTATTACGTACCTTCTGGTGGCCAGAGCTAGTGAAGGATTGCAAAAGAATAATATAAGCACCTGCTCCGTTTGTAAGTAGGTCGAAGACTCCCGGAAACTCCCTTTATCGGCCTCCCTCTCCAACCTCTTTCCGATCACACCTACGGCTTATTGGCAGGCGATTGCAATGGACTTCATTACCCGATCTTTTCCATCTTTCAATCAAAAAAACGGGTATAAACGGTAATCCTGGTGGTGGTCGATCGCCTATCTAAAAAAACACACTTCGTCCAGTTTAAGATCTCTTTCCTTCAGCCTCCGCCACAGCTGAGAGCCCTGGTTCGGCGAGGTTGTTGCTGGTGTGTGCCCACTTTCGGTCCTCTCCGACCGGGGGTTTGCTGAACACATCGAACCCCACCTCTCCTCCTCCGGATACATCCCCAGACGAACGGGCAGGTCGAACCAATCTCTTGAGCAATACCTGCGCTGCTACATCCGGAGTCGCAGACGGCCTGGTTTTCCGCTCCTACCACTCGCGAGGAATTCGCTTTTCAAATATAGCCAAGCACGTCGTCCACTAAGGTCAGGCAAGGTCAGGCGGAGGAGGCCCCGTTTTTTTGGCTAATTATGGGTTATCACCTCACACCCGGCAGGGCCGCGTCTCTTGCTGTTCCTCCTCTCCTTTCCCGTGGCTCTTGACTCGGCCCGGATCCTGGCTGGCAACCTGTAGGGTCTCAGGCCGGGTTCTTCGAGGCCTCACAGGTGGTCCGATGAAAGCCCCGCTGATTGGGGGTCGACGACCTTTTTCCCCCCTTGCGTTTGGGGACAAGGTCTGGCTTTCCTACGGCCACGTTGCGTTTTTTACGGTGTCCGTCCCGTAATTTGGGTCCCCGCTTTTGGTCCGTTTTTCTGTGTGAGGCCCTTGTGGGTTCTGCGCGGTCCGGCACCCAGCCTTCCTGTCTCGTGGAGGGTCCCACCCTGTGTTCATGTCTCCATGTTGAAGCCGTCCAGGCGTGGTTTGCCGCCCTCCCGGGCCCTGGTCCTCCCCTCCCCGAGCGGTTGATTGGGTTCTTGAGTAACTTGTGGGTGATATTTTAGATTCCTCGGTGGTTTCCGCGGGCCGGCTTCATATCTTGTTTTGTGGGAGGGGTATCCTTTTGAGGATGCTTCCTTGGACCCGCTGGGGTCTGCGGCTCCTGCGTTGTGGCCCCGCGTTTCATGGCGCTCAACCCCTTGAGCCCGGGGCCTGGGGTGGTTCGAGCCCCGCCCTTGAGGGGGGGGCCTTGTGTCAGCACTCTATTCACCTGGGGGGATGCGGCGCCATCGGGTCCCCCTGTGTTGTTAATGGGGTCCCGGGCGTCACATCTCCTCCCCAGGGTTATCTAAACATACCTGCAAAGGGGTCCCCCCTCCAAGGAGAGCCTCTGCAAAGCATCCAGCGTGCAGAGCAATGGCGGCCGTCATGAGTTGGCAGTGCGCGCGCCGGTGATCCTAGACGGGGTGTTCGCGCACGTGTGTGTACACAACGTTAAGGTACATACCCCCTCCTCTCTGCAACACTTCCTGCAGAGGGTAGGGTGAATTCTCATGCTGCCATAAAAGGTCTGTTCTCAGACAGAGAAGCTGTGTAGGGCAGTGTTCAGTTGTAACGCAAGTGTTAGATGCGATTCCCTTCCCCGTATATTGATAGACCCCTCCCGTGTAACCGACCACTCTGGCCTTTTTTTTACCCCGACTTCCTGGATCCCGACCTTAGCACGTTACGGTTTACCCTCTGATGCTGCCTGCCTGACCTTTGGCTATTCCTGAACCGGACCAACTCCTGACCTCTCCTTTGCTGTGCTCTACTCACATGGTCTGAAGATATGGGGTGGAATCGGCGAGCCCCAAGGAATCGGCTAGGCCCCAGTAATTGGGCGAGGTCCCAAGGAATCGTGGAGGTTCCGGATAAGGCACAACGGACACGGCGGTCTGCCAAACAAACGGTGACAGGAATCAGGCGAAAACACATCGCACACAAGAGGCCTCAGCACATCAGTCGAAGTCGGCAAACACATTGCTGTGCTACTTACGCACCTGGTCTTCAGATTTGAATCGCGAGCCACGAGCAATCTTCCGAGGTCGTACAGGGATCGCGACGTCCGGGAGAATCGGCGAATGCGTGGAGCCTCGATTGGGGGTCGTTTTAAAGCACCGAACAACGCCCCCGAGAGTTCGCTCCTGAATTTAGCGAAACACGGGGGCCGCCCAGGGGGGCATGTCGTCGTGCCCTCTGGACAGAGAAGCGCATTGGGAGAGACCAGAGAAAGATGCTTTGAAGACAGAGCAGAGTTGGCAATCTGGGAGAAAGGAGGCAGGATTCCGGAGCGATCGACGGTGACGGTAGCGTGGGGTGATCGCTGAGGGCCCAGGGTTAGGTCATGATGGGCACAGTGAGGACAGTTCAGTGACATGAGGTTCATGATGTTGTTTTCCTTCCAGGGGGGAAGCAGAAGAAGGCCCGATCTGCCACCAACGGTCCAGGAGCCACGGAGAGCCGGCAGGCTGGTCCATCTCTTCAGGTAGGCGGACTCTGCAGGGCCTCACACATGCTTGTGTTGCTTCATGGTGCTTCAGCCCGGTTGCAGCTCATGCTTTGTAGGCCATGAAGCGTGGGTGATCGCCGAGGGCCCATGGCTGATGCCACGGTGTTGACAGTTCAGTGACATGAGGTCATGAATGTGTTTTCCAGGGGGAAGCAGAAGGAGGCCCGATCCTCCACCAAGGGTCCAGGACCAGGAGCCCAAACAGCCAGCCGCCTGCAACTTCCCACAGTAGGCGACCTTGAGGACTGTGCAGGCCCACACAGGCGTGTTTTGCTTATTGAGGGTCAGCCTGATTTGCAGCTACTGATTTGTAGGGGAGGAATGTGGATTGATCAGAACAGTGACACTAGTGTTTCAGTTCAGTTTTTGCAATGCATTCTATGACCTTCCTAGATGTGTATTGTGGAGGCATATGTGAACCACTGAAGTAGTCACATGCTCCAGAGTGGTCAAATGTCCGCCCCTTCTCTGTCCTCCCAGGTGCCCGGGACCTGCCCATGGGGAGGAGGGAGTCAGGTGGCAGAGGGGCAGCCCAGCCAGCTGAAAGGAAGGATAGACAGGGCCATCGGTGAGGTAGAGGGCGTGGGCCATGTATTATTGCGCTGAACTCAGACCCTACTATGCAATTTCTCGTCACCAGGATCCAGAGGGGGCAGCCTGCCATGAGGGTGGTGCGAGTTGGGCTCGCAGGCCCATCATGGTACACCTCTTTCGGGAGGGCTTCCGATGACACCCCAACCCCCCAAAGAGGAGAAGAACACCACACACCGCCACCCACAGGAGGACCTGAGTGTGCCCAGACCCAGCGGACACCAAAGTAGAAGCGGCCGCCACCACCACACGCCACTCATTGAGGACAGAGGAGCCAGCTGGACCCACCCGACCACCACAACATCATGAGCCACCACTGCTGACAAACCTCAGGGACCTGGGTGGACCGATGCCCCATGGAGCAGGTAACTGCATCCTGTCACCGCATTTCTAGGCTGGGGACTATGATGGGAGACTGACTGCTGGTGGCGGATTGGCCAAGAGGAAGACGGACCCTCACATCGCCAAGGTCCGTAGTTGAGATTCCAAGCAAGGGTGTGAGGTCGTACCCCGTGAGCGTCTTTCAAAAAGTGGTACACCTCAAAACCACGCCAAAGCACAAACCATCCTCGCCGAGCAAGGGCCACCACAGGCAGTGTAATGTTAACCATGTGACATGTGTCCACACACAAATGCTGGGAACACATCTAGGAAGAGTTTAATGTGTTTTCCGTTTCAACACATCCACACCCATCAGGACGTCCCCAGTGCAGACGGCCATGAGCAGCATGAGGAGGAGACGCAAGGTAAGAAGTCACAATGCACAGACCACCCCCCTCCAGACGTGGCGGCCTACAGATGGGGAACTGTTTGATGGACTACCAGTGCCCAGCAGTTAGTAAGGGGTCTGAGGTGAGGCACAGGGGCTCATTTGAGCAGGAATACGGAGTCTCCTCCTGTTTGTTACAGGCCTATTTTTCAGTATGTGACTAGTGTGACCCACAAGAGACAGCCATTGCCAGCATCCCCTAGGCCACATGTTGCTGCTACGGCCCTTAATTGTTTTGTAGTTCAACTGGGTGTTTCTTTTCATGACCACTAGCACGGGATTGCTGTTCTTTGCCACTGTTCTGAGGTGGTGGGCTTCCCTGTAAAGACTGTGGACATGGGCCCGACGAACCCCTCCGTGCCCCCAGGGAGCTCTCCTGCCGCTAATGGCAACTAGATGACCATAGCAAAGGGCCTGGGCGTTAGCAGGGCACATGTTTTGGATGAGTTTAGCAGTGGGGACTAATTTCTTTGTATTCTTTTTTTAGACCCACAACCAGTGGCCACAGGCCGCGTCCAATCCAGCCTCCTGAGGTGCGAGCAACAGCTGCAGAGGATGGAGGCCAAGCTGCAGGCGGTGACAGGGAGCATGGCCAAAATGAGGGAGACACTGTCAGGCCTGCGTCAGGAGCTGGAAGGGAGCAACTGATCCCTGGCACCCCTTTCTGTTCCCCCCCTGGTCACGTTGACCTTTATTAACTTTGTGGACCCTATTGGTTCCTGGTCCTGGTTTGGGGTGGCCAGCTGTTTTCAGACCCCTGCCCCGGTCATGTTGACCTGTTTATACAGTTTTTTAATGTTTGTCCTTTTTTTATTTTTAATTGGAGTAAAATCCCTTGCCCTGCATTCTCTTGTGTCTTGTCTTTACTGCTGCGCAGGGGTGGGAATGGTGGAGGGTGAGTTTTTCCCCCCAGTGCTAGAACGTGCAAGGGCTGCCAGGACATGATGTGGGATGTGGTCCTCTGTGCAGATCTCCTGATGATCGATCTGTGGTCTACCACCAACTCGCCCGATCAGCCCTGAATCAATCTGATCCCTTGGGAATTGGACCCGTGTATGGCGACCTTAACACCTTTATGGCACACTATTGTGTAGAACCAGCCTTTCTTACCTTTGTGGCCTTTAGCCGTGCTGTGATTTCTACCGTATCTCTCTGATATTACATTTTTTACTTGCATTCCCACCCAGGTGTACTAGTTATGTCCAATGGGATGCCAGCATAGGGTCTGTCAGGAAAACAGGAAAATTGTTATCATACATCGTAATTTTCCTTTTCTGATGACCACTATGCCAGCATACATTCCCCCCCCCCCTAGGGGGTCCTATAGGAGGGGCGAGGATGTGGGGCCCAGATGGCATGCTGATGGTATGCTGGTATAGTGTCCATCAGGAAAGGAAAATTACGGTAAGTATGATAACAATTTTCCTGTTTTTTTTCCTTGCTATATTCTCAATCTGAGTGCTGAACAAAAGTGTCAGAAATGATTGTTATCTATCTAAGAGTACTTTGAGTACTTACTTTTAATGAGTAAACATCAGAATCCTTGCTTTAACATCTCAGGTTTTTTTGGTCTCTAAATAGCTATTAAAACACATCAAATCATGACAGATTTAATGTTTTATAAAAAATTATGGTAAGAGCATTTGAATTTTCAGTTTGCAGAAAATGATGTTAAAGTAATATTAGGCCAAGAAGAATTTTTTTCATGCTTTGTCAAATCTAAAGAAAGTACAAAATGCTTTATATAAACCATTTTATATTTAGAATGATGACCATTAGGAGACAGGTTTGGTTTCTTGGTGACATCTGTCTTGTCTTTATCTGCTCAGTTGCCAGACACGATGCTATTAAAGAGCAGTTTCAGAAAATTGCTTTAAAGTTGTTTAACAAAAGTGGCAGAGTTGAAATTTGTTCTGATTATGTGGCAAAAGAAATGTTTAATGGGCTGTGCAAAATCGCTTGCTCATGTTCTATAGCTATAAATTTAGTAGGATGTGTTCTAAGTCACCTGCGGAATGATAACAAAAGCTCAACAGATTTGTAAATCATTCTTTTAATAATTAAATTGAGTTCATTTACTTCACGTCACATTGATGTTTTATAATATCTGGAGTTTTGAGTTATGTGGCCCTACTAGTTATTTGGTCAGCATTGTACCTGCTAATAGTAAACTACAGAGTCAGTAAATTATAAGCGTGCTTGTTACAACAAAAATAATCTGTTTTGGGCCACGTTTTCCCTTTGTCATCTGCTTAAAGCTACATTATTCCATAATCCAAATAAAAATGGCAACAAGGAATTTCTTTTAAAGGACACTTTTATCTCGAAGAGCAAGAATTTTAGACAAAATATTACCAGATATCTTTTATATTTCAGTTACTTGTTTTTGTGTGGGATGAGCTCAAGGAAGATTTACAAATATTTATTGTGGAGTTCCACAAAATACACCTCTCTTTAAGTTTAAAACATAATTTCAGTAAAATATTACAATTTTTCTGGGGGGAAAGATAAACTTATTTTAAGAGTGGCGTATGAATGAGCATAGACTATGGAAGATCTACTGCCAGGAATTTGTAGCAGTTTTAGTAACCAACACATGTCCTTGATCTTTTTAAGGCTTTACATATCCAAGCCAGAGGTCTATATTTACATATATGAAACTGTTTGCAGGAAAAATTCTTAGAAATTAACTTAGCTGCAAAAGGCAATAACAAAGGCAAGAATGTGAAGTCAAGAGTGCCAACATACTGCGTTCTATACAAGTTTGTTTATTTTTTAATGAATAAGCTTTTCCCTTGTTCTACTTATTTTCCCCTCAAAATTAGATTAAACTGTTTTGACTTTTGACTTTTGACATCTGATGCTGTGGAAGCAGAAATCTTGTTATTGAAATTTTCCCCTCAAATCAATGTATTTATTTATTATCACTTATTTATATAGCACCAACATATTACACAGCTCTGTACAATTAATTGTGTGTTGAGATGCCAAACAAGATAACACACAGGTACAGGTTATGACACAGGAGGAGTTGAGGACCCTGCCGGATCAGGCTCACAATCTAATAAGATGGGGAACAGAGTATATAATAGGTGGGAGAATGGGACTGGCATGATGGTGATTTTATGGCCCCCATACACGTTTCAATTTCCCTATGATCGATGTCAGATTAGATCGTAATTTATGATCAACGTTGGTTTGATCGATCGAAGTACAATTGAACTACCCCCCACATGGAGAAACCAATATTTAAACGATGTTGGTTCCATCGATCAAAAGCAAAATCGAAGGAAGTCGATCGTAAACCCCCCAAAACTACTTTATAATCGATTGGTTTAGGTCGATTGAATTGGAAAATCGAAAGGTGTATGGGGGCCTTTAAGGATTAAAAGATGGGTAGGCCAGACTGAAGAGGTGGCCAGACTGAAGAGGCCCCATTAGAGCAAATCTAATGGGGCGAGGGAGAGAGTTCCAGGCCCTAGAGAAACATTTAAGCCACACATGTGATGATGTTATAAGTGGAGATGTCAATAATAGGTCAGTGGAGAAGTGAAGTGGGAGGTTAGGGGTGTATTTATGTACTGGGTTAGAAATGGAAGTAGGACAGGAGGTGTGGAGTGATTTAAAAGCAAGGCATAGAACTTTGAATTTAATTGTCTGGACAATTGGAAGCCAGGAAGAGATTTGCAGAGAGGAGCAGCAGATGAGGATTGGTTAGAGGAGTAAATGAGTCTGGCCACACCATTCATGGTGGACTGAAGAGGTGAGACTCTAGATAGAGGAAAGCCACTAAGCTTAACTAAGCTAGTTGAAAGTTCCATGAAGGTTTTCACTAACTGTAACCTTAAACTCAACCCCTATTAGCAGATTAACAGGAATCAAAAGGTCATTGGGGGTGTGCATTCTCTGCTGGACCACCATGATAAACAACCATGAGAAACAACCACACCCATTAGATTATATAGATAACATACAAGTCTTTCTTTGGTAATCTAAGATGCAAATTTTCTTCCTCATTTTAAAACAACAAATATAATTTTAGCCTGGGGCACAATTGTTCCGCTTTTGTCAGCTCAAGCCTCTGTTACGGTACTGTGGACGAATCGGGAGCTCTGACGGGCTGTGGAGACAGCCCTGTCAAAGCCCGATTGCCCTTCAATGCAGGGGTTTAATGGATAGTGGCTTACTGTCATTGACTCTAGTTGACAACTTTTCAAAGTCCCTGATAGCTCAGTGATGTGTGTTTCATGTTTGTTGGGCTATGAGAAAAAAGCTTACAGTATAACAAGTGATGTACCCCGCAGTTGCAGTTCTTAAAATACAAGATTTATGCACTGGGGCTGTTCTAAGGTCTGAAGTTTGTGTTTTGTGGCTGATCTGTGACCTAATGTCTATGTGATCTAATGTGTGAACTGTATATATTAGACAGCTGGGTGGAGTTGGGTGGAATTTGTATGTGCACCAAGTGATCAATTAATAATTATTCCCGAATAATGAATATAATATTGAATATGATACTTAACATTTTTGGTACAATTTTCATAAATTTTAAAGTAAACTAAGATTATAATATACTATTGTCAATGTCAAAGTGCTTGTCTAATGTGTACAAACATGACACTTGTTGTGGGGAAGATTACTGACCCCTGATCTAGATATCATGAGTTTCACCTTATGCTCTCTGGAGAAAGAAATGTTGATCTATTAGTTTTCCAGCTCTACTATTTGTGTTTTACTAGTCTGGCCACATATGCTGGATTTCTCTTTCTCTTGGGTTAACAGTACTAAATTTTAAATGTACTTATGCCTGTTTGCATGTAAAATCCTTTCTATACCCACATTAAATACCTTTTAAAGACTGTATTTTTACACTTGTACAATTAATATGGATTGCATAGAAGTAGCTGGTTGCTACAATTTAGGTGCTACAATTTGTCTTGTCATTTATAGCTGAATTCCTGAATTCCGTGGGGACTAAAAGAAAAATGTTCAGTGCATTCCTATCATTTTTTTTCCTTTTCTTTCTTACCTACTTCTCTATTCCTGTATCTTGAAGTAGTGCACAGACATACACACAGTTTAGTTAGTTTAGACACCAATGCATAATGTAAGATGCACACAAAGGAAAAGCAGTCAAGAAAGATAATCACATACTCGGGGCAAAACCAATTTACAATCAGGACAGACATATACTTTCAACATAACTCAAGGGCTTGTACACACATATAAAACACACAATCAGGGAGGACAAATAAAGACATACTTAGTCAGGAAAAATAATAACACAGAAAAAGTCACAACTGGGGGGTCCTCTTATTTATATTCTAAATTAGTGCCCATCTACAGTCCCCCACAATATTCAGGACATGGGGGTCTTCGCTATTGTTGTAGAGAGGCATATGGACTGGTTTTAGCCGAATGGTTGAAAGCTAAATGGTGACTGCCCTTCCAAATTTTCTGCCTTTTTTAAAAAAGACACCTTGCAAAGTTTTAAAAAAAGTTAAAAAGAAAGAAATGCGTACAGGTAAATATTACAAATAAAAGCATACAAGGGCTATTAACCTCCTGAGCGTTTCGCCGAGGTCCAGATTTCTGTACCAAAAGCGTTACGCTGTTTATCATTGAAAAAGACGTGTTGTAGGCCTGTAACTGACCAAAATCTGTCCAAAAACAGGTCTAGTAGGCATCCTGAACATATAAGAATTTTTAAAAAATCACATTCAATGATCAAATTTAATAGAAAACACAAAAATCTGCTCAAACTCGAATTAATTTTTTTAATAAACCAAGACTGACAGGCTCCAATCAATGTCAGAATGAAAGGAGAACCATACAGAACAAAAAGAATTTTTTTTTCACATTTTGAACTTCCCGCCCCTCCCCCTCCCGATGACATCATCGCGCACCCGCCGGCGCCATCACGGACATCGGTATCTGAAGTTCAGACATCGGGGGACACGGGGAGAGAAGCAGCAAGTCTCCTGGGCTGCAAGCCATCTGAATGCAGGTAACAGCAGCCTGAGTTAATTCGGGCTAAACCATTTCAGCAACTTTATTTAGCCCAAATTAACTCGGGATAAACACCCAGAAAGTTAAACAAAAACATTGTGTGCCAGACTGAAAAAAACGAATTATCTAATTTCAGTTTTGCCTTAATTAAATTAGATTCAACTTGTATTGCAATAAAGAGAGCTAACTTTTTATATTTTCCCTAATGATTTACAAAGGAATCACTAAGGGCTTGTCCCCACTGGCAAAGCTGGCCACGGGGCAGCACGGTCCCGCGGGCCACCAGCTGCTCGCGGCTGAATAAAGTATATGAGTGATCGCGGACTCTGCCACGGCTAAATACATGTCAATGCAGCCACTAGCAAGTGGGGACTAGCCCATTGAAATTAAAGGAAGCGGCTGCCCGCAGCTCAGAAGCCCGCCGCCACTTGGCCAGCTTTGCCTGTGGGGACAAGCCCTAAGGTAATGGAATTTTCTCTTGAAATAGGTAAAGCACCAATATTTATGAACATTGTTCGGAGAGAGAGAGCAAGTTCAGCTAATGGGGAATCAATTATATTGATATTGTGATGAAAATTTATCATTTTCAACCTCTTATTCACTCAGTTACTCCTAACCAGCTCCAACAATGCACGTTTATTTTTCCTACTACTACAGTTTTTTCAATGTATAATATGCTGTATGTGTACAGCCATTTTGATAATACTATGCTTAAAGCCTCCATATAACTAGGGCCTATATGTTGTTATATATGTACATTTGCAAACATGCTTTATGTTTGAAAATAAATTGTTTCAATATTATAGAAATTGCATCTATGATTCAGTTGTTTTTCAGTTGAGTGGTACAGTTTATAGGTTACATGAAGGTGGAAAAGGTTCTGAAATGATGGTCACAGCTCAACTGCAGGCCTTCATCTCAAATTTTGTTATATGGCCCACTAAACAGCATGCACTCGCATCTAATGTTTCACAGCGCCAGCTCACCTGCAGGCACTCCCATATAATGTTTTAGAGCGTCAGCTCACCTGCAGGCACTGGCATATGATGTTTTAGAGTGTTAGTTCACCTGTAGGCACTGGCATATGATGTTTTAGAGCCTCAGCTCAACTGTAGGCACTGCCCTATGTTTTAGAGAGCGTCAGCTCAAATGCTGATACTGTCATATAATGTTTGGAATTGGAATTGGAGTGGAATTTTTCCTGTAAAATTTTCTTGTGGGGGTGAAGGTTAAAGCGCGTTTTTTGTCAGTATTTTAAATTTGCATACAACTGGCACAAACTGGTTCCCAGCAGTGACTTGGGAGTTCGAGATGCATCCAGACATGGTCCCCATGGTGTTCCACCCTTGGCGCCCCAAGGATGCAGCTGCTGCTCTCAGAAATTAAGAGCTAAGCTTTATTTTTTCTGTTTTTTTTATTCTATATTCTATAATATTATACTATATTCTCCAGCACTTCCACAAAATGAATGTAATCTATAATGACCAATTTAATATTATAATAAGTTACATACAATCTAAGTTTATTGAAACAAAAGGTGTCCCAAATCTCAACAGATTTTCCTTTAAAATTTGTCACAGCCTGTGAGTTAAAGCTGGTCCCCTAACAGCACAATCTCCATTGCAGTAGAAAGCTCTATTTTATGGCTGATTGCAGCATCATAGGTCACAAATATTGGCCGCGGATCACGCGTTCCATTCATGAACACTGCGGCAAATACCTGTGGTCCACATGACTTAAGTTACGGCCAATTTCTCAAACCATCATGTCAAATTTGTAGCCACAATACCATTAAAAAGTGCACAAACACCTGGAAAGTGTCTTGCCAGAGAGGAATCAATAGTTAACCAAGGGTTCAACTATTTTTCTTTTTTTCCAGAAATGAAATTGTTAAAAAAAATGTGGGGTTCCTCCAAGAGCAAACTGGATCCCCCACAAACAGTTTTTATTTATTTTTTGTTTTTATTGGATTAGGGGGTGGGGAAAAAAACATATTTCATTGTACTGAAGAATTTGACTGTGGGGTGAGGAGTCAGGGTTTGCCTCCATGTGAATGTTTGGAAGGAAAAGGGAAGTGTTCAGCCAGCAGAACAGGGATTTTAACGAATAGTTGAGCCTAGGGCTTAAGTGTACTATTACTGCACATTTCCTTAGGTTTTTTTCTTAAAACAATGGTTTACAATGTCTGGCTTTAAATACATTATTTGTGTTAAATACTCTCATATTTTTGTGGCAGTGTGTATGGCAGCATATCCATCATGAATATCAGAAAACCATATAAAATAGCAGGGGTGTCAAACCCAAATACAAAGTGGACCAAATGCAAAAACTTAAACAAGGTTTCAGGACAGCTTTGATATATAGTAAAGAAATTTCGACAACTGGAAAATATTTTTCTTCTCATCAGATACTACTATGAACTTTTTCATATGGAAACAAATTTGGGTTTTTCTTAAATGTTGAATCTGGTGCAAGCAAAAACATAACACTATAACACATGTGAAAATGTGGAAGTTTCTGAAATAGTAACATTTTCAAGTTTTCATCAGTAATCATGTGATCAAGTGTGTTGACTTTAATCTTGAAACTTTAATCTTGCAGGGCAAGAACATGCATTGGAGCGTGGGTTTCCTTTAATAAGTGGCAATGTTAATATTTCAGATAAGCAATTTCACACTTTTTATAAAACAGAGTTAAGTTGCTGAGTCAGTTCTTTGATAAACTCTAACCTTATTATGCCTTAAGTGTTTTAGGATGACAAATTTCAAAACAGCATTTCTTTTATGTATTCCAAAAATAACATTGTTGAAATTGATTGAGAGCTAAGCATATGGTTGAACAGAAAAGATGGGCTCTTGCTCCAGCATCTCATTTGTTTCTTTGTAGTTGAAAGAATGATTCCCTGCTAGGAAAAGATTTGTGCACTGAATTACACATCATTTTAAACTAGGCCACAAAGATGAAAGGACTTATATGCATCTTTATTTTACAACTAAATTGACTAGATGTATAAATCAAAAAGTTAAAACAGGAAAAGTTGTGTTTGTTAAGTTCCTCTTTGTAATAGTTTGAAGCTGCAGACAAGTTTGAAACTATTTAGCAATTACGCACTTCAGGTATTTGAAGACAAGTGTTTCTAAATAATTAATGTTTTAAATATTTATATTAATAAGCTCAATATTGCTAATTGGCATAAAAATGACACAGTTGAAGTGTTTATGTTACATACTGCACAAGGCATAACAATTATACTTTAAAGTGTTCCAAAAGTGAGATATTATTAAAGCTGCCCTCATTCTTAAGAATGCTAATTGCCCGGATATGTAAAGCTACATTTTCGGCTTAAGTAGTGTCAGTCATAAACCTGAAACAGGAGTAAGGAAAACATTAGGCCAAACAATGAGCAATTAGCTAAACAATGGCGCTGTATACAGGTGCTATCCGAGTTACAGACACCTGTTATAAGAACAACTTAAAAAATGGAACTGCAGCTCTCCTTAATCTGTCAGGGGAATGCAATGCAGGCTCCTCAGATATTGTGGCTCTGTCATCTCTGGCTTTGGAATGTTTCAAGGGGTTTGGACAGAGGCTGAAGAGTTTCAGTGATTTCACAGTGAAGTGTCCCTTGAGCAGCTCCATTTAATGAATGGGGTGGTGAGGACTGAACCCAATACATTTTTAGCAGGCAGCAAAATAGCAATTGGGGTCCCTAGTCACCTCCCTGCCGTCATTGGGTCTGGTAAGCTCCACAAAAGGAAAGAGCAAACAAGACCCATATTGACAAGCCTGGTAGGACAGGAAGGGGGAGGGGCACCTCCCATGTCCAACCAGGCCCCATGCCATACCTCAATGAAGGGGGTCTCTTACCCACAACATGGGCCAGTCGCTTATTGAATATCTGGGGTTCCCCTTTAACATAAGGAACTCTTGGATCCCGCTCCCCACTCTATTGAATGAGTACAGAGTTCCCATGAGATCTGGCAAGCTCTGTACAAGGGGGAGTTGAAAATGATGGACTTCCAAAGCTGGGTGCAGATAAGCAAAAAGTGTGCTTGACTGGGCGACTTTGTAGAAGGGATACGAAGAGGAGGGGTTAAAATAGTGGTCATGAGCGGGGTTAGAAAACAAGGGATGGGGTCCTCTAAAAAAAAAATGGAGGGTCCATTTTGTGAAGAAGGAATCGCCCCCTTTCCCACTTTTCTTTCTGAATATATATTCTGTTCTGCTTTCTTTACAGGTTCTCTATTTTCAGATGTTTTATTGTCACAATGTTTGACAGGTCCCTTGCAGTGTCCAAGAACAACAAGTTATACATTCATGTTTTGACTTGTGACCTGTTGTTTCAGGTGGCAATCAGAGGTTGGTAACAGTAAGGCTAGGGATAGACTACATGCTTGGATACGCTGACGACAGCATATCCAATGAAAGCAACTACCCCTGCTAGCTCCATTTAGGGACACGTTATCTGATGCACAGCCGATTATGCGGCCCCTTTAAGTCAATGGGCTGGTGTATGATTAACGAGCCAGTGCAAATTAGCTACTTGTCAGTCTGACACTTGCCTTGACTGTCAATGGACACATCAAGCCACTGCTGAGTTTATGTCTGGGCTGGTCAATGTCAGCATAAATGCGATGGAGGTTTTTTACTGACGGATGGGGGACTATGATAGGCTATGTAGATAGCCATGTCAAAGCTCATTTACTTTAGTGCGGGGCTTGGGCACTGAGCTAAAATCCTTGTGTTCAACACAGGAATTTTAAAGCAGTGTAACTTTATCCTTAAGCTCTGATTGATTGATAATTGTAATAAATTGAATGTTATATGCTCCCCCTTCTGTGTTGAGGGAGAGCAAGGGTGGGGATAGACATCTATGACCCAACCAGGGGCCTTGAACCTCAGGAGGGAAGCACTTGGTTGGAGGGGTGAGAGCCGGGAAGAAGAAAGAAGACACCAGGCTGGAGAAACGCAGCCATCTCACATACAAGAATATTAGATATAAGGATACACAATGGCACAATAGAACTTTAAATGAACACAATAAGGTTACACATACCATAGAGATTAAATATGTTTATATGTATAAAATATGTGGATAAGGACATTTTGGGCATTTATTTTGGGGGGGGGGGGGTGGTATAATTTATCTTATGAAGATATTTATTAGGGAGAGCAGGGTTAAAAATCATATTGAACATATGCATAGCTCATATAGGAGCTAGATGTACGTGATAGTCTTATAAAAGGTATAATATGTTTTGAAACACAGGATGCTGAGAGGCACAGGTATATAGGAATTCAAGTACAGTATAGGAACTTGAATTGGAAAGGAAATTGGAAATCTTTCTAAACTAAAATATTTGGAAAGAAAATATACAAATGAGTTGAAGATGAAATTGGGGATAATAGATAGAGAAAATAGAAAGATGTTTATAGATTTTTTTATATTTAAGGAATTCAGGGTGACAACACCCCTAGTGAACCACCTGAAAATAGAAGCCAATACTGGTCGGTGTGGGCTAAGCAGGTAAATGAACCCTCAATCAATCAATAAACAAGACCAGGTAAAACAATAAAATATGTATCGTTCATAAATTCTATTATGTTTTTTTTTTTTTAAGTAGATTGGGGGTCTTCTTGACAAAGTCCCTTCATGGGACAAAACCCATCGAAGGTTACCCCAACCCATAACCAAGAATTTCCTTCAGTTCTGGAAACTGGACAAACTGGAGAAGGGAAGGAACAGGGACCACTGAATTGGCCAAAGTGTTTTTTTATGATACATTTCTGGTCTATGACGATATTCAATTATGTATGATTTTTGAGCTATTTAATATAAATATGAATTCTTTTTAATAATTTAGTTTTGTTGATCATACAAAAAGGCACATATATCTTGTATGATTCAGATGATATATGATTCAGAGTTTTTTCTACATTGAATGTAATAGATATTAGAGATGGTCGAATTTTTTGACCATCTGACTTTGTGAGCTGATTGCAAAACCTCTGAAAATGATATAATCACCAAAATTGCTGGAGATGTAGAACAGGGTTGTGGGAAAATGGGAATTTTTTTCTGCTCTAGCACATGCAGTTTTTGCATAAATAGAGTTCAAAATCAAAGTCAAAATGTAGATTTCCGAAAAATTTACTAGACTTAGTTTCCAGCGTATAAGACGACTTTAAAACCCATGAAAATCTTCTCAAATGTCGGGAGTCGTCTTCTACGCCAGGTGCTTTTACTTCTCCATCAGCGGCCATTTTTAAACTCCCCCCACCATATGCAGGGCGGCAGATTGTTCCAGTCCATCAAAACAGCCGCAGATGGGCAAGTCTTCCTGTCAGAGATGTCCAATTCCCCCTCATCCCCCTCCCTTTCTCTGTACTCCGAGACGAAGCCGAGTTACTCACTTTTTTAAAGATTTTTAAAAATTTCAATTAAGTGGGAATGGCAGGACTTGCCACCAACACAGCAATTCCCATGGGATTCTTTGGATGGGGATTGAAGGTTGCTATCCAAAGTAAGCGAATCGCACAGGGGTTTACCATCCTGGTGGATCCTTGTGAGATCCGTCCCCTGAATGATCCTTTTGGGTCGATCACTCAAGGTAGGCAGCTGCAATCCGAGGCCAATTTGTCGAATAATTATTAAAGAGTTAATCCATCATATGAGAAAGGTACACTTCCCAGTTAGATAGCTTTGATTCTAAGCTTTAAATCGTCGACTAATGTAACCCTAAAAGCACCATACATACCATACAAGATGGAGGAAATATTGAATAGTGAAGAAGAAAAATACAATTCCTTCAGTAGGGTCCCAATCAAAAAACACTTACCGTATCTTGTGCACAAAAAGATGTACCACACCATAAGACCATGGGGAGGAAATTAAGGATAAGACTTATTCACTTATAGAGGGAATATACAGCATGTTCTAAGAGAGTGTGCAGGGCTTGTACATGCTGTATTTTCACACTATAAGATTTACTTGACTTATTTTCTGGTGTATAAGACAACTTTAAAACCCATGAAAATCTTCTCAAATGTCGGGAGTCGTCTTCTACGCCAGGTGCTTTTACTTCACCATCAGTGGCCATTTTTAAACTCCCCCCACCAAAACTGAGGTTTTTCTTTTTTATATTTGGGTAGTCTTATATGGCAAGTATACCCCAAACTCTATATTTTTACTGGAAATGTTGGGGGTCGTCTTATACACCCAGTCGTCTTAAAATACAGAGAATTTACAAATTATTATTGCATGGGGTTTAGAGGTGAAGAGTATTTTGTGAACCCAGTTTATTTACATAGCCCTGCATTGCCAGGGAACACTAGAGTTTTCGACCAACTTACTTTTGTGAAAATTGTAATGCAATTGCTAGGAAAGTTTAGGGGACCACAAGCAAGAAAAAAGCAAGACAGACAAACAGGTTTGTAAAGTGACCTGATACCTGCATAGCCATATTTATCTCTACCTGTGTTTGTAGAAGGAGAGTGGTATACTATGCACATATTAAATGTCCACACATATTATTAAGTAGGAGAATAGACGTGTATTGAATCCACTCTATTAATGTTTTAAATTCTTGACATTATCACCATAAATCACATTCCCATTCTTTTATGCTGACTTTCTTATTCATGCTTTTGCATGTGTTTCCCAACATTATTTTCCTCCGCAGTATTTCCAGATCCCAAATAATCTGAATCTTGAACTGCAGCTAGCAGCACCCTGCCTGTTTATGCACATTAGATGAAGTTAATATATCACCCTGTGCCATCCTCAGGGAATTCATATGGCTTCCTGTCACACTGCCCTACATTGCATAATATGAAATAAATCAACTCAGCTTGCCTTCAGAAGTGTTTACTGAACAGTTGCTGTAATACATTAAAAATACCTTTGTGCTTCAGTATATGATTAATAACCAATTAACAGAACTGGCTTGAGGAGCAATATGTTTACAATATCTATTGTAGTTTCAAGAAAGCAAGCTTATGAAAGTAGGAGGTGCTGAGGTTGGCCATATACATGCCCCATTAATGGCAGACCATGTCACATTGCAGTTATTGAAGTTACTGCACCAATGTAACCTATACTTCTTTCACTTCTTTGTTATGCTTTATTGTCAGGCTATATTTCAAATCCTTCTGCCTTCATTTGCATTGGACGTTGGATGGAGAGATTAATAGATTATAAAAGAATAGTTAGATTTAGTTTTCAGTTCAACTAACAGGATGTAACAAGGATGATATTTTTCCATAAAGATCAACACATATTGAACAACTGAACTTGTTGAACGTGTTACCACCAGCTTTAAAACTAATATAGGCATCACATCTAAGGAGGACTAGTATACAGCAATACATTAACTTTTTGTTCTGCTTTAACAGTTCTTTCACCTTTTTATATAGGTAAATAATTTATAAAATACTAAAAAGGTTCATCAGTGTATGGAAACAATGCATCAAAGATTTGGAATTGCTTTAAATTTTTTGGCAGTCAACTCTTGAAAGGAAAAACAGGAAAAGTCTCTCAAAGCAACATACTGTAAGTACAGTAAGTGTGACAGGAAGTGTCAGGAAGCGTTGACAACAAGCTATTTATGAGGACTCATAGACAGTCCTTTTGCCCTATCATCTTAGCTAAATGTGAAGACGAAAAGAGCTGCACTTTTTCATTGAGCTGTGTCATTTGCCCAGGAGATCATTTTAGTTTACAACAATTAGATTCCTGCCATTTAGACTTTAGAGTATATAGTGATGTTTTAGAAGTCCTGTAGAAAAATATAAAAGCCGGTGTTAAGCTGTCGATTGCTATACACAAATAAGAAAGAACATCTGCACGCTTATGGCTGCCCCGACCCCGACGGGTGCAGACAAACCAGTCCCGATATGCTGCGGGATGCAAACGTGATGACGTCATCACGTTTGCACCCCGGTGCATTATGGGGCCCCTTCAGTCGGCCGGCACCCTTTGTGTGCCGGCCATTAGCTTCAATGAAGACGCCGGTCTTCATTGAAGCTAATGCACTCGGCTTCCATCGGCCAGAGATTATCGGACATGTCCGTTCTCTGGCCGGCCGAGCTGTGGGGCGACAGGGATCTGTCGCCCCATGTGGGCACATGCCGATTAGCATCTGATTTTTCCGCTGACCGACGGTACGAGCGTGCACGCCCGTCGGTCAGGTGAAAAATCGGCCGCTTATCGGCATGTGTATGGCAGGCATTAGAAAGAATATATCTCACTGACGTAACATAAACTGATACATTGGTTAATAAAGTGTTATCAACCTCAATCTAAAAGGTAAATACATTACTTTAAAAGGTGCCTTTTATTTATATGAATCTCTAACACTAATATTTATTACACTGATATATATATATATATATACCTTATTGATTTAATTTTAAAAGACCCTAAATATACTGAAGAAGTGGCCTGTGCACCATGAAACGTGTTGACTTTATTTTTAATCTGCTCTTAATAAAATCAGGAAGCTATTTTTCAATAACGGACGCCTTTTCCTAGTGTTTTTGTGGGGTTGTGTTAGCTCTAACAGATGGTACAAATGAGGTAATAAAATGCAAAGGTGAATGGTAGCACAGGTTTTCCATGGGTTCTCAAAAGTTGACTCAATTTTACATATCTCATCATGGACTTCTAAGCTCTAAAGCTAAAATGTGACAGCATATACAGTGAAAACTGCAAAGTATATAAGTTAAAAAAAAAAAAAGCAAAACCTTCATATTGCCTTGTATAACATCTCATATCATTATCAAGTTTTCCATTAATGTATCACTAAGTACATACCGTTCTGGTCTACAAGAAATACAGAGCTAAGTTTGCATTAGAGGATTGCACATACCTTGTATCAGTCATGGAATTTAGGATGTCATTTGTGTCTGCATACACGAAGGATGCAAATACCAAATGCGCCATAACTAATGTGTATAGATGGTTTGACTGTGGTAGACATAGAGACACATTTCTTTTTTTACATTCAGTGAGTGTGTTAAGCAGAGCTTTTATAGAGAGTATCTTTCATTTAATTTAAAAGAGCGTAATTCCCTCTTAGTATATCAGCACTGTAAGACATTTTTGTGTTCTGCAATTACCTCAAAGCAAGTAATACTTATGACTCCTGGGTACTGATTTTTAGTATTTATTATTCAAACAGGATGATAAAACTAAGATGTGAATATCAGCCAGGATATCACTCAATATTATAAATTACAGATTGGATGGAAGTGCAAAAACCCCCCAAATAACTTAAATTGTAGTTATTAGTGAAATTGTAGCACTACCCTGTTCAATAGCTACTGGGTTCGCTCCCAAAATCGGGTGACCCTCACAGATCCTGGCCCTGGCAAGACATGACAGATATTTCTCATCTTTAATAATGCTATCTTAAGCCTACAATGAAACGGTGCTAGGTAAGGTTATCTCTGATCTAATGTGAGTTCTAACATGTATTCCTAGTATAGTGCTTGCAAATGATATTTAACAAGCTAATCTCAAACTATGAGGTGCTACTCAATATTTGGACTTCTGCTGGCTTTAACCATTCAATCATGTACAAGTAAAAATCTTTTTCACATTCCCTTGTACATAATTTGGTATTTTTACAATAGTAACTATTTATTCCTTACAGAACAATAATTCACATTACTGAGTGAACATAATAAACAACTTTAGAAAATCTAAAAATATATCTGGATTTTCGTAAAATTGATTTAGTATTAATCCTTTTTACATTTTGATACATATAATTTGCACTTTTATACTTCATCCTAAAACTAGCCATACATGTTTAGATCCCCGTTCGTTTTGCCGGCAATCAATCACAGCGTAGTGACACCACTGCGCTGCTTGCGGTTGCCGGCAAGTGGGAATGGCAGGACTCGCCACCAACACAGCAATTCCCATGGGATTCTTTGGATGGGGATCGAAGGTTGCCATCCAAAGTAAGCGGATTACACATGGGTTTACCATCCTGGTGGATCCCTGTGAGATCTGTCCCCTGAATGACCCTTTTGGGTCGATCGCTCAAGGTGGGCAGCTGCAATCCGAGGCCAATGTGTCGAATAACTATTAAAGAGTTAATCCATCATATGAGAAAGGTACACTTCCCAGTTAGATAGCTTTGATTCTGAGCTTAAAATCGTCGACTAATGTAACCCTAAAAGCACCATACATACCATACAAGATGCAGGAAATATTGAATAGTGAAGAAGAAAAATACAATTCCTTCAGTAGGGTCCCAATCAAAAAACACTTACCGTATCTTGTGCACAAAAAGATGTACCACACCATAAGACCATGGGGAGGAAATTAAGGATAAGACTTATTCACTTATAGAGGGAATATACAGCATGTTCTAAGAGAGTGTGTAGGGCTCGTGCATGCTGTATTTTCCCACTATAAGATACAGACATTTTCCCCTTGATTTGGGGGGGAAGAAGTGCATCTTATAAAGAGAAAAGTATAGTGCTTGATAATAACATTAGTGTATGCATCAACAGAAAAAATAACAACAATAAAAGGTAGCAACCATATATAATTTAAAGATTAGTGTCATACAAAAATATTGCCAAGTATAGTTTTGTCTGCTAAAAAAGATACACTATCATGTAACACTATCATGGTTGAATGTTTCAAAAAAAAATGGAAAAAATCAAAATTGATCAATAGAGAGAATATGGAATATGAGAAAAAGATGAGATTATGCTGGGGCAATGATGAAACTATTTTTGATTCAACAGCATCGGCATAGCATAGCAAAAACCAATGTTCTAAATGCCAGTTGCTTGTAATACATTTTTTTAAACCTTGTTTTTCTGCTAATTAGACTAAGGGACTATGGTGGATAACAAGATTCTCATGAGCATTAGACTTATCATGTCCAAATTGTAAGTTTTGTGTATTACAAAAATTCGACCATTTCAACGACTTTAAGTTAATGGCAAAGCCCCTGAACATGGTATTGTCACCAAACCTGCTGGAGATGTAGAGAAGGGTTGGGGGTATACTACAAAAAATATAGTATTGCTCTAACACAAATAGTTTTTGCATAAATTAATTAACTACATCTGCTAGAGCAACACTTTTTTTTTTAAATGTTCCCACAACCCTTCTCTATATCTCCAGCAATTTTGGTGATCATACCATTTTGAGTGGCTTCAGAATCAGCTCACAAAATCAGCTAGTCGAAATATTCGACCATCTCTAATGTATACACTGTCGTAAAAATTGTTACGTAAACCTATACCTATACACTATGCAGTTACTGTTTGCCACCCTTCTTATTGAAACCAATGACTGTATATATACCAGTCCATTATTCAATTATATATACCAGGTTTTTATTAAAGTTGTTCTATAAATATAAAAATTTTATATTATTTTGCAATTTAAGTCATATTCCTGCTTTGATTTTATACTTTTAAATTTTTACTGTTTTATATAAGTTGTATAAACATATCATATCACCATTGCCAAAAGTGAAAGAGATTTCCACACAGTTTTGTTGACCTAAAATATATGTATTATGTCACTGTAGGTTCCAGGAACAGGTGTCCCCTACTGAAGATTTACCCTTACCTCTTTTTCTGACAAATCAAAATTTTCAATTTTTCCCCTCACTATCTGTTTCACTGAAAACAGGCAGCAGGACATTGAAACATATCCTAAGCACCTGTACAATTTTACCAATACAGGTCTATCGGGCTAAAGCAAGAAGACCGACCAGAAGACACCTAATGCCTAATTGAGTCTGCTGGTCAGTTGTGATTTTTGCTTATTTAATGGACGGTTAAAAACAATAAATATAAGACAAAACACAGATAACTACTACAGAATTCAAAAACGTTAACTTTAAACACAAACCTGCCTTTTCTGTTGAGATTCTGTTTTGGTTCACATCACAGCATGGTTAGAAAAAATGCAATGTAATATTTTATTTTATCATAGAAAATAAAAAAGATAATTCGAACTTTGTTTTTGCTTATGTTTATTTTGTGCATTGAATTCAAACAGGAAACTGTGTGCACTTAAACTGTTATCACAATGTGGTCAAGAAGACTGTGTAGTTTTACCATTTACACACAATTGTTCATTACAGTATGTTCGTAGCTTAGTGGAAATCAGGGGTGTAGCATGGAAAGCAGTATTGGTAGTGCAACTAGCAATACTGAACTTAAAAATAATTCTCTTTTCTTTCTATTTAATTTGAATTTGATAAAAATAATCTCACCAAACGTTGGTGGTGCTCATACACACTACCGTTCATGCTTGGCATCACACCCCTGACGGAAAAGACGTATGTTTGGATTTTGTTGATAAAAAGTATTACAAAAATCTCCATACAAAAACTATTTTATAGAAATCTTGCATTTCCACAAATAAACCTGAACATTTTTTTTCTTTTTTTTCTTTGAAAATAAAAATTGCTCAAGGAATTTGTTTGTTATACACTGACTGTATTGATGAGTGCAGTCCATTTACAGCTCCGCGTGGAAAGCTCTTCTGTGTCGCCCATATACTTTCCACAGCTGGAGGGAACTGCAGGGGCTCAGTGGGGCTCAAATGGTTACAGGAACACGTGTTAAAAATCCATTGCGTCTAAGCTGGATCCTCTCCACCGCAGCCACAATTTTCCTCTTTGTGATCCACAATTAAGATACATTCTTCTGAGAGCGTCATAACAACTATTTTTCAATCTACCATTCAGCACACAGAAATGCTGTCATCATGTTGAATTGAACAATACAATTATTGCCTTGTTTACTGACATTTTTGTTTTATTTACGACAGTGAAACACAGAGTCCACAAAGCAGATAAGAATCTTCTCATAGTGTTTTTGTTTTGTTTTTGTGTGTATGTGTAAATTAATGAATCATAATGCAATTCTCGTGATCACGTGTTGCCTATTCAGCTTAAAGAAGAATTCTGCCATTTCGATTGGGGCATTTAACAATAATTCATCCAATCATCTGTCATCTTTGCTATGGAAAGGCAAAGAGCATACAGTCGTTTTAAAACAGTTTCTAGGAGATTTCTTCCTTCAATGGTTACTGGCTTTTACTATTAAATCAATGTATTTCTTTGAATCAAGTAAGTTTTGAAAAGAGAAAAAAAAATAACCTATATTTTTTTTGGGACCTTATTTGTAAAGCAACCACAAAACGTACACACGTTTACATTCATAAGAATGGTGGACCCCTTAAAAAAAAAAGAAAAAAAAAAGAAGTTCAACCTCCGCAGACGTTTGTGATTTATCCATGACTTGTAGTTCTAGTCTGACCGATGTATCAGAGTAATAAGTCTTATAGTTCATAGACACAGCGACATGAGGTAACTCATTTTTATTTTGCACAGGTTGCATATTTCCACAGGAAACATTCTCGCAGTGTTGTTTGGAAAAAGAAAACAAAAAGCTGACAGTTTGTGCTTGGGGATGCCTGACACCCAGCTCTATGCCATTGTTTCTTTTCCTGGCAATCTTCTGTCATTAAAAGTATGCATGTTGATGACTTCTTCTGTTTTCACTATTACGGGAGGCTGCGGTTTATGTTTCAACCGTCGCTGGCATTTTAGTGACATCCTTAATTCCTCTACCATGGCGCTACAGAAGGATCTCTGCGAACACAAACATAAATATTTTTTTGTTTAAAGTGAAATTTGCAAGCGAAATTCATATGAGGTACATAAACTATTAAAGATTTATTCTTTTGGCACAGTGTGTCAGCAAAGCAACCCTGCAAATTTACCATGTTTCTGCCTGAAGCTTCCAACAAACTGCTGTCACTTAAATATGCATCACATAGTAATTAAAATGACTTATCAAGCTGTGAGAGCTCATTGAAAATTTCACCTTGTCACTAAAATTATTTATCTGCCAAGTAGTGCCTGGTGATGCACATTATGGCAAATGCATTTGAGACGTGTTCTGTGGAAATTACATCTAAAACATTTGTACTTTGCACATTTTCATATTTGTTAGGAAAATTGTTTCTTTTATAGTTTGCGAACTCTGCTGTCATTCAGTAGTCATTCAGCTTATGTTTAATGCAATCATATCATTTCATAATCTAGATAAAATCTTTTCTGTCACAGAGTTAAACAGGCTTATTTAGTAAGGCAAAGAGCAAATTGAGAGGTACCCAAGGTAAATATCAAGATTATATTATTCTGTCATTCAAGCAGCATGCAATGCAGTTTAGTACTTTGCTCCTATAATATCTTTATAAGTAAATCAAAGCTACTGGATTTTCTATATTTATATATATAAAAGGACATTATTCATCTCAATGACTTTTGACAAATTCAGAATGCAGACGACTAGTAAATATCTTGAAGAAAAAACACAGCAAGTCCAATTGTTTAAAGCCATTATTATAGACAGGTCATACATACAGAGGTGTTTACAGTTACAGTCACTGCTTAATAGACATAGTCTAAAAGAGGGGGGCTAAACTTTTTTGGATAGTGAGCTTTTCAAAATGACCAAGTCAATATGATCTACCAACAATAAAATAAATACATATATTTGTTTATATATACACACACCAAGTATACATTTTTACTTTGTCTACCTTGTATAAAGACATGCACATGTATGGCACAATACATAAAATATATATAAAAAAAGGGTTTCAAAATCTACTCCCATTGCCTTTGCGATCTACCAGTAGATGGCCATCCACATGTTGGGCGCCCCTGGTCTAAGTCTAAAATACTGTAAGGTCATTTAAAACAATCTTTTTGCCTATTATGTCTTTTGTGAGGTCCTTCAGTTAGCTCTGGTGATCTGGAAAAATATATACAACATTTTACCTGCAAATTTATTAATATAAGGTATTTTCAATCATCTTTCAAATTAGTGCAAAACCCAAAAGCAAACATATAAATCAGTAATCAATCTTGCTTTTTAATCAATAATTATGACTGTGATTATAGGGAGTAAAATCAGGTGTATGCTACCTAAGTATTTTGTGCTAAAATATGTCCTTTCTCATTTTAGAAATCTGAATGTTTTAAGTCACATAAAAAACCGAGAATGGCATTTTTAACTTTTCCCTAATTGGTAGTTGGCAAAATATTACCCTCCTTTCCAGAAACCTCTTTGCCAGAATAAGTATGCTGACTTCCCTCATCTCAGAGCATTTGTAGATCACCAACGAGAACCCAATAAAGTGGGAAAGGCTCATACATTTTTTCAACGTGATGCTTTGATTCTAAACTTACTTACAGTAAATACAGTTTTAACCAGATTATATCCCTCTAATACCTCTAATACTTTCCACAAAAAAACTTTTAAAAAATTATATGTTTAAGTCCAGGATACCAGTAAATATTCTACCATAATACATCAAAACAAACCAAATTTTTTTTCTAGAATTGTTATCTGTCTAAAAGGGTATAGCAAAGTTTTTTGATACATATAATATTGATATATATGATATGCAATGTTTGTTTTATCTTTTTCATATAAATATTTTGGGAAATTAAGCTTCAAAAGTTTTTTTATCACATTATTAGTTGATCAATAATCATCCTCCCTTAACATGTTCGCTTTTCTTCCTCCGGCGAACAGAATGGGTGTTTGACCCGCCCTGTTCACCAGCGTGAAGAAGGTTACTATTCTTCTTCCTGCTGGGTCAGGAGCAGAAAGATCCAGCCAGTGAGACCGGGAAGAGAACACGGTCTCTAGTTAAAGAAAACCCGGCTTAAACCGAAAGTGACGTCAGTGACGTTAGTGACTTCACTTCTGTTTTTTCAATTCGTGGGAAATTTGAATCTTCCTGTGAACAGGCCGCCGTTGGACTTTTTTAAAAGTCCGATCTGCCTATTCGCGGACGGACCTGGCCGGAGATCGGCCAGCGATATAAGTGAGTGCTGCTTGCTGAAGGCACAACTGAATCCCATGGTAGTCCCTTATGAATGTACAGACCCATAAATATTTTTCATTTTAAAGCAAGCAACTTATAATTTTTATAAATGTCCATACATCATTCAGTATATTTACTTTTCCTGTATTTTCCTATTCTGGCTGATACCTATTTAATGGACAGAAAGGATGGAGAAATCTTGATAAGCCTGTCTATATATAAGGTAAGGCTATATAATTCAAGAGTAGACAAAAATAGGTTCTGCTATTTGATGCCAACAAAAGTTGATACCAGAGCCAGGTGATAGGTTACAGCTATTTCCTATAGAGATTCATCCCACCAAATAATTCTAGAAGTAATGTCAAAGTGCCATATCTATGGGAAACTTTTAAGACCTGATTAGGTGTTAATCAGGAGCCAATAAGTGCTGCATTCTTTATTTGTGATTTCCTGTTAGATGTGGATGTTTAAAGAGTATGCCAACAATGTGTAGACTAGTTTGGTTTAGGGCACAATTAGTAAGTCCAGGTCCCATTATAGTAAGAAATCCATTATTTGGCACCTTAAATTAGGTAAAATAAAAGAGTGTATTTCTAACTGTATAACTGGAAATATTGGCACATTTTATTTTTTATTTTATTTTTAAATTTGTTTTTGCTACAGTTTGTTTAGCAAAAGTGAACATATATTTTTCCTGCACGTTGTAACTTAACAGTTTCTTTTTTATCCCTAAAAGCTGTGAAATCAATTTCTGCAGATCCTTGCAGCCTTAAATAATGTGTCACTAAACACCTTGAAGCCTTGTTATAAACTTTTCATGCCTGTGAGTGATTTTCCTCCTAGTAGGACAACAATCATATTAAGAATTTATATCTGACTAAATAAATAATGTGCCACTGGTAATGTTATATTTGAAATCTTACTAGTTAGAAGGATCAATTCATTTTAAATAAAGAAAACCAAAAAAGGGCTTATCCAGATTTAACACAAATTACATAGCATTTTACTTTGAGTTAAGAAAAAAAGAAAGTTCTATTCATTTGCTTTAAATAAATTGAATTTTTACTTTGCCCTTTGATACTGTTTCTGTGAAAGACACTTTCAAATTACCAAATGAAAGTGCAAGGTTTGTTCAGAAGTTTATTACCTCCAGCACCACACGTCAGATATTGTTTGAAACCTTGTTAAAATGTCTTAAAGCAATAATAGCAGTAATCTTCATCTTATAGCTTGTGTTAGAGGTCAATGTTTTCACATTTTCTAGTATACATCAATCAAAATGCTTTCCGCCTTGACTGAAGTTAGCCCTGAATGCATAGCAGGCCCTCCTGTGGGTCTATTTCCTAATAAGTTTCTTTCTCTACAGGCGACTCCTTCTGGGAATTTGAATGATGTGTTACACAGCTGGAGTTTTTCAATCTAGTCTTATAGAACTAGCATCTAAAACCCAAATTTTTGCAATATGTTGACAAAGCATTGATAGAATTTCTGACAATTCACTTTGAAAGAGAAACCGCATGAGGACATTGGCTCTGTGTAAAATAAACAGGTTAAATAACAGATGACATTTATTCTGAAACAGAGTAAAAATTCACAAGATACATTAACTACTTCGAAGAAGCCAAGACACAAATACATAGTTGGTAAAGTTTGGCTCAAGTTGAGCTTAGTAAAACTGTGTAGTGTGTCTAATATTGTTGGAAAAATAAGAAATGGGATTCTACATGCAAGCTGAGCTGTTGGGAGACCAAATTTCTTAACAACATCCAACAGGAAGAGAAGCTCATCACACACTTTTTAAACTCTGTACAATTACCTTTAGACCTACCTACACATTTGTAGTGCAGGGGCCAACTGATTGGATATAGATTGATTGATTGTATCATTTTGAAAGTTTTATACATTTTACACTGGTGCTTTGGCAAAGCCATTGTAAAAAGACCGTACAGGGAGATTGTGTTAAGTTATTATTCCAGAAAAAAGGAGGTAGTCATTTGTGAGGTTTCCAGGTTTCATCAAGGAATACTATTAAGGATAAATATTAAGGAGCATATTTGTATGAGATCCAATGGGTTCACACTTTGCCATCTGCTCTTTCCACATGTATGTGTATATATCACTTTGTGGGCCTTATTATTGTTTCCAATTGCATTTGGTTCCATTCAGAACATTTATTATTTATGATTTCTATATCTATCTATATGATGATCTATCTAGTAATAAGGTAAGCCACTAGATTATTAGGAAATTCACAGCGCATGCGGAAAGTATTCACAGCGCATAACTTTTTTCACATTTTGTTATGTTACAGCCTTATTCCAAAATGAATTACATTTTTGCTCAGAATTCTACACAAAGCACTCTATAATGAAAACGTGAAAATAGATTACATAAACATAAAAAAACTGTATGTACATAAGTATTCACAGTGTTTGACATGAAGTTCATAATTGAGCTCAGGTGCATCCTGTTTCCCCTGATAAGTCTGGCTTGTCCAGTGTTTGTTTACAAACAAACTCTGGCTGAGCTGGGATTGTCTAAATGAACATACCCACGGCAAGCCCGTGGTGATTCTCAGTTCTTCCATGGGGTGTTCTGTGCCATAGACCTCTATTATAATAGAGGGACGTTGGTTTCCCAGCCAACATCACCGGCGTTATCGATGATGCCAGCGATATGCAGAGGGGAGGAGTGAGGGCGGGAAAAACAAACAGAGTACAGTGTAGTCTGTTGCAATTGCCAGTACCCACTAGGGAAGTTAACTGGAGTATACCTGTGCTAAATTCAGTTGAGTGAATTTGGAAAGGCACACTCCTATCTATATAAGTTCCCACAGTTGACAGATCATGTCACAGCACAAACTAAGCATAAGCATTAAGGAATTGTCTGTAGACCTCTGAGACAGGATTGTCTTGAGGCACACATCTGGTGAATGTTACAGAACAATTTCTGCTGCATTGAAGGTCCCAATGAGCCCAGTGGTCTCCATATCCGTAAGTGGAAGAAATTCAAATCCACTCTTCCTTAGATCTGGCCAGCCATCTAAATTGGGCAATGGTTTATCTTTCAGCAGGGCAATGACCCTAAGCACACAGCCAAGATATCAAAATAGTGGCTTCAGGACAACTCTGCGAATGTCTTGAATGGCCAAGCCAGATCCCAGACTTGAATCAGATTGAATATCTCTGGCGAGATCTTAAAATGTGCACCAACCTGATGGAGCTTGATAGGTGCTGAAAAGTGGAATAGGCGAAAATAGCTAAGGATCGGTGTGCCACACTTCTGGCATCATATTCAAAAAGACTTTAGGCTGTAATTGCTGCCAAAGGTGCAAAGGTGTAAATACTTATGTACAAGTGATTTCTATTTTTTTTTCATTTTAAATTTATTTGCCCAAAAAAAAGTAAACTGTTTTCATGTTGCCATTGTGTGGTGTTGTGTGTATAATTCTGAGAAGAAAAATTAATTGAATCCATTTTGGAATAAGGCTGTTACAGAACAAAATGTGGGAAAAGTGATAATTTACACATGTCACCTTCTGATTCTAGACGTTCCAGCTGTGCTAATCTTTAATATGGCTAATCCTGTGTGCCAAGGAATGCTTCCTCCATGTGCTTATTACTGATGGCCAAACACTGGCCAGATCCGTCTGCGAACAGGCGGATCGGACTTTTGAATAAGTCCGATCTGCCTGTTCGCGGGCAGATTCTCTGCAGGGAATTTAAATTGGAAAAACCAGAAGTACTGCTCTTCTAGTGAAAAGATTCTTCCTCGCTTATCCTGACGGAGGAAGAATAGTCAGCTCCTTCTCGCCGCCGAACACCCGTACTGCTCGCTGGCTAGAAGGACTGCTAACATCGATGTTCGCGGCCGAACTGTGCGCCTTGTGGACAGTTTGGTCATCACTAGTGTTGGGGACACAGATAGCAATAAAAAATGTTAGACACGTACACCCTCTTTCCAGGCCTGACTGACAGACAGGCCATGCTTTAGAAGACCTGCAAATGTCCATTCTCCTGGTCCATGAGAAATAAACTCTACATGAGTCTGATTTGTTAGGTTTAATATTTCATAACTTCAGCATTGGAAAGTTATCTTTAGAAGAGCCCAATTTTACATTGTTGCTATGTTTCCTCTGGAAGCCTGGGAAGCTGATTAGTTTTATTTTTGATTTGCGAGGAAGTTATTCTTACATGATTGGTACAAGTGTTGATTTGAAATTTTCTGTTTGTTTATAATCCTCCTTACTGACAAATGTATATTTACTGCTTGGAAAGTAATTCGCATAATATATGTGCCAGGTTGGCTGTTTTCAGCCATAGCAGGAGAAATATAAATATGGCTACAGAAAGCATAATTAGCAGCCAAATATGTATCAAGACAATGGCAGGCCAACAGCTTTCTAATCAGCTATGATATGTGAATGTGTAGATGGGTATTTACTGAATGCATAGATCTCGAACGTTTGCTGAAGGTGAAACATGGGGCATAAGTTCTTGTCTCTTTTGTCAACAGTTTGCTTTAATTTACTTTATATATAATGTTTTTTAGGCAAAATTTACTTTTTAACCCATTTTTATTATCTGAAATTTTTATTTGCTCCTGCAAATTAATTAGCATAATCTGATAAGCTCAATCTTGTGATTCATATCAGGTACCCATTGGGTCTGTTAGCATCCCAACCAAGGACTGCACTTAGTTCAGGGGGTGCTGATCGACCCGATAGCGCCCGGGAAACCGACGTGCGGTTTGAATTCAAAAGTCCCGCCGCCCCGGTGTGACGTTATTAGGCACGTCCCACCGGGAGTGGAGGGATCCACTACCTTACCTGGAAGCATCGGTAAAGCTTCACCGATGCTTCATGCAGGTAAGTTTTAGACGAGCTGGACTCGTCACGACCGCTAGGGAGGTTAATACATTTGTCTTGTACTAATATGTTTTTTTTTAACTGTTTATTTCCATTAGATTAACTGAATTCATAAAATTAACATGCTGTATATGCTGACTATTGTTATCCGTTAAAGCAACACAGAAAACAACAACAGTATATTCTCTTCTGAAACCCATCTTTTTTGAGTTACTGCAGACAGAGCAACTAGAAATAATGTCCAGTTTGATAAACTCCCCATGGGTTGAGATGAACCCAGTTCGTTCAGAGTTTGTTTGCAAACCAGGATCATTAAAACATACGTGTAGTCCTGAAAACTGCAGAGATTCTCGATCCAGCTGCAGCCACCAATTGATTCCGGGACCGCCCCTTCTGCATCATTGATGACCACCACAGAGGGTGGTGGGCTGTGGTCCCTTAGACCAACATGTTAATGGAGGGGCGTCAGTTTCCCAGCCCACAGTGCACGTGTAGAGGGGAGCGCCAAGTAGGTTCCCACATAGTATTGTGGAGACGGTATATTGATGACATCTTGCTGATATGGAGAGGAGATATTCCATTACTGCAGGAATGTGTGGAGAAACTCCAGGACAATGAGTATAATCTCTACTTTACCCTTGAATACTCTACAACATGCATCTAATTTTTGGACCAAAAAATCCAATGCACAGATTAGGGAGAATTACGAACTACACTATACCGCAAAGATACAGCGGGAAATACAGTCCTTCATGTGGACAGCTCCCACCCAATCCCTTTAATCAATTCATTACCGTACTCTCAAAAGCATAAAGGGAGTAACGAAATCAGTGCCACTTTCTCACTATAGGTAGGAGAATGAAGCTACCAGATGATAATGATCACAGGTTACAATGTAATGTGAATAGTAGGACCACCACAGTGGTATATCTGATGATGTGCTACTGCGGTGCATTCTACATAGGCAAAACGAAAAAACAACTTAGAGTGAGTATTCAGGATCACAGCAGCTGCATTGGCGTGAAGGTGGAAGATCATGTCCCCTGTAAGTTCAGGCACATCGGG
>CM070035.1:88301361-88337963 GCA_036250615.1 Ptychadena robeensis | reverse complement strand
TCAATGGTGAGTTTTAAGGTAGCCATACAAGCCACGACCCATAACTCCCTATGCAGCAGCCTTGGCCATCAGCTCCGCTCAAAATCTAAATCGGATTTCCTTGAATACCAGGAATGATAAAATCAGAAATCGATCGCAGACAAAGCAAGGCGTCTATGGCTAATTTTACTTTCATAACGACATATTGGATGATTTTTTTAGGGTCAGTAATATATAATTACTGAAAATATTTTTTCATATTTTTTTATATATTTTATGGACCTTATATGAAAGAAGCTTATACTAAATGGCATTTTCATATGATATTCTTAATAAACAATCTGGATAATAAGCTTTGAGAGTACAGCATTCTACAACAAGCATGCTGTCAAAAATAAATTTTAGTGAACCATACTTTAATAAACAAAGGCCCTTTCACAGCACATTAATGAGCCTCAAAGTGACCCTAGCATCATTACCATTTAAACTTTAATACCATGTGTTTCGATCTTATGGTAATGTAGTTATCATTACTATTTTCCTTTATGTTTACTGTTTTTAAAATATAGAAAATGTTGCCTTAAAATTATAACAAAATCCTTACTCCTAATAAAAGTTAGCTTTATGAATGATCTCATTTCTTCAGGTCAAGGTATCTAATCATATTTAACTAACATGTTCTATTGTATTCAACATTGCAAAACAAATCCAGTTGTGGTGGCATAAGTCTTCTTACCTTTTCGAGCTGGGCATTTTTTTTCGACTTGTATAAGAATTCACCCACTGCAACAAATACTGAAAGAACCAGTCCAGCAGCCAAAACAATAAAAATGCCTCCAATGTTTTGTACTCCAAGGGCACTGGCTTCTTTACTCTCTTCTTCAGGGCACCCATTGCCCCGCCACCATTTTTCCTTCATCATATGAAGTATTCCTTCTTCTTGAAGCTGAAGTATGGCTATGGTTATTTTATCTCTATATGGAGAACCTACAGGAATGAACATACATAATTATTTCTGTATTGTATTAACTGCAATTAGCAAGGGTTAATTACACTGTTGAATATTTCCAACATATATCATTTAAATGTATCTTCACATTTTCAGTCACTCAAGTACTGATACCAAATAAAATCTGAGTTCAGTGTGTGAAATTCAATTCAGAAAAATTGCAGTAATGTTTCTAAGTAATGCAAAGAAGTAATGAACTTAAAGCTTAGCTGAAGCATTCAACTTTAGTACCTCTATTACCATTACATTTAAATGTATTTTTTCTTCGAAAACCAGCTTTTCTAAATGTTAGTTGGATAACGTAGACAATCTAGAAAATAGATCAAAGCAAAACAATTTCACATGGGTAGGCCTATATAGTCTATCATGGGCATGGCCATTACTTGTATTTACATTTTGATGGCTATGAAAAATTAGATATCAAAAATGATAGAGCAAATTGAAAAGACCATATAAAACCTTCTCAGACAGTCAATGTGCATTGCAATGTAAAGATCTATGAAGAATAAATCAAAGGAAAAATATTTCACATCATCCAAAATCTAAAACAAAATAACAGATAGTTTTATTATTCATTTTTATTAGTTATTATTATTTTATTTTATTAGTTATTATTCTATTTTATTAGTTATAATTTCATATTATTAGTTCATTTAATAAAAAAAAAACATACATTATAATTTGTTCATATCACTAAAATAGTTTTAGTTAGTTTTGCTTTAGGGCGTTAGGAATACAGGTGTAGATTTTATATCTAATCTTTTTAAAATAAAATGTGATAAGTTAATCTATGTAACATTTTTTTAAGGAAATTATATTTTAATCACTGTAAACCCATGCCCCTAAATTACTTATTAACCTCCCTAGCGGTTGAGACGAACCCTGTCCGTTCACCGATCAGGGTCCTCTCAACCGCAGGGGAAGCCGGCATCGGGGAGACCCGATGCCTCCCCGGAAAGCTGCAGCGATTGTTTTCAATCATCATCATCATAGACCTCCATGTTAATGGAGGAGCGCCGGCTTTCCCACTCACGCAGCCGGTGTCAATTATGACACCGGCTGCGTGAAGAGCCCCGGAGGGAGGGAGAGACTCACAGGCAGTGTACTTTGTACACTGCCTCGATTGCCCGTTTCGCTAGGAAGGTTAAGGAAAAGTGTTGGTGTTAATGGTAATTTGAACAACTTTATTTTAGTCAACAGTAAAAAGATACAAGATCTAGTTGAAAAAAAACATATACCAGAAAACCATATAAATCAGTTCTGATTTTTAAAGTATGGTGAAGAGTGAGATTATCCATTGCCTTATCTTATGTATATATACAAACCTAGTCTCCTCAAAAATTTTAAGGATCCTTTACCCTAATGACTTTTTAGCATTCAACAACGATGTGGGATGCTTTATATGTCCTAACCTAGTTATAGGGCTTGTCTCCACTTAGGCGATCTCCCATGGTCTCCCACAATTATAATCGCGTAAAAGCTGGGTCTAAATTCATTAAATTCATTAAACGTTCCCATTTGTTCTTTATGGGTGCGATCAGGGGTGATCCAGCAGGGCTGGGCAAGACTTCCTGTCTCACCCCCACTTCCTGTCCCACCCCCCACTTCCTACCTGCTTTCCAGGTGATAACAATCACCCATGATCTCCACGGTGCGATTACATTCGTGGGAGGCTGCAGGAGATTGCCTAAGTGGGGACAAGCCCTAATTTAGTATAGACCAAATATTTTTGAGGAAACTAGGTCTGCAAAGCTACAGTTATTTAACAGAAATTTACAGAAATGAAACAAGATTTGATCTCCCTGCGTGTGTGAGGAAGCTGCCAGCGAGTGCAGCTCTCCCCACATACACTCTGCACTGGCTATATCTGCGGGGCTCTGCAAATATAGCCAATACAGTTCAGCTCCCCGCAGAGAGCTGGGGGGGGAGCCAAGTTGCGATCACCAGCGGCCAAATGGGCGCGGGTGGTCGCACATTCAGACCATAAGATGCAGGTACTCCCCCCCCAATTTTCAGGTGAAAAAGTGCACCTTATGGTCCAAAAAAAAGGTAATTATTCTTAAAAAGGGAAAATGGAGACCCAAAAAGCAAAGTTGAGCGTTTGCAAAATGCGTTCACCTACTCAAATGTTTGTTGAGAACATGTATACCTCAAATGCTCACCTTGGATACATGTTTACTTAAAACAATATTATATGACTGATATTTTACCATACTTATTCTTTTGCATGTTTGTCACACTTAAATGTTTCAGCTCATCAAAAAACCCGTTAACTATTAGTCAAGATAACATAATTGAACACAAAATGCAGTTTTAAATGGAAGGTTACGTTATTAAGGAGGAGAAAAAAAAAAACTCAAATTACATGGCCATGTGTGAAAAAGTGATTGCCCCCCTTGTGAACAATAACTTAACTGTGGTTATCACACTCTGAGTTCAAATTTCTGTTAGTCACCCCAGGCCTGATACTGCCCCAACCCCCCCAAACCCCCCCCTTTGTTTCATCAAGAAATCACTTAAATAAGAGCTTCTGCACAGAGAAGTAGACCAAAAAAGAACCTCAAAGTAGACATCATGCCAAGGTTCCAAAGAGACTTCAGGAACAATGAGAAACAAAGTAATTGAGCTCTATCAGCAATTATCACAAATGGCCAAAAACATGGGATGGAACAGTGGTGATGAAAGCTTCCCAGGAGTGGGGCTGGCCAAACCAAAATTACCCCAAGCGCGCAGAGGGAGAGAACTCATCCGAGAGGCCATAAAGACTCAATGGACAAACATCTTAAAGAACGGCAGGCCTCATCTGCCTCAATTAAGGTCAGTGTCATCGGATCCACCATAAGAAAGAGATGGGCTATTTAAAATGAGCCCCCTACAGGGCAGATATTCCAAGGCGCAAACCCTGCTTAAGCAAAAAGAGTTTTGCTTAATTTTGATGTTTAAAACAACTCTAAATGATGCCAGACTTTTGGAGGAAATACCTGCGGACCGATGAATGAGACAAAAGTTGCACTTTTTGGAAAGGTGCATGTCTTGTATATGGCGTAAGAGTAATACAGCATTCAGCAAAAGAACATCATAAACAGTAAAATATGGTGGTGGTTGGTGGTATGGGTTTGGTAGTGTTGATTTTCTGGGGTTGTTTGCTGCCCAGACTATGGAAGGCTTGCTGTGTGATAGTGGAACAATGAAGTCTACTGGTCTACCAAAAAATCCTGAAGGAGAATGGCGGGCCATCTGTTTGTTTCACTCACGCTGAAGCGATCTTGGGTGCTTGGGCTGCACGGGGACAAGACCCAAAACACACCAGCAAATCACCTCTGACTAGGCCACTCCAAAAGTCTTCATTTTGTTTGTCATTCAGCATTCAAAAGTCCTGACCTGATCCTATTGAGATGTGTGGCATGACCTTAAAAAGGCGGTTCATGCTAGAAGCCTCAAATTAAAGCTTAAATGACAACCAATTCTGCCAAAGTATAGTGGGCCCAAAATTCTCCAGAGCGCTTTGTGTAAAAGACTCGTTACAAGTTATCGCAAAGCGCCACACCCAGTTCTTAGGTTCAGGGGCAATTATTTTTCACACAGCAGCGGCCATGTAGGATTTGGAGTTTTTTTCCCTAAATAAAAAAACCATCATTTAAAAACAGCATTTTGGTGTTTACTTTGTTATCTTACGAATCGTTAAAGTATTTAGAAATATTTTGTGTGACAAACATGCAAAAGAATAAGAAATCAGGATATCAGATCAGAGATCAGAATAGTTTTGCACACCACTGTATATTTGTGCAATGGAAAGTTGAAAATAAATTTTTTTTAGAATAAATTAAGAGGTAGCATAAATTTATAATGATCCAAAAAAGGTGTTAAAATATTTTGTATTTTGTTTATTTACAGCTCTGCTGTACAGCATGTAAAAAAAGTGTGGAAAAACTAAGCTATTTTCCATAATCAACATTCATGAGAGTACTCATTATCAAGTGACAAACAGAATACATATTTTATTAACAATAAATAAAGGTAAACAAAGAATTCACATTGCAATTTTCTTTTATGGTATGAATTACCAGCTGTACAGATATGAGAATGTTCCTGAATAAACAAGAAATTGTTATAGTTTAGCTGGCCAAGATGCCCGATAGCATGAGTCAACAAAGTCAGTAAAAGCCTGCAGCACACATAATATGTGTCTGGACATATGGTAGAAGTAAAAACTTCCAAATTGTTTGATACAGATATTTTAGGCTTCATTTAGAAAAAGGAAACAACAAAATATGGAGTTGTATGTCTTGTGAGAATAGTTATTTTTAAGGTAACAAATACAGTATAGAAACTTTTCAGTGTGGGAGATTTTAGACAGACTACGGAGTGATTTGGACAAACATCTCTTCTCATTTTGCTCCTATTTTAGTTGATAAAGACATGACAGTAAATAATTTTAACGTATTGGTGCTATGCTAAAATGAAAATAATTGCATATCTTATTTTACTGCACATTGTTATAATTATAATATGGGGAAATATTTAAACCGGATTTAAATAAATATGATGGCTGTTGTCATTGGTTTTGTAAATGTTACATTCCAGCAAATATCTTACACTAATATAGGGCAAAAGCCGCCATGGAACATAAAGTGTTAGGGTGGCAACACTACATGTTGGTAAAATGTTTAAGATTAATATTAGATGACTCAAATCTTACCTTTTTCTGCCAAGCAGTGTTATGGAGGAGTGTTATAAAGGGTGGAATTCATGTGACCTGGCCAGCAACTGGTAGTTTTTCTGACAGCATGGGAAATGTGCTAATTGGGTAATGGCTGTATATAAGCATAGAAAATAATGCATTGTGGTTCACAATGTCCAGTGGTTTGGAGTTTGTAATGATTCAGTGTCTGTGGGCAGTAAAAAATTAGAGACTAACTGTCCATGTTGTTAAAGTAAATGGTAGAAAAACTTGTGCTAGCGCTAGAACTACATATTACTCTCTGTACTTTGAAAAAAAACATTCAAATTGGCAGCTTTTAGTCCTAACAACTCTTAGTCTGTATTGTAAAGAAGATAGAGAAATCAAAGCATCAATCCACAGTGAGTTCAGCCATAATATAAAAAAATTAGCAAATACAAATGAAGGGAATACCCATGGTCAGCAGTTCCTTTTATTCAGGACTGTGCATGGCAGAAATAGTGCCTCATAAATAATAGTATGGCTGGACTGTTGTATTTCTTAAGGTTTTAGCTTGGATTTCTGGTTTGTTCTGTAGAAATCTGAGGTTTTCTGTTTGATATTAGGCTTTGATACTGAATAAAAAACCTAATTTGGTTTCATCCATGTGTTATAAACAGGAGTACCAAATAGCTAGAAAATGTCCTAGTATAGGTGATAGGAGAGACATCTAAAAGTCAATATTCAATGAGAGAGACGCATGCTCCGGCATTACAGTATATGAAAAAAAAAAAACCCAAAAAGCTACTATTCTTAAGGCGATGGAGCCATTTACCAACTTCTAGAACCACCATCTGGCTTTTCTGAACTTTTGTTCTGTATGATTATGTGTGTAACCATATGCTAAGCTCATTATTGTTTTTAGGGCCTGGGGCCCAATTATGGCTATTTTACTGTAATAAATGATTTTTTTATATCTACACCTGTATACCTGTTAAACGCCTTTGTCTGGAGCCCTTAAAGCCCTTAAAGTCCCCTGATTCCCCCTGATTATTCAGGGGGAAATTCCCGAATCTGGGTTGGTGGGCTTAGGCTCTACTCCCCAGTGACTATTCTGTGTAGTATATGAAAATAAGAAGGTGGCATAAGCATCATAGATGAATATATATATATATATATATATTGGCAGTCTGTTTAAACCAATTGTTTAGCAATACAGCCTGTCAGCAATATCTTTTTAATAATGAAAATTGCTGTTTTTTTTATAGTTCTAAGTTCCTTCGGTACAGTATTTAGCTCAGCCAGCTCATATATTCTGTCTTATAGCTCTTCTTTGTTACTGTGTATAACTAAGTACTAAAAGTAAGTAGTTTAAAATAAAGTCAGCATACCAACATCACCCAGATAGAATTATTGAATGCAGCAGTAACTATAAATGTCTTAGAATTGAGAAGAAGATATCACAATGCATATTAGGAGACTGCTTTGATTTTTTTTTAACGCTATGCTGAAGCCCCAGGCCTAAAATAATTTAATTCCTTTGCTTTCTCGAGAATAAAGTGGAATGTTATTTATAGATTTTCAAACAGTGTAGCAAAAAAACAAAGGGTTCCAATCCACTACAGAATCCCAATGGTATGACTTGGAGATAATTCACTAAATTTATATGTTTCCTTAAGAACTAATTCGTGTACTAAGCTTCACTGAGCTATTGATTAAAACTGTATTCCTAGAGCATAGAAATTATGTTATAGAAAGCTTTTCTGACATGAAAGGAAACATCTTCAAAACACTAGGCAGCGGCAGACAAAGAAGCTTGAAAGTTAACTGCTGGGGCAATTTTAACTATACCTGTTAACAGATGTGCTAGGTGTCATGTACTAATTGTTTTGTAAATTTTGCTGCATTCCCAGAACCTTATTTTTAAGCAGTAAATGTCTGCCTCTACTTTTCAATAAAATATACTGTACATTTATATTGTTATTACATTTTTTTATTATTGTAAAAAAGGGTGAATTCTATATCATGTTGCTGTCATCTTTAAATGTAGAATAACAAGATCATCTTAACAAGTTTAGTTAAGTGTATATTGGTAAAGTGCAGATATGCGGCTCTTGTGGCTCGTGTGAAGAGTGTTGAGCTCTAATATTCGAATTGCGCATATATTCAGAGAATTTGAAATTTTGCGAATATGGTGGCGGATATTTGCAATTTCGAATATTTGCGATATTCTGCATTGGGATGTTTATGGCCAAAATTAATAGCACATATGACCATTCATTTTGAAGGTAATTGCAGTTTTGTTTTTTTTAATTGGCCTTGGAGATGACCGTAGATTCTATACCCCAGCTATAAGAAGAGTCCTTATTTCTGCCCCAATCCATATAAAACTATGCCCGTCCCAGCATTCTGTGGGTCTCTATAAATCTACCAGATAAAAAGATCAGCACAGTGGCTTTCATCCCCTTGATGTAGTTCAGTCTCGTCCTTTTTATTCAGTCATCAACTGAAGTCTGCACTGCTCCCAGCTCTGTACTTGATCTTCCTTCCTAGGTTTACTTTCGTACACTGGTGCCTCATATCTGGATTTTGCCTGTAAGCATTCTCTTTCCCTGGGTTAGAGCTCCAAGTTTAAAATGCATAGGAGAAGATTCCAACCATGTTAGAAGTTTAAGGTGCTGTCTCCTCTTTACAACTTGGGTTTTGGAAAATGGAGAGCTGCCCTCCAGCATTGGGACATTGTTTTCCATTTATAGGCCTGATACTTGGAAATGTTTTTTTAGAGCTCTATGAATATATGTACTTTTTGTGTTCACAATAAACTCAGTGGTAAAAGTCAGTTAAGTTATTTATGGTACAGCAATACAATGGGCATAGGAGGGGAATGCAGTTACACAGATAAGAACAGAGCATACTAAAAACAGCAGTAAGATATGTAGGTTTAAAGATTAAAATGAAAAACTCCAGGGAAAGAAAAGGTACCATGCTGATCTACTTCATCTGTAAGATAATTAGAGACCTAGGGAGGAACTGTGTTGAAATTAAAGCTTTTATCTGTTAATATTTCACCTGCTCCAGCATGGTAATGACAATGCAGTTTGTCCATTAACCAGAAAATGAGAAAGTCCCTGTTTGACTCGGAGCCTGTACATCTTGGCCTGATTAATGGCTTTAACACAATACACTGGAGGTGCATTGACAATACATATGTATGCAGCTAAAGATAGGGAGGCAAGGTACATGTTGTATTTTATGACAACCGTAAACTCTGATAATGGCTGAATGGATAAAGTCAGTGTTTGTCACTTAATCATAATTGAACTTTAAATGTATACTCATGTATAGTTAGGAAAACTATGAAATGTCTAAAGACACTGGCACTTTTGACTTTTATCTATGTTACAGGGAATAAGATTATTATAGTTACCAGCCTCAAGAACTGCAGATAACAGCACCACTACACAAATCCTTCACAGAATTCATCTCAACATCAACTGTTTAGAGAGACTATGTATATTAAGCCTTCTTAACCCTCCCTTTTTCCTTAAATTGCCTGTGAACTCCTACAAGACTGAAGAATGTATATACTGTGCAGAGGGGTGCTATGGGTGGACAACACTGCTCGAACCTAGCTCTGACACTTACCCCAAAGGGAAAGTTGTGGATTCGCTGGGTACTAACTACATCTGTCAGCGAGCAGAAACATGCACAGAACACTTGTACACTGCCCAGCTGGCTGAGCCTGAGTGCTGTTATCTTGATGGGTGCATGTGGGGTGTCCGTTTGTGTACACGGGCTTTGTGTTAAAGCGAACATATCTTTTACATTAACAGTTCCTGAATGCTACTACAGACAAAAGCCATGCTTCCAGCCTTCCCCATTAACTGCCTTTATCACTTGACAATCCCCTGTGCAGGGCACACTGCTATTTGCCAGCTTCATCTACCATCTTTGTCATGAGACATCCCTCTATTTCATGAGTGCTGTTATTGGCCAAGACAGGACAGCCATATGAATGCATGTTATAAAAAGCATGCTCTGCTGTGTCACATTCAGGTGTTGGAACACAGAGGTTCTGGTTCCTATGGCGGCACGCACATCTCTACCCAAAGGCAGTAGTGTTGTCTTTTTAATTACAGGAAAATTTCCCTTATTTTCTAATGCAAAACTTGACAAGAATGGTTGAAAAAAAGCAAGAAATAGAATAGAGTTGCTTGGGCAGAGAACTACTTCTAGACCTTTATAAAACCTAGATAGTGATGGCCGAACATTCGGCGTGTCTGTCCGCGAACGGGCGGAACGGACTTTTAAAAAAGTCCACTGTCCGCCCGTTCGCGGACAGATTCAAATTCCCTGCCTCTAGGCGGGGAATTTGAATCGGAAAACCTGGATGGGACGTCAGTGACGTCACATCCGGCACCTGCAACGCATAGTTCCTGGTTGTTCTAACCGGATGTGACGTCACTGACGTCACATCCGGGTTTACGAGCCGGATTTTCACTGATAGACCGGGTTCTCTACCCGGTCTTCAGTGAAATATTCTTCCTGCGGCGGGATCTCGCTGCTAATGATCCCACCGGAGGAAGAATAGAGGGATCCTTCTCGCTGGCGAACACGGCGGGTCGAACACCCGTACTGTCCGCCAGCGAGAAGGAGGGCGAACATGCTTGTTCGTGGGCGAACTGTCCGCCTTGTGGGCAGTTCGGCCATCACTAAACCTAGATGACTGCCCCATTAAGCTAATTAAGAGGAGGGCAAGATCTATCATCAAGACAAGAGGTGCCTAATTTAAAAAGTTTTAAATATTCTCTAGTTTCCTTAACAATTTTTTTTTGTGTTTCTTCATAATTTAAATATACTTCCTTCCCTTAAATTTCTTATCTTTTTTTTTATTATATACTGCTCTAGTTAGCCAAGACAACAACAAAAAATTCCTAAAGGTTTTCAGCTTTTTCCTGAAAACAATAATTACATCAATTCTTACTTCAAATACATGCCCTTCCATTTGGACTCTCCTTTTTCTAGTCCAGTGATCTGTGAATTACATACTAGCATATTCTACATATAAATAGAAAAATCTATCCTATGTATCCTATGAAAGATATTCCATGTGCATCACTCCCATATTACATACAATTTTGGTTTCTTAAGCTAGCCATACACGTGTCGGATTCCATGGCCAATTGATCACTCACCCAATTGATTCCGGCGATCTCAGCGGGAATGGGAGCTGCAATCAATCAGCCACTTAAGAGGATCCGATCGCTTTAAGATTTAATATGTGTTTTTTTTCCTAGTAAACATTTTCAAGGGGATTAATTAACAAGATATTTGTTCTAGACACTCTCATGCAAGTAAGCAACTATACTCTCGCAATCATTTTTTTAAGAGGAACTCTAAAAAAATTTTGTCTTTTGTATGAACCTGGAATTTTTGTCCCCGGTAAAAAAAATGTTCCCTTTACTATCTGTAAGGCTATTGAGACAGGAGAATGGTAATATTTCCATTTGGAACAAATACAGCAATAAAAATATTGTCTTCCAGGCAGCATAGGAACATTTTTATTTTAAATATTCCATTCAGTTTATACCTGTTCCAATTTACAGTGTAAAAAAGGTAGTGTTATGACAAACTTATGTTATAAAAAAAGAGAGAATAAAACTGTGCCTGGTAAGGAAAATAAAAGAATATTGGCTATAAATGCTTCCATGTCTTTAAAAACAGTAAACCAAGGACCCGGATTGAAATCTCCAAAAGCAATCGCATGTTTTATCGTTTGTCTTTTATGTGACTTCATGCTAACAATTTCATAACTCTTCCTGCTGCCACACAGCATGCAATGAGGCTGTAGATGTTAATCAAAACATCTCTGTACAGGCTGGTCACATTTGAATCTCCATAAGAGGTTCCATTTCATAGTGAATAGCTCAACTCAGTGCAACAATGCTGCTATAATTTCCACATGAATAGCATAACTGTAATACAGGTGCACAGTACAGTCTCTAGAACAAGATTGATAATTTCGGTAACATTATTATTTGCAGAACATTGAATATTATACAGAAAAACAAAAATGAGCAAATACAAAAATGGACAACAGCTGTGGAGATTCATTATATCAATACAACTAGCAGTCATGGCATACACATAGATTTTGTAAACAGTAAAAGTAACTGAAGTACTAAATAAGTCTAATAGAAATATTGTCCACAGTAATCATTTATTTTGTGTACCCCAGAAAAATACACTGCTCAAAAAATAAAAGGAACACAAAAAAATCACAAAATCACACAGAAATCATCTACGGAAATCAAATTTATCAAAATTAAAGTAGAACAAAACACTACAGGCTGATCCAACTTTCATATTCTTAAAACAACTCAAAATGAGGCTCAGTTGTGTGTGTGGCCTCCTTGTGCCTGTATGACCTCCCTATAAGGCCTGTGCATGCTACTGATGAAGTGTTGCATGGTCTTCTGAGAGATCTCCTCTCACACCTGGAGTAAAGCAAAGATGGTTTGCTATGTCAGTGTAGTGTGCAAAACATGGAGGGGCTACATTGAGAGAAACCAGTACATCAGGAGATGTAAAGGAGGCCATAGGAGGGCAACAACCCAGCATCAGAACCGCTACCTCTGCCTTTGTGCAAGGAGGAACATGAGGAGCACTGCCAGAGCACAGCAAAATGACCTCCAGCAAGTCACAAATGTGCATATGTCTGATCAAACTGTCAGAAACAGACTGTCAGATCACTCACCCAATTGATTCCGGCGATCTCAGCGGGAATGGGAGCTGCAATCTATCAGCCATCAATTGGACATGATCACTCGGACAAGGTGGTATGCAGTGATCGGATCCTCTTAATTGGCTCATGGATTGCAGCTCCCATTCCCGCTGAGATCGCCGGAATCAATTGGGTGAGTGATCAATTGGCCATGGAATCCGACACGTGTATGGCCAGCTTTAGTTCACAGGTGAGGTTGTGCTTTCAGCATTTGCCAGAGAACACCAAGATAAGCAAATTTGCTACTGCCACCCTGTGCTCTTCACAGATGAAAACACACCGAGAAGTTCACACCGAGCACATGTGACAGACGTGACTGAAGACACCATGGGGATCATGCAACATCCTCCAGCATGACCATTTTGGAAGTGGGTCAGTAATGGTTTGGGGTAGCATTTCTTTGGAGGGTGGCACAGCCCTCCATGTGCTCGCCAGAGGTAGCCTGACTGGCATTAGGTACTGAGATGTGATCCTCAGACCCCCTGTGAGATAATATGCTTCTGTTGGCACTGGGTTCCTACGCATGCAAGACAATTCTAGGCCTCATGTGGCTGGAAGACGAAGGCATTGATGCTATGGACTGGCCCACCCATTCCCCATACCTGAATGTGATTGAACACATCTGGGGCATCATTTCTCACTCTATCCACCAATACCACATTGCACCACAGATTTCCCAGGAGTTTGGGGATGCTTTAGTCCAAGTGTGGGAGGAGATCCCTCAGGAGACCATCCACCACCTCATCAGGAGCATGTCCAAGTCTTGTAGGGAGGTCAAACAGGCTTGTGGAGGCCACACACTACTGAGCCTCATTTCGATTTGTTTAAGGGCGTCACCGATGACGCCGATGGGGGCGGAAAGGCTCTGTGTGCCTGCAGCTTTGTAGAAATGCTGCAGGCACACAGAGAGCCAGCGGTTGCACCTGATTCCGGCACGGGCGCAGTTTGATTCACGATCAGACTGCGCCAGTACTTGCTTCGGGCATAACGCTAGGGAGCTTAAACCGGCCACAGACGCTATGCTTGGCTGGCGTTTATCGAACAATCGGCCGCAGCATGATGACATCATCATGCCATGGTCAATCGTTCGAAATACACCATTTACGATTTGACAACCAATACTTTGGATGGGGACCCTTGTCCCCATTTAAAGTACTGGCGATCGACCAGAGAAAAACGTTTGTTCTCTGGCTGATCAAAGTTTTGTGCGAGTACGAACGGTTGCTCCAGGTGGGCGCGTTCATTTTGCGATTGATCACCAAGCGATCACCCCGAATGCGCATGGTGATCATTCGCAAAATCGGCCAGAGATGGAAGCGCTATGGCGGCTTTAGAGGTACAGAAAAACAATTTTTTTTGTGGAAAAACATTTTTTTTTTATACGTTTACACTTGTTTTCTTTTATTTTGATTTGGATCGGATAAAACATTTATAAAACATTTATCCAATCCAATCAAAATAAAAACAAATGTAAAAAAAAGAAAAAAAAATCTAAGAAAAAAAAAATTTCTGTACCTTTAAATCTCCCGGAACACGAGCGCAGATCACGGAAGAAGCCGAAGACCTCGGCTATTTCCGGATCTGCTCGGGTGCAGAGAGCAGAGATGATCCCACTAGCAGAAACGCTCAGCGCGGGCGTTTCTGCTAGCGGGATCCACTTTTGAACTGGATTAGAGAAAGACATTTCTCTAATCCAGTTCAAAAGTTAAAAAAAAAAAGATTTTAAAAAAAGAAAAAAAAATTTTTTTTTTCTTTAAGACCGGGTCCCGCCTCCGTGACGTCACACGTCACTCCGGGACCCGGAAGAAGGCTGCGACGGAGGGAGAAGGTGGCGGCGGCGGAGCAGGTGAGCTCTCACGATGTGCCTGAACCCAGTTTGGGCGTATCGATTATTGCAGCGCCCCTTTGCCCGAACTGGGTTCAGGCATATCGCTAGGGAGGTTAACTGATAAATTAGATTTCCATTGAAAATGTTTGTGTGATTTTGTTGGTGATTTTGTTGTGGCAGCATATTCAACTATACAAAGAACAAAGTATTTAATCAGAATATGTAATTCATTCAGATCTAGGATGTCTTATTTTTCCTTTATTTTTTTGAGCAGTGTATATTTGTGTACTCTTGCCCTTCAAAATGTTTAAGGGGTACATTCACAAAGATAACTGCACAGGTTATCGTATCAAGCTGATTTGAATTTTGAGGAACTATGGGAAAAATGAAGACCTTTGAGGCAAGGATAATGTGAAAAATAAAGGCCTGCAATAGTATAATAGATCTGGTCTGGTTTCTAATAAATTGAAAAGAGAAGAGAAAGAGAGAGTTAATTACAAAGCCTTTGAGAGTGGTATCATCCCCAAAATTGCTGCAGATGTAGAGAAGGGTTGTCATTAATATTGTTTCAGCAGCATATTTTTTATCATAAATTAAGTTTCTACTTCAAAATTATACCACGTTCAGGGGCTTTGCAATTAACTCACAAAATCGTTCAGTAAAGAAAAAAAAAGTTTGACCATATCTAATAGGGAGAGAAGAGTGAAGAGAAATGGAGAACATTGCCAACCAGTGGTGTATAGAGATGGTCGAATTTTTCGACTTGCTAATTTTGTGAGCTGATTGCAAAGCCCCTGAACATGGTATCCTCACCAAAATTGCTGGAGATGTAGAGAAGGGTTGGAGGAACATTTGAAAAAAGAAAGTTTTGCTCTAGCACATGTAGTTTTTGCATATATTAAGTTCAAAATTAAAGTTGAAATTCAGATTTTCGAAATTTTTACTTGACTTTGAACTTAATTTGTGAAAAAACTATTTGTGATAGAGACATACTTTCTTTTTTGGAGTGTACCCCCAACCCTTCTCTACATTTCCAGCAAGTTTGGTGATGATACCATGCTTAGGGGCTTTGCAATTAAGTCGAAACCGGCGAAATGGTCGAATTTTTGAAAAAAAATTCAACCATCTCTAGTGGTGTAGGATGCCGTTATCCTCTTCTGCACAGCTCAGTTTACTACATCGTAATACTTTACTAATTTACTATGTTTCTTATTGTAACAAGAAAACAGTTGTTGTTTTTTTCTATTGGTTCCCCAGCCTGACCGCTCAGACCGCTTCTGAGCCCATATAACATCCACATGCAGTATTAAAGGTCACAATCGCCACTGCAGTATTTCTTTATTGAATCCAAACCAAGACAAACATCACACATTTTACGTCAAGATTATTGTTTCTTACGTGTTTTGCACATAAGGGTTTAATCATGGTTTTCGCCCTGTATAATTAGGTCCTTCCGGGAAAAACTCAGCAGAGGCTTCAATATACAATGTGTGCGATTTTCATCTTGGTATAGATTCAATGAAGAAATACTGTTGATTTTAGCTTCTGATGGTAAATAGGACCCTTAGGGAGCATTTACACGAGCTTCACATTGTGAAGACTCGCCATGGGGCATTCCCAGGTTGCTTTTCAGGCACCTGCTGATACTAAGAGAATGGGAAGGGGGGGGGGGGGGGGGGGGGGGGGGGGGGGGGGTAGCGCCTGTTTGTAGCTCAGAAAGCAGGTGCAATGTGTTTACATGGTTTACCTCATATTCATAGCCACACTGAGCCACAAATGCGTCTGAAACACTGGATTTCCAGATCGGAGTTGGTTTTGGAAAAAAACAAAACCTAAAGGTAAACCGCACAGAAAACACGTGTTTTTTTTGCATGGCTTTTCTGGAAACAGCAGTTAGCCTGAGCCTAAATGCCAGATGTGGTTGTTCTCCATATGGTATAAGATGAAATGTCCACTGGGCAGATAGAAATTCATTTTAGTGCATTAGGGCCCATAACAAAATGCAATTTGCCCAATACATGTTAGGACAGCTTTTAATGTTATAATAGAGAAGGAACTGAGTAGGTTTGTTTTTATGCATCATTATTAAAAATAACAATATGGGTTTGATCTGCTCTCATACATCAAGATGTTCTAGCTGCAACCATAGCCCCAATTGTTCTTTACAGATTGAGAGCATATTTATAATTCAGCTGCTATGGTTTACTGCACATGCAGGGTTTGCTTGCCCATTATTTTGGTTTTGTCTGTAGCATATTATGCACAAAAACTAAAGTGTCAGTGCCCATAGGATTCTTTGAACCATACTTTAAAAATGAGAGAGATGCATGTTCAAACGCAAGGGGAAACACTTTTTGTACATCCTGTGAAGCATATTCTGAATGTCTATATCAATGTAGCAACACTGAAATACCCTGAGGCACAGTGTTTGGCTACATTTATCCATAGAGCTATCATAGTGTTCCAGGGAGACTAAAGGGGTATCCACACATGTACCTTATTTCATACAGCTATATAACAATACAAGTATGTGTAAAAGTATATATTTTCTTTGAGGATTTCACACATCTATAGTACTTTGATGCCTTTGAATAAAATTTTAAGCTGTAAAAAATATAATACAGCCCTGACAATATTCTATATTTATAAAGAAAATAATATTTTTAGAGTTTAGAAAGTCTTCCAGTTATGCACACTATAAAGTATTCTGAGTATTTCTAAATACTCGGTGTTAAACACTATCATCTACAGTAGGAATGGTGTGAGGCTTAATTTCACAGTACAAAGCACAAATTGCTTGATTTTTTTGTGATCAGAGACACAGCTCAAAACACCTGCAGGCTGCATAAGAAATTCTGCATTTCCATCTGCTATAGTACACAGGGAAGCTGATTTATACTGTGACACCAGAATGAGTTTTAACCCATTTATAACAAATTGCTTTTTGTTTGCTCTTAGGGATAGATTAAATTAATGGCAGATAAGACATTTATTAAGCTTTACGGAAACTATTTCTCTGTTTCCTGCATTTACTGAAGACGATTTATCCTGCCAGTGCTGACTCTATATGGGAGAATACAATTTTAACTAAAGAAAAAATTACAACAAGCCAGAGAATCTTCTGTAGTATTTCCATATGCCTCTACTGTTTTTGGATGTTAATAATCTGTCATTCAGTTTTACCTTTAAAGCTGACACCAAGGCATGCAGCTGAACACACTGTTGAAATATGTAAATGTGAACTCTTTTGCCTGGTCACATAGTTTTTTAATCCAAGTATACCTGCCAAATAGCAAGGTCCAACTTTTTCACCTGTGTGTAATGCCAATTATATCAGCATTCACAACACCCTTCCCATTTTCCTCTCTCTCCCTCAAAAAATACAATATTTTTCTCCTATGCTAATTTCCTCTAAATTCATTTGTGCAGATGATCCAGCGATAAAGTCTCTGCCCTCGCTTATGGGTCTCTCCTTTCTAGCATCATGCTGTTCTCTATTGTTGGACCAACAATGACCCAACCCCTGGGCATCCAATTAGAGGAAAAACACTACTCCTTAGTAAAAACAGAAAGATCATGACTTGACATCATGTGATCATAGAATTAGATAACTTAGGACTTAGATAATTTTGCAGTTAGAAGGTCACAAACTTTGTATGTGTGTGTGTCGAGGGGAAGGTGTTTGAGAAGAAGAGCTTTGAAGGCTATATGATGTTCAATGACCAACTTCTGCACAATTTCCAATGAGTTGATATGGGGGGGGGGGGGCACAAGTGCGGCCCTCTGCCTCACTAGAGAGCCACATACATAACATTTTTAATCTATACTGACTTGTATAAGCATTTTAATGAAAAAATTACAGCAGGCAGAGCTTTAAGACATTTTTTTTTCATTTTTAAATAACAAAACTTGTTTTAAATGATACATCAAGCATTAGGGAACACTGTAGTATGGCAATGCACATTTTGTGTCATATTTATCATCAAAGATCATGTGCCTCATAGATATCATCAAAGCCTTTAATCTTTAATGATGTATATGGGGCAAATGACCTTTGATGATATCTATTGGGCACATAACCTTCGATTTAAATGTTATGTGCCCCTATTCTGAGGTTATGTGCCACAATATATATTATACAATCAATTGTTGGTTGGATAGTAGGAGTATAGGCACTCACATGTTTGGGGGGGTCAGTACACACGTGAGTTCTTTTGCCCTATACATTAACAGTTAGGTTTCATGTTCCGCAAGTGGAGGACCAAGGGTGGCTGCTAAAGAACACTCAAAGGGGCGCATGTGGCCCCCAGGCCTTATATGGTCATTATAGAACTTTCTATTGTCCTGTAAGTATGCTCATTAGTGATGGCCGACCTGTCCGCCATGTTTGTTCGCCCTCCTTCTTGCCGGCAAGCAGTATGGGTGTTCGACCCGCTCCATTCACCGGTGAGAAGGAGCTCTCTATTCTTCCTGATCAGGAGCAGGCAGAGAAAGAGTCTATTCACTAGAAGATCAGGCATGAAGCCATCCAGCTATCGCAAACAGGAACTATGTGTTCCAGGTACCGGATGTGACGTCACTGACTAGAGGCTGGGAATTTTAATCTGCCAGTGAATAGGCGAACGGTGGACTTCTTTAAAAGTCCAATCCCATGCAATGTATAAGAGCAAAATGTGTATAAAAACGAATTAAAGCAATTACATGGTAAAGCTGAATACCTGCAGAGCAGTAATAACAATAGTAGTTATACAGTCACATAAAAAAGTCTATGGTAATTGCAAACAGGCTGAATACTGCATCAAGCTGTATGGGTAAGCTGTACAGAAGGGACCAACAGACACCTTGGATGAAAGAGCTTTTAAATGTAAAGAGGTACAATATGTGGATGATGTGTAAGGTAGCCTTCAGTACTAATGCAAATGAACATGAAACCACTTTGATTAGTTATTGCTGTTGAAATCTCTTTTTCTGCTGAGTTTTAAGGTTATGGTTGAATTTGTTTGGTTAATATTTTAATAAAGGTAGCCATCATTTTTGGCTCAAACTATTTTACATTGGATTGGATTATAACACCCATCATATACTTAAAAGATCGAAAGTGGTGCGAAAAACGCATAACACTAGGGAGGTTAATGGAATTATTTCATTAATAATGCTTAATTATGGTGTATTTATATATACACATTTATTGAGAGATCAGCCACCCAAACAGCACTGTATATACTATGGGCAAAAGTAAGTTTTGGTATGTTTTTGGACAATGCTTTTTATTTTTTTTACCAACAGGATAGATGTGGAACATTATTTTACGAATATTCTTTTCAGATTATTCAAGCTGATTTTTACACTGAGCAGTACAGTACACCCTTGCAAATTGCTATGTTCTCAATCAATTAGAGCCTCTTCTTATTCCTTTGATGAATTGGCAGAATTCTACCAACTGCACTGAAGAGCTTCAATGAAAGACTTGGTTTAGCCTTTGATGAATGCTTTTTACAAGTGGCAGAACAAAAAGAGTTTGAATATGGATAGTGCTTTGAAATTAATAATATGAGCTCTTGACAGGCGTGGCTGTATTCCACAGCATGTGATATTTTTAAATGATTTAATGTTGGTGTAAAAGTGTAAAGAGGAAAAAGCTACAATATTGAAAGGCCTTATGAATAGGCAGAAAAAAAATACAGAAGGAATAAAATTTGCTTAATGTCTGGCATTATCTAATAGAAAAAATCTAGAATATCTGGTCAACGGGATAACACTAATAATCAAATGGTTATTTTGTAACAATAATTTCACAACAAATATAAATTATATGAAAAATTCATAAACATTTTACATCTATTTGTATGCTTTAAATAGGCATTATATTTTTGATCATCAAAACTAGTCACTAGTACAATGGCAGGGCACATAAATCATACTTTTGTTCCTACAAAAATTGCAAGCAATATTCTAGAAATATCATTTATTTAAATATTGTTTTCTGAATTGTGAAACAGTTCCTGTTGTGAAAGACAAACCATTGCAGTATAATAATCTTTAATTTGTTTACCTTCAAATACCAAAGTGCATCAAAATCAGAAGGAAAATGAAACCTTCCAGGTTGGGATAGAAGGTTAATCAAGTGGCCTTCTTGTACAGTAAAAGGGGGACATAGATGTGTACACCTCCACAAGAAATGTGACAAGGTGGGCCCATCGTTCATATGCAAAGTAGCAGAGGTGTGCCACATACTGCAATGCTTACTTTCTGCATTTCAGCATCCAGTAAGAAGGGGAAATGTGAGTTTAGGTCAGTAAACACCAAACATAAATTTTAGGAGATTGTTATAATTATTTCCAGTGAATGTCAATGCTTAAACGTGGTTATTGTTCCAGCCAATTATAAATAATGCTGGGAAAGAGAGATTATTGTTATAGTCAGCCACTGACCACAAATGCAGAGTGGAAGGGGGGATTACAGCTAAATACTGACCACTATGTGAAGGAATCAACCTTGCTACCAGTTACCCCCTATTAAAAGGGCAGGGAAATATAATGGTCACTAACACTGGTGTTGGGAGTTATGACACCATTGATAGGGGTCACTACCATGTTTTCCAAAAATAAGGCAGGATTCTTATTTTGTCTTATTTTTCCGTGAGCAACAATGTATTCAAATGGCATTGTATTATATTCTTCAATATTTTCATAACTCTCCAAACCCTTAACTGCTCTCAGGCAGTGTTCCAGCTTGTTTTGGGTCTCTTTTGAGTTTTCATTTATTTGGGGGTCTCTGCTTTCCTTGGTGAACACTGTATCCTGCTGCATTCTATTGTCAATTGATTTAACCTTTTACATGTATAACTGCCTGGAAACTATTTAAATGTAACTTTTTAAAAGCAAAGGCTTATTTGTGGAATAGGGCTTCTATTTCAAGCATTCTCAAAAAGCTGAAGAATAAGGGTATGTTTCCATGTTTTTATGGGATCCGTCAACACCCCCTGCATTAAGCGCCTTCCTTGACAGGGATGACGACGTAGCCCATCCATATTACTTGCCTACCACAATGGCTGTTTTAACGAGGTTGTGTTGGTCCACTGGCTGGAGTTTGACGAAGTGCATTACGACCGGCGGACCAGCTCAATGCTGTGGAAACAGGCGGTGCAGTAGGCAAGTAATATGGATGATCTATGTCCACATCCCCATCAAGGAATGTGCTTAAAGCAGGGGGTGTAGACAGAGCTCATAACTCCATGGATTTTAGAGCTTATTTTTGGGGTAGGGGGTTATTTTCATGAAAACTGTACAACTGCGATTTACATGCTTGTTTTCAATATATTTATTTACTTCATTCACACATTTTCAAATTCTGGTAATACCTATTGTTGATGTAGTATAGTTTTTCCTTGCACCAAGTAAAACAAATAAAGACAAGAAAATTGATATGAAACATACCCATGGGAGTTCCGACTCCATAACCTTTTGAATCTATAAGGCCTCCAATCTGCGTCAGGTTACAGTTGCGTTGCGTGACAAATTCAATGGTTGTTGACTCCATTAGAAAGGCATAATCCGAGGTGAGTACACGTTGGATACCTTCTTCATTATTTTTCACAAGGACTGACTGGCTCCTGCTATTCATGAAGGCCCACATCTTTTCATATGTTGGAATTTTGGATTTCTGGAAAAGAACAAAAGTACCCCTTTTACTTGGAAATTAAACCAACACTAAATAGAAAAATTCATGTGCAACTTTTGTCCAAGTTTTTTTTTTCCTTTTTGCGCTGCTAAATAACAGAACATGTGAAAGGCCAATTTAGGCCAAAATACAAAAAAAAAAAAATTAAATAAGCAGTAACATGATTACATGGTCAGACCTTCCTTTAAAAAAATCACATTGACATCACATTGGAAATTTATATAAAAAAACAAACATATTGTCAAATAGATATTACAGTGATTTTCTAAATCAGATTAAAGATATGCAGCATCCAGGAATGCTTTTGGCTCTTGCTCAAGTTAAATAGCTACTGCTATTTATCGAGATGACACACAAATTCAATTAATTTGTTTGCATGGAAATTGAATAATGTAATATCATATCCAAGCGGGGAATATGTATCATGAGTTCATATGGAATATACAGTAGCTTTGTACGTAACATAGAAGTATAAAAGGCTCTATAAGTTGCTTTACATGTATTTGTACATGCATTTTCTGTATCCAGTATATGTATTATGTATTTATAATATTAAAACATTCAAGTAAAATCCTGGTGGTAGTAGTATAAATTTTCCATTCATGTCACATCATACAGTATAATTTAATAGGTATAATGATGCAGTCTACAGAATATAATTTGCAGTAGAGTATACAAAGTGGAGTAGTAAATAATGTACACATTAAATAATATGAAGAGGGATGGTGTGTATTATGTATAAATTGCCCTATTCTATTGAGCCATGGTTTCCATGCACTGCACTAATGATGGCCAACAAGCCTGAAACAGCTGTATGCAGTTTGGAATAAATTACTCTGGACCATGAGGCTATATTTGCACTGTACACCAGCTGTTCTGGATGTGCATTTGGCTGATGGGGCGTAAAGTTATCATTTGCATGGCTCCACCCACTGTCCTGAAGTCACTATAACCTTCATGGTTGTTCCTCTATGTATTAAACATATGTGTAGAAGTTATAGGTAGTTGGCAAATGCCTCTATGTTTAACTGTCTTTCAATGTTCAATGTTAAAAATATCATATCAAATAGTATAACTTATATTAGTTACAGAGCATCAGATCTAAACCCATATAAATTGTGTCAACTTTATACAAGTTATACAAGTAATAGGAAATTAATTATTTTCATCTTTTTTTATAATAAGGTGAAAATATCATAACAAATGCATAACAACATAGAAACATAAATGTCTTTAATAAGCCTAATAAATAATTCACAACAATTAATTTATGTTTTTGTCACTTGATCCAATGAGGAATCTCCTTTGGCATGTTTAGGCTCACCGATGTGAACAGAAGCGTATAATTAAGTTAATTAAATGATGAAGCCCTTCATTGCAATGCATTTACTGACTCTGCTGATGCTGATCTCAAGTTTTAAGTTTAAACAGACATTAAAGACTTACAAAGTCATTATGCACAAACTCTTAACGACATGAGATGCAATCTTAAGCTAGCTAAAAAAAAAATCTGTCAGCAAAGTATTAAAAAAGGGAAAAGTTTTCACAGCTCAGCTTTACTATCATGCAAAGGTTATTGGCAAATGACTTTGTGTTATGCGAAGGGTGCATTGTACAAGGCCAGCAAAAAAGCTATATACAAAACTGTACAGTATTTATAAGAAAACATGTATGAATACATAGGGCACTAGTTCAATTTCCAGATTGTATGGTTCAAAAATGTTTCTTAAAACTTTATTTTGAGCCTTCCTTCTTCCCCTCTTTAACATTTCATTTATCCTTTTAACCAAAAATGTGTGAATCCTCATTTTGTGTGCATGGCTCTGAAAGATTAAAGCAGGTAGGATAGGTCAAGGTAAAATACTGTAGGTAGCTTTATGAAAAGAAGAATCTGTGGTTATTTCAACATCTCATTCATTCAATTCAGTGTCAAAATGTAAAAGAACTAAAATTAAGGAAAAGGTCCAGAAACAACCAAACTGGGAAAAAGGGCTAGATTATGGTGTATGGGCTCTGTATGGTTTAATTTAAGATTTGAATAATGCATATCTACTTTTATAAAGTGGCTGATATCTTATCTCGACAGACAGAATAATTATACAGAGCCAGAGAGACGTCCTCTAGTAAAAAACCTATATAGGTCATATGCTTATTTTCCATATATTAAAAAATAAGTGCACTTTAAAATACAGAGAATATTTCTTCTCCTCCTCACTATATTAACTTCCCATAACCTGCTCTTCAATCTACAGATCTATATTTATTATGGTATGTTGTTTGCCACTTTCTTTACATTATAGAGACTTGTCATGACTCTGTTGGAGCTCGTCTTTTTCAGACGCACAAAGGTTTATGAAGCTAGGAAGGTCTATGTACCATTAGGAATGGCTGGAGCCACATATAAGCAAAGTATCATATTGAGTACCCTGGCTTTCAGATATAATAGCTCTGTAGAGCTTGGTTAAGGTAGGTAAGTGTATCTGATTATCCATTAATTATACCATTAACCTTCTAGGTGGTATAGGTATTCCACAATTCCATGTCAAAAGCAGAATGGGAAATATAAAAGGATTGCAATGTAATCTTTTCATATTTCGTGCCCACTCTATGCCCCCTGCACATTCTCGGCATCATCAATGTCAATGAAGGACCCAAGATGCCTATGCCTGTAATACAATACAGGCATATGGCAAAGGCATCTACTCAAGTGTCATCACTGACATCAGGGAGGTGGGTCAAGTGACAAGTGAGCAGAATGCCGATGCTGGAGGTTTGCATGCTACCCCAAGAATAGCTTAGGGTTGCCACTTTTGGTAAGTAAATGTACCCTGAACTACACTTGGGGTTACCATGAAGGATGTTAAAATTAGTTCTTAAATATAGCTTATGGTTACGATGTTATAAAAACTTAAAAAAACACAACACTATTGTAGGTAACTATTCAGGAAATCTTAAAAAACACACTGTAAAATACATTATCTTTTTTTACACTATTATTATGATTATGTTTACATTTGTAACATTACTTGCAAAAATAACAACATACACAAGAGGCACTAAGGACCTATAATAATAATGATTTTAACGGAGTAATTATAAGCTACAAAATCATTGTATTTTTATAGTCTTGGGATCTCTAACAGTGATTATCTAAGATTACCATAAAAGCACTTGGACTGATTTTGGAATTTCAGTTCAGTGTGTTATACTGTTTCAATTGTACAGGAATTATTTAAATGTCAGTTGAGCAGGATTATGCTTTAATTTTACATATTCTTTCATTTTTTTTATAGGTTTAAGGATTAAACATCTTTATCATGCATACAAAACCCACGCAGTCTAAGACACATTTACTGTGCCAGTCAGGCCTCAAATTATTCATATTCAAGGCAATATAATAAAGCTGAAAGCTCTATAATTCTAAATATGTATACAAATTTACCCATACGATGCAAGAGCACTAAGAACTAACGTGCTCCGAACTTGCACATACTTTCAGTGGTCCATTCAACCCTAATGCTGTCTAACCAGTTTTTTTCCTTTACCTCCTATGATAATGTGCACTTCGTCTTGAAGAATATCTAAATAACAATCATTATATATTTTCTAAAATCACAAGACCTGTAGGATATACAGCAGTTTAATGTTACATGAAATTGTCTATGGATCTTGCATTGTAAGTAGTAAATTTAGTGCACCCAAACACATTACAGCCCCTTTTTTTTTATTAAATTGAGTTGTTTAAGTAGATAAAAAGCAACTGTAAATTCTACATGAAATCTTACAGGCTACAGATGTTTTTTTTATTTTTATTTATTTTAAACAGCTGTTAATTTTAATCTTTTGATTGCCATAGCAAGAAAGACCTATCCATGGCAGTAAAGAGCTCCCTCTAGTTCCAATCTGAGTACTACCTTAAATTCCCTTTCTGTCTTTTTGATCCCTGATTTTGAGTAGAAAAAAAAATGAGTGTTCCCATAGTCCTAGATATAACCAGGCTACTTAAAATATTATTAGCTCTTTGTGCATTTTATGTACTTCAAGAACACTGCAAAATTATTATGACTATAAAGACAATCAGCAGAAGCATATTTTAACACTTGTAATTTATTTAATATAGCACCTGGAACTGCTCAGCAGCATCAACAATTTTAAGAAACTCAACTATATTCATTGTATTGTGTCAGCACCTAAACTCGTCAAGTTTAGAAGGCACCCTTTCTCATTTAACAGCACTTTTCATGGTTCATCGAGTTAAAATGAAAAAAGCAGACAGTGTGTATCGGACAGTAATGGAGTTGCTGGTATACAAAAGTGCAGGGGAAATAAATCATTTGTTTCATCCAATTGTAAATTTGTTTTAGGAAGACTTTTGTTGATCCTGACTGAAATGAAAAATAACCATAAGCCACTTTTTCAACTGTCTTTGAAAGTAGCTACTGGCAAATAACAGAAAATCCATCAGCTAGTAAGCACGTTCCATTAATCCTCCCTAAGATTCAGAATATATGGAGGATATGTAAATGTTTGCATATAAAACCATGCTATAAAAAGAAAAATGATGCAGAGAAATGTGCCATTAGCTGATTTTAGTTTGGAGACATATTTTTGTTAAGTGCCTCATGGACCAATGAATGATCATACAAATTTGCGATTCCACAAATGAGTATGTTAAATTGAGGGGGAAAAAAACAGAAGAAAGTTATGAAAATGTGCAGTGGATCTGAGTTTCTTTAGTTAAAAACAAACATTAAAATTATTTACATGATTCTAGTCATTTTCCTAAACTGCAACAAGCAACATACTGACAGCACATACTAGCTATTTATTGATATTTAGAAAATTGTTGTCAGAAACTATTATTTTTACTTTTATATAAGAACATCAATTGCAACCACATAATAGAAAAAAACATATAAATATATGTTATGAAAAAGCAAGCACTGAATAGAATAAATAAAGTATGCCTTCCTGCCTACATGTTTTTTCTGCACAGTTTAGGTATTTGCTGTAAAAGCTTAGAGTTACTTGGGGACAGCTATTAACTTCTTCAAGCTGCATGGGGTTAAAAAACTCTGTTTTTTTTTTTCTGTTCATTATAATGGAATTGGAAATGTTCTTTAAAAAATTACCTCAATCAGAAATAAATAAAAAAAGGCTTTTATTTCTATGATCACTTTCAGTCTGTTCTATACAGAAACTTCTACCTAATAGTTACTGCCAGCCTGTGCTCAGAATACTACACTGGACAATACCTTATGCCTTATGTGTACTGTTCAATCCAGCAGCAAGGACTTCTCGTAACCAACAGAGAAATAATAACAAGGCTATTTTCTAAAATGTAATCTGGGAATTATACACACTATGCTTTTGGACTCCAATCAAGTACTGAGTAGAGCAGGGGTGTCCAGAGTTAATATAGATATTTTTAGTTACATATAGTTTTAATACAGATGGCTTCAGTGCAGTGTCAATAAATCTCAGTTAAAAAAAGGACAAGCTCATGGATGAGCTACCTGAGCTATTATGGGTTGCTGAATGATCGACTGGTAGATCACAATAAACCATGTCCATGAACCCTGAAAAAAATGTTTTTGGTCTTTTGACAATTTTCTTTACGTTTACAGCACTGGCATGTGGGAAGACCTATGGGTTAGCTATTCAAATGAACTTTAGGCCAAGGCTCCACTACAGACTGATAGAAAAACACATGCGGAAACCATGTTTTTTTCTGTCCGGATCAGTCACAGTTTTTGCCATGGTTTTCTTTTTTTTTTTAGTCCATTGACAGTCTATTGATTGATAGCAAAACCATGCCAGCACCAGCTTGGATCGGGCATGGTTTTGCCACGGGTTTAATCCATTTGAGCTGCTGATTTCAGTGTGGTGAAGTGCAGGGAATAAAAACATGGTAAACCAGTGGAAACAGGTTCATTGGAGGTTCTGGAACCCAAAGTGGACATGCATTTGAGCCGTGGATTTCAGCGTGCAGTGCGGCCACAGAAATAAAATGTGGAACCTCAGACTGAATGTCACGGCTATATTCAGGATCAGAGCCTCCACAGTCATATGACCTCAGGCTTGAAAGACAAATAAGAGAAAATTAAAACATGCACTTTATAGAAGTGTGGGAGATCTAAGCATGCTCAGCCTGGTGGCATCCTTGCAGAGGCAATGGCAGCCTTCAAAGCAGAAACGAACGATAACTTGCAGGATTGCCAGATATTTTCTGTTTACAGAAATGACTTTACAAGTTCTACATGGCAATATACTATATTATTTGTAAGCCCGTTCTAATGAAATTCAACTATTCAGATATACTGACACTTTAATGGATTGATTTACTAGAGAAGATCTAGGCTATGCTTACAATGACAAATAAATTTTTTATGATGTATAGTGAATTTTTCCCCCACTAACAATTAACTTGTAAAAGTACTTAATCATATGTAAAGACAATTAAAAAAAAAAACAAGATATTGGCTTGCACAGGATTCAATTATTGTAGCAAGCTCAGCTTTCTGTCATTCACTTCAACACATAAATAAAGTGAAGCAGTGATGGCTTTAGTCATCCAATTACAGGAGGTAGTAACTACCAATATGTTCCTTTCAATGAATTTACAGCAGAAAACAATTCTAACGAAAAGCACTTTTGTGCCACCCTTTGTGCTGCTTAAATGACACCAAATTATTATAAATGGATAATTATAAACCACTTAGCAACCTGCACAGGCTAGATTTCCTTTTTATTAATAATAATAACTGAATATCCAATCATAGAGACAATAGGCATGGTTTAAAAGCATAGGAAATACAACCCTTCACATATTAGCTTTCCGAAACTACAAACCCAATTGTTCTATGCCTGTGTGTTTTCCAGAGTCTGCTTGATACAACACTCCCAGGATGTCTGAACAACTTCAGTAGGAAGGTAAATGGTTAACGGCTATTGAGCTTTAAACCCAACACAAAAGCCTCAGGGAAAGTTTACTTTTCATCTGACAGACAGCACATTTTTTACATCTGACTGCATTTAACTATAACATTCAGAATCCAATCAGTAGTAGGAACTGCTCATGCAACATTTTACGATGTAGTTTATTATACACTACAGGAGAAGTACTTTTCTCATGCTGTGACTTGAAACAAGCTCATTAGATAGTGCTACAAAGAAAGAGTTGAAAAATATAACAATATCTTTATCAATGATACTGTCTAGTCTCCTTTAATTCTAGCAGAACAACATAATAAGCCAAAAAATTAAAGCATATTTATCGTTACTGTTTGTCATATATCAGTAAAAAATGTGAAACCAAATCTTTTCAGCGTATGCCTCAACACTCAAGGCACTCCTCAATATAGACACAAATCTACCACCCTGAGGAAACAGCAACCTGTCGAGCACCTCCAGAAACAAAATAGCCCATAAACAAAGTTCCAAAGATCAGTTATTATGAAACTCATGAACCAGAACAATAGAATCTGGAAAACACAAATCCTGAATCTCATTCTGCTATATTGAACACACTCAAATAGTTATAAAAGAACAGGTATTTTAAAAAGTATATATATTTTTAAGATATCTGTTGTTTTCTGAATAAATACTAAGGGAAATTAAGAGGATTGTAAGGCCCTATTTAATACAAAAGGAAAATTTTGATCATGAATATTGGAATATTTTCATTGCGGTTATCGGTACTTGGAGAATTCGCGAAAATATCGAATATTGTGCTATATTTTCAATATCTCGAGGGAAATTACCATGCATTGCGTTCGCAATATTCACACGTACAAGTGATGATTTTTGCAATGGAATACTTCTATGCAGCTGCTATTTCACATTATGCCACTAGATGTCAATGTGACAACACATTGCGTTCCCAATATTTGCATGTTCAAGTGCCAATTTTTAAAAAACTGAGCCAGTGGAGCACAGCAGATGATGTACATGTTTGACTACATGTACTGCATACACTCCCTACCCATGAATAAAAAAAATGTGTGTTGTTCGATGAAAACAATGCAGTTCCTCTGATTGAATCTTGAGACCTTGCTGGTTCTACACAAAATGTGTTTGTGTGCACATATGTATACACAGTATGTCTACTTGTGTATTAGCAAGTGTACCTGTGCTTCCCACACTTCTCCATTAGGGGAGCTAGAAGGGCCATTTCAGTGTATACTGGACTTTCGTATCTGTGGAGATCAGTGGAAGCAATGGGTATCTAGGAGAAGTGGAGTAGCAGTAAAGTATTAATGCAGTCATACCGTTGCGGGGGACTTCTATTAAACCTGCAACGCTCTTAATATTTAGCCTCTTCTCTGGACTCATTTTAAAGCTTTGACACAACAGACTTACAGAACTTATTTAGAATATAAGAAAAAATTGAAAAAAACAAATTGAAGCAAAAAAAAAACCCTTTTGGTCGAGGGAGGTGTTGGGCAAGGTCTGGTCATAATAACTTTCAAAATTACTTTAAAAAACATTAATGAGAGACTGGTTGGTGGCATATAGAGATGAGAGAGAATTTTGACTAGCTGACTTTGTGAGTTCATTGTAAAAAACAAAATTGTTGGAGATGTAGTAACATGTGTTTTTATAAAGTACTGCTCTAGCACAAGTAGTTTTTGTATAAACTAAATTCAACTTGAAGTTAAAATTGTAAGATTTGAACTTGAAAATGTAAGCACAAACTACATATGAGCAAAACATAAACAGAAAACCATGCCATTAACTTAAGTAGTGCTTAATTGTGTTGGAATGATTAGGGACCACAGCGACCTGATGTTTGATTGTATAAGACACAACATATAAAACAAATAATTTGATTGGCATGTGTAGATTTAAGACAAATGGTTCTATAGTTGTTTGTAAGCACCTTACAGAAATGTGGTTTAATTTGGAATAGGGTTTACATGGTGTTATTTATTGAAGTTTGAGATTGTTATGCAATTGTAATTCAATTGTGGTAAACTAAACACTGTAAAAATGTCAAAGTCACATGAAGCCCTCTCTATTCACAATGCACCATTTGCTCTATTCAGCAAATTGAGCTTTGAAGTTCTGGATAGTAAAGCAAAGAATAACGTGGATGAAGTAGCATTATCATCTCTCTATTATAAGCATGCCTTTTAGATTTTTAGAGAGATGGATTCTCCTATTGCTTTTATCCTAACATACTTGCCAATATTTCTTTGTGCCATCAATAGTAACCTTTAATCTGTCAATAGCATTACCATTAACTCTTAGAAAACCAGTACATTATACTTTAAACTGATCAGAAAATGAAAACAGTTAAATCACTATTTAAAATTACAAATAACACATTAGCAACTGATGTATTGTGTCTAAATACATGAATCATTAAAGAAACCTTTCTATCACATAGTTGAAATGTTTGATGTCTTTATTATTTGTCTATTGAAGTAATTCTGGATGCTGCATCCAAGGTCATCATGACATTGATATTTAGCTCCATGGAAACACGAGTGGACAGCTTCATATTTATGATCTATGGATGCTCTTGAAGACATTGTCATTGTTTTTCTCATGATTAAATGAAATCACCTGTAAAATTGCTTGATGTAAAACTAGTGTCAGTCTTAAAATCAATGTAAATGCTGCACAATCTATGGACTAATACTCCCATCAAACAGCATAAAACAATTACATTTATAGTTGCAAGGACATTTACTAGCTGTAAAACATATTTTATGTATATATATATATATATATATATATATATTAAAATATTGATCACGATACAAACCAACCTTGGTAATAAGAAAGTACACTCTGTTTATGTTCAGAACATTACAAAACTTATCTAGAATTAAATTAAAGAGGAGCAGTTTAAAGATGCCTGGAAAGTGGTGGCACAGTGCATTATGTTCCAACATTTTCACTTCTTGTCTACCCAAGGACATTCCAAAAATTTAGTGGTTTGTTCAGTTGCAAATTTGCAAACCATAGCCATCCTGACATGGTTTTTTTTTGAGGGGTTTGTTGCAGTTACTAGTACATTAAGCAGCCTTACCTTGGAATAATTTGCTGAGATTTCCTTTTGGTTGTTGGGAAATGGCTTTGTACCCTCTCCCTCTATGATGGACAGGCACAACTGCTTTGCTGAGATCATTATTGATATTTCTCTTCCTTAGCATTGTATGAACATACACCTTGATACTCCAGACTATCAAACTTCCAAAAAGTCTGCTTTTCTCAAGGTAGCAATTCTTGGTAATAGTCAGCAAGCTGGGCATAGACGTGCGTGCGTGTTCTCGCATCCGATCGTTGGTCGGGTCAGCAGTCCACATCCGAAAGTAATGGCCAGCACACAAAGGGTGCCTGGCTGATTCTCGGCACTAGCGACTGTGCGTGATGACATCATCATGCCCGCTAGGTCGGCTTGGCAGTCGACGGGAAATCCTCCTGTCTATGCCCAGCCCAGCTCAAGTGTGTTAGTAACAACTGGCATCTGTTTACCCTCTATGTCCCAAAAGGAGTGGTAAGGGTGTTCTAGATGTTTACATACACTGCAGGACAAGCAGTGAAGAAAGCTATTTCCATTTAAGAATTCTTTATTCAAGGAAGCTCTCTGAACTGTATGCTCTTTATGAACCAGATATTTTTTTACATTTGGCTATTCATTTGGGAATGCATATATTGTTTTTTAATTTTTATTTTCCTATTAAGACCAGTGTTCAGTTTTTATTGTGTGATTTTGTAATTTTGGCAGTTGGGAATTGGTAAAATTTTAGCAATGGTAAGAGGCGAGGTACAGGACATAGGAGATACAGTCACATTAAAAATAAAAAAGCTTCTATGTCTGCCGTTAGGCATATCTGTGCATTGTATGTATTCTGTATTTTGAAAAACTCTTAATAAACATTTATTGAACAAAAAATAAAAAAACTTACTCCACTGTTTAAATGTAAATAATCATGGTTGTTATCCAGACATTTCTGTCTTTTTTCCATTATATAGGGAGATTAGAATCTAATAGAGGGAAGATTTTTTTAATTTTTTGTTCACAAAGTTGACATTGGCAATGACAAATATACTGCATTAATTCCAAGATCAACAATATCTGTATGTGCTGAAATATTACAAAAAACTCTTAAGGCCCCCATACACGGGTCGGATTCCGACCGGATTCCGGGACGATCGATTCCGGGCGCGTGCACGCGAAACGATCGTGCCGGAATCGCGTGCAGCCCACCTTGTCCGATCGTTCGCGTCCGATTGATCGGGGGCTCAGAATCGGATCCGACAGAGAACCAACATGTTGGTCTTTCTGATCCGATTCTGCACACATCAGGGGGAGTTGCCATTTCGGAAGTACGTGATCGGACACGGAATCATCTAGGAATCCGTGGGACAAGGTGGTATGCAGTGATCGGATACTCTTAATTGGCTGATTGATCGGAGCTCCGATTCCCGCTGAGATCGCCGGAATCGATCGGGTCAGTGATCAATCGCCCATGGAATCCGACACGTGTATGGCTAGCTTTACAATGGCTAAACCTATGAAAACAGCTATATATTACTTTTATTTATTGGGTTTAATTATTATTTACAACTCATTGGACCAATGGCAAAAATCACATCAATTGTCCTCTTAACAACCCAATTTGGAAATATGTTCCAGACTTGGTAATTATTAATTATGGTCTCATGGCTTACCTTGATGCACTTTAGAAAATTACATACCTTAAAAAATGTCATTGTTGCACCATCTTGAACAGCGCCATATTCAATTTTAGTCTGTTTAGCTAAATCATCAGCAGAATCGATAGGGGATTCCATTCGCTCAACTGTGAGAAAGGCAGCTAAGTTGGCAGTATATGAAGAAATGATGATAAGAGTAAAAAACCACCATATTCCTCCCACTATCCTTGTAGAAAGTGCTTTGGGCATAAGTTCAGAACCTGGTAGAAATTAAGGCATAAATTACAAACAGGATTATAAATGTAAATTTATCAACCATTCCACAAAAATTTTAACATAGAAAAGAAAATTTACAGCATAGCACTATAATGCTTTTTTTCTACCTACAATTAAAAAAGTCTGCACGAACTGTGAGGCTTTATAGAACTGCATTTATTTTTTCCCTATTCATTTGGTATATGAATTTGATCTAAATGAGGAAAAAAAAAACTATGACTGTAGTTACTGTATATGTCATGATTTTGGATAATATATAAATAAGGTGCATTTTGAGTTGAGTTTGAACTTTTTCAGTATAATCAGGTCTGATTTTAGCCAGTCCTGTCCAAAATGATTTTCAAAATGAAAGTCAGACTGACAACGAGAGGTTCATATTACACAACATGTAATGCTCAGTAAGGATAGGAAATTGCAAAAAGAAAGGTAATTGGTCATGTGGATTACGGGCATATACGGTCCAATTCCTGCACGATCTGATCCTTGATGCTCCCGCATCTCTTAAGGATCAGGTCGTGTAGGAATTGGATGAAGCAACCAACGAGGATTGGGCTAAAATCAGCCATCCTGTCGGATCACACAGTTATCCGACAGGATGGTAAATTTTAGCCCGATCCCACTAGTTTGGCTGGGGACGGCTGCCCAGCCGAAGTAATGAGCTGCAAATTAAGATTCTCGGCTCTAGCAGACGGGCGTGATGACGTCATCACGTCGCTCCTAGTGCAGAGAATTGGATAAGGGATAGACGGTAAATTGTACCATCTATTCCCAGCTTAAATCTCTCACCTCTCTTTCTAACCTTTATCTGAACCACAGGCAGAGCCATAAGTTTTAAAGGATAAGGGTTGGAATAGCTGTTAACCTACTTAACAATTAATGCAATGCCAATGCTCTTCTATTTACAAAGTGTTAAGTCATTGATAGATTTTACCTTTTAACTCATTGCTGGATTACCCCAAATCATCAACCCCCCAAAACATCAACCAAGCAACCAACATTAACCCAAACATCAAAAAAGGGAAAAGGTCAAATTCAAGTTAAGACTAGAGCTGTTAAAAGTGGAATACAACCAATGTTTATAAAGGACTTTTGTTTTATAGTTTATGGATGTATTTTGGGTACTAACCAAATCAAAAATAATTTGTAGGTTGTTCACCACAATATATTCAAATAAAATCATATTGGAGGAATCTGCCGCATGTCGGAACGCACGGTATGCCGGTAAATTCCTGGCCGATCCCATTAGTTCAGATGGAAACGGCAGTCCCCATTCGAAGTTATGGCCGACACACAAAGGTTGCCTGGCCGATTCTCTGCACGTCATCACGGCCAGTTGGTCGGCTGAGCAGTCGACAGGGAAACGACCCTTCTATGCCCAGCTTTAGAATGTATTTTTAGGGAACTTTCTCCCATTTTAAGTTGAATGTCTGTAAGAAGTACAATTCCAAGCATGTGGTTTGTTTCCAAAATAAATGTATAATTGGGGAAATACATTTTTAAAGTCACTAGGGAGTATCGCCCCCCCCCCTAAGGGAGGCAAATGTTTTCCTAGCTATATCTTAAACTTATTTTGCAGAAATATTATTTTTTTATGCACATTTAACATGCTCTCACAGACCCACTAAACAAACATGTTTATATTTGGCAACAACACTATATTTAAGAGTTTTTCAATCAATGTTTTTTCTTAAATTTTTTAAATAAGATGGGAAATATTACATGGCACATATTCCAAAAGGTTCTTGTCCCTGCTTTTGGTGACAATACCATGTTCAAGATGGTGACAAATCACCAGCATAATTCCAGCAGCAGAGACGCACAGAGCAGAGGAGAAAAACGTGTTGCTTTTTCAACAGTGCCTCAACAGTGTCTGTAGAGATTCACAGACACATTCCATTTATCAGTGTATATATCTGCACTTAAGAGGAGGGAAGGGCAGACAGCAGGGAGTGCTCAGATCAGAGACACGAAGAAGAGCAGAGAAACACTTGCTGAAGCTTCAGCAAAACCAGTATCCAAATGTATGAAGGTTATAATAGTAGCCCAGACAGAGTCTCTTTTCTGTATTTGCTCTATCAACGCATTCCACTCTGATTTTGGGAGGAAAAAGTGAAAAATACAGTAAGCAAACAAAAAACAATTTAAATTTGTAAAAATTTATCCACTACAATTTATCTTACTTTATTTTTTAACTTCATGTTGGGTCTCCTTAGGCTATGTCTCCACTGTGTGTGGTGGGTGCTTCAACTTAACACATGAAATGGTGGAGGCATGTTTTGCCTGTGTTAAGGGGGAGCATAATTGTAGTATAGCACCCCTTTTAAACCTATGGGATGACGTGTACACTTACTTAATGTACACTTAATGTGCGTGAGACTCTAATGTGTCCATTGAACTTTAATGGATGCATGATGATGGCATGACAATGCTTCCCATTCATACTAAGGCGAAGGCACCATATTGATATTTACACAATGCAAAATGTGTACACAGGCGCATCATAGCCTATTGTTTTCCCTGGGTAGAGTTTCCATCAATGGGCAGCATCTACCCATCCAGCCACTATATGTTAGAAATATGCCATCTTGTGTGAAGTACTATAAATGCATACATCAGCGACTGATGTTCTTCTCTGTCCCCAGTCTTGGGATTCACTGATAGTGATGGCCCGAACTGTTCGCCGGAGAACTATTCGCGGCGAACATTGCATGTTCGC
>CM070035.1:88283806-88296299 GCA_036250615.1 Ptychadena robeensis | reverse complement strand
GGACAAACTTACAAAATCAGTGAGGGGTCAAATAATTATTTCCTCCACTGTATGTGCTGTTATAGTACTGCTGCTAGTGACATCTAGTGGCTGAAAGTTGGTATTGCATTGATTTGATTCATTGCATTGATCCAATTCATTTGAATACTTATATATTTTGTTATGGGGTTCCCTGCTTTAAACTGGGTGTGTCTTATGGTCCAGTTTGTCTTATAGTACAAAAAATATGGTACATGAAGTGAAACAGCCAGTAACATACATAAAGCCTTAAGGAGACTCTCCACTATGTCTCCTATATTTAGGTGCTACACTGGTAGATTTAAACTGACTTTACATAAGTGACTAACAAAGTGCAAAAGGGGATCCTTGTTAGGACCCCTGTTAGTGTTAAATGGTCTTAACCACTTTTACTTTTTTTTTACTTTTATTGCATGGTCTGTTATAAGAAGAAAAAGAAAGAGCTGCTGCAGGATTAACATAAAAGTGGTTGTATACTCAAAAATATATATGTAAATAAAAGTAAACTTTGACTTAACTCTGAACTTGCTCGATAGTAGCATAGTGCTCCACAATTCAAAAAAAATATACTTACCTGCTGTTCCCTGTAATAATACAAGTGATTACCGTAAATATTTATTTGCTAGGCTTTTAAAGGTTAATTCACGTTCAAAATCATAAGGTACAATTGGGAACGCCATATAATGTATTTCTATGGAGAAGATGTCTGTATGTTACACAGCCTGAGGGAGTTTTTTTCCCGACTGTCATTTCTCTTAGAGAAGTGGGGTGTCTTCTGTGCTGTGGCTTAGAAAAGGGGAGAGGAGGGGCTCCAAGGGACTAACATAGTTTACTCATTACAGGTAAGTTTTATTTTTTAGCTGCATTCTATTCTATTATCAGCACTGTGGTGTCAATCATTACAAGTGATAGATCCGCCTTAATTATTATGTGTATTAACCTCCCTTCACACCCGCCAACACCAATGAAGGACACTTTTGGGCACAGTTTTGGGCAATTTATGCAAATGACATGGGCAGCACACTACATGCATGCATCCAGGAAAATGATGCTAGATGAGCATGACTGTTGGACACTGCCAACACTTTTATTAAAAATATCTACCCTGAGCTACACTTGGAATTACCAGCAAGAAAGTTCAGTCAAATAAAACTTTTCTTGCAACTATTAAGATAATGCAAAAATGTAACCACCCCAATGTAAGCCTAGATAGGTTTTTGAGAGCAAGATGAGATAGCAATAATGTTTCCTTTTAACTTTCATTCAACCTATGTTTACACAAATAGATGTGCATAAGGTGTGTGTCTAATCACCTTGCAGGGGCATTGGTTAATATGTGTATGTTAAAATGGGTCACAGACCTGAAGGATTCATTTAAGTATTTTTTTTACAGAATATCAATATACACTATTTTGATGAACATATTGGTACAACTGCCCATTATGCTTTCAATGCCATTTAAGATATCCGATTCTAAGTTCATAGACATGAAAATGGAGTTTGACGCCCTAACAGCTTCAACTGCTTTGTTTAGGATTTCAGTTATTGAGTCAAGTCATCGACTAAATAGAGTGCTTGTGACTTTTACACACAATGAACCACAGCATGCGTACATCCATGCTTCCACAAATATTTGGTTTGATTGTGTACACCCCTGGCATATGAAAGCAGATAATCCAATATTTAAGGGGTATGTACCAATTCCTTTGTCAATAAACAGCAGTATATCTTTAATAAAAACTCCCTGCTAAAATATTTAGTACAGTTACCAGACAATTTTTTTTCTTTTTAAGCAAACATTTTAGTGGCATGAAGAGTCAATGTGGATTTCAAAATTAAGGTGGTTTTTATTTGTGTTTAAATAGTTTAATAGTTTGAAAATATGCTATTGGTCTGGATCTCAAGTTGATCTGTAATTCAGTATCTTTTATTGTGTACAGTAACTTAGATAAACATGTGCCTACTTGTGATAGCAACTGTGTGGCAATTAGCTGAGCTCATTTAAAAAGTTTATAATTTAGAGGACCATGACACCAACTTGGGAAGTCATAGTCCCTCTGTATTTAATATGGTCCTGGTCTGGCCCTTTCATACTAGCCGCAGTTTTTACCAGTAATGTCTGCATTTGCATTTCTTGCAGTTGCCATTAAGAAAACATGCACTTATGAATTGAGATTTAAAGCACATGCTTCAGGGCATTTGCACACTGGCCCACTTTGCATTTTGCAGTAATGCACAACCCTGCACTAGTATGAGAGGAGCAACAGGGTTCCTACTGCAATTCAAAATTTACTAGTGTGGATGGGCACTTAATATTTTAAATGTTTTCAGCAGTAAGAGTGAATAAAATTTGCACACCCACCCAAATGCACAAAAAGTGAGAAAAACATCTACTATTTTTTTTTTTAATTAGACTTGTTATTTGGGGACCTACATCAATTAATTCAATTTCTTATTCCATTTTAAGGTAGACTGTATTTAAAGTAAAGGTTTTCTGCATTCTCCTACATAGCAGAAAACATAAAATAACTAAGTAATTACTTTGTGTTATGATAGCAGAAATTGTTTGAAACAAAGATAGTTAATCTATCTGTGTCCTTTAGCAAAGGCAAATTGTAATGGTAAATTGTACCCTACAGAGACAGTATGCTATTAGGAAACATTTTACAGAAATGACAAATCAGTGTAAAAACCATAATCCATATGACAAAACAGCAAATATGTCAGACTTTAAAATGGAACTACTGCTAAAAAGACAAATATACCAAAACAAAGCAATGTAAATGTTACAGCACTTGGTTAACACTTTGTAAATAATAACCTAGAGATTGAAGTGGTTTGAGAAAGTAATCTGTGTATTCCAATTTATACCTCCAATGTGATAAACTTTACATGTTGCCTAGTGTGGAGGCTTTTATTTATATAATAATGTGTTGAAATGTGTGTGCAGTACCAAATATCAGCCACAACTGAACTTTTGTCACTAGAGAGCACATTTATTGGCAAATCGCAAGTTCCTCACACACGGGAAAGAAAGGGGGGGGGGGTGGAACTGCTGCAGATGTCTACCCTCTACGGCAGTGTGTGAGTGTGAGGAAGCTGCCATCGTGAGTTCAGCTTTCCCACACACCTTTCCCATACATATATCCGCTGACAGAAGGCGGACATTTCTTTCACACCAACACACACAGAGTATATTATACTACTATTATACTAATAATACTATAATAAAGTCAAAATCATCCTAATTCCTAATCTCTAATTATGTAAGTATGCTCTGACTATTTGAAAGCTTTAGTGCGTAAGGAGATCAAAAACATTCTTGCAAAATACTTGGACAATCCCTGTCATGTGTGCGAAATTCAGAAGACTATTTCTTCATTTCGCTTTCTTACATCAAACGGCAGTGCTATGACCCAAGAGATGCATAAAAAGACTGCATTGAAGACTTCAGCAAGCCTTAAACAACAGAATTTTGCACCCCTGGAGACTTTTGAGGATATATTAGCATGTTTTTTTCCACCTGATGACTGGGTAGATCAAAGTGTTGCCCAATGTTATAGGAGACTTAACTTAGGTACCTGGGCAACTTCACTCAATGGATTAGTTTTCAATGAAAATTAACAAATGTCAAAAATCTATTTTGACCGACCTAGCTATCTAAAGCAGGCAAGTATTATGTATACCTCAGTAACAGTAGGAATGTCAAAGGTGCAGAAGAAAAAATGCTATTATAGTAAAATCATATTCCATTATAGCCATTTTTCCTATATTTTATACTATATTTTATACAAAAAAACTCTACGAACATTTAGTCCATTTTAAGAAAGTTAAGATGACTCAAAAGTACTTTCTTGATTAAAAAAAAAAAAAAGAATGTATCCTTCGATATGGAAAGCACCTTCTTTTTAGCATTATAATACAATCCACTTTTTGACTGATTTAAAATGTAATCTTTTTGCCAAGGAAGCGTATTATTCAGTGAGAATGCATTACATTGTATTATAGTCATCTTTTCTATCTGTAATTAGCTTAGTGTAGGCATTATCAGCGCTCAGTGTGAATTTTGTTAAGTAATGGTAACGTCTGAATGAAGTGGCAATTGTTATTTGGTTAAATATGGACAGTCATAAAGAAACCTAATTTATAATTTGCAAGCTTTTCCCATTTTCAGTTAGCCCTTTAACGTTCAGAAATTAAAAGGCGTATTCTATTACAGTAAGAGCATTTTGCAAGTAGCAGTGACAGTAGTGGATCACAGTAGCCAATCAGAAAGTATATTATAGCCAATCAGATATAAGTAGTATAAGTAGCCCAACAGATATTACATATAACTGGGCTGAAATTCATATACATTTTCCTAACTGTTATTGAATCCATGCAATAGACAATACACCAAGACCAGATGTAATAAGAAAATGTTTAGGCTGTAGTACAGTCCTGGCCAAAAGTTTTGAGAATTACACAAATATTAGTTTTCACAAAGTTTGCTGCTAAACTGCTTTTAGATCTTTGTTGCAATTGTTTCTGTGATGTATTGAAATATAATTATAAGCACCTCATAAGTTTCAAAGGCTTTTATTGACAATTACATGAGATTTAAGCAAAAAGTCAGTATTTGCAGTGTTGGCATTTTTTTTAAGGACCTCTGCAATTCGACTGGGCATGCTCTCAATCAACTTTTTGGCCAAATCCTGACTGATAGCAACCCATTCTTTCATAATCACTTCTTTGAGTTTGTCAGAATTAGTTGGTTTTTGTTTGTTCACCCGCCTCTTGAGTAATGACCACAAGTTCTCAATGGGATTAAGATCTGGGGACTTTCCAGGCCATGGACCCAAAATATCAACGCTTTGGTCCCCAAGCAATTTAGTTATCACTTTTGCCTTATGGCATGGTGCTCTATCGTGCTGGAAAATGCATTGTTCTTTACCAAACTGTTGTTGGATGCCCTAAACCCCAAGTGCCCAACCTGCAGCCCCTAGGGCGTTCCTTGGTGGCCCCTCTTGGTTTTCCACTTGCGGCCCCAGAAACCTAACTGTTAATGCACAGGGCATAGGAACTCACCTGTCCTCGCCCAGGATCTTCTTCGGGAGGGAAGAGGAGGAAAGGGACTTGCTCTAGCTGAGCACATGAAAGCTAATCATTAACCCAGACAGCGCCTGAGCAAGTCCCTCACCTCACCAAGAATATCCCGTTCTAAGAAGATGTGTGCCTATGCTCCCACTATTCCCCCAACGAATGGGAGATTATTGTATGTGGCACCTAACCTCAATAAAGGGGCAAATAACCTTTGATGATATATATGAAACAAAATATGCATTACCATACTACAGTGTTCCCTTATGCTTGAAGTATCATTAAAAACAAGTTTTGTTATTTTAATAATAAAAAAATTATGTCTTTATGCTCTGCCTGCTGTCATTTTTTCATTATCAAATGCTTATACAAGTCAGTATAGATGAAAAATGTTATGTGCGGCCCTTTATTGATTCTGAGGGCCGCGCGAATTTTATGGAAAACATTCGAAAAATATTCGCATTCGGCAATATTCAGTTTTTTTTTGTTACTGCGAATATCGGCAGTTTATTGCGAATGTCGTGCGCGCAATATATGTTTAACATGGCACGAATTTTTATGCGAATTGTAAAAGTGACGATTTTTGCAATATTCGCATCACCCCAATATTCATTTAAAAATCTGTTGATGGTGTTGCTAAGCTCTTGTTGCAGCCTTCCCATTCGTCCACTCACATTGAGAGGGAAGTGTAATGGATAAAAAATACTGAATATCCGGAATTGCGAATATTCGGCAATATATTCACCATCTTCGCGAATTTCCGAATTGACGATATTCGCGATTAATATTCGGAATCCGAATATTCGCGATCATCACTACAACTCAGTTGCCCACCACTGCCCTAAACAATCGGGGACAGATTGATCTTCTGCAGATAGTATGGTGAATGGACTGCTGAAGACTGGGGCAAAGTCCTATTCTCCAATGAAACCTCTTTCTAATTGTTTGGGGCATCTGGAAAAGGGCTTGTCTGGAGAAGAAAAGGTGAGCGCAACCATCAGTCCTGTGTCATGCCAACAGTTAAGCATTATGAGACCATTCATGTGTGGGGTTTCTTCTCATCCAAGGGAGTGGGCTCACTCACAATTTTGCCCAAAAACACAGCCATGAATAAAGAATGGTACCAAAACACCCTCCAACAGCAACTTCTTCCAACAATCCAAGAACAGTTTGGTGAAGAACAATGCATTTTCCAGCACGATGGAGCACCGTGCCATAGGGCAAAAATGATAACTAAATGGCTCAGGGACCAAAACGTTAAAATTTTGGGTCCATGGCCTGGAAACTCCCCAGATCTTAGTGCCACTGAGAACTTGTGGTCATTCCTCAAGAGGCGGGTGGACAAACAAAAACCAACTAATTATGACGTACTCAAAGAAGTTATTATGAAAGAATGGGTTACTATCAGTCAGGATTTGGCCCAAAAGTTGATTGAGAGCATGCCCAGTCGAATTGCAGAAGTCCTGAAAAAGAAGGGCCAAAACTGCACATACTGACTTTGCTTACATCTCATGTAAATGTCAATAAAAGCCTTTGAAACGTATGAAGTGCTTATAATTATATTTCAGTACATCACAGAAACAACTGCAACAAAGATCTAAAAGCAGTTTAGCAGCAAACTTTGTGAAAACATATATTTGTGTAATTCTCAAAACTTTTGGCCAGGACTGTAGGGATGGTTGTTTCTCCAGGGTTAACGTGTGTGTGTGTGTGTGTATACAATGTTTTAACTTCCGATTGCCCTATGCCTCTTTGAGACCCTTCACTAGATGAGAATTATTACTTTTTGTTATCTAGCCATGAAATAGTGAATATTCAAAATTCTCCTTCATAAATCAGCCTCATGGTGTTAAAGACTATTAAACAGACTATTGCCAGTGGATAGCCAATTAACATTACATCATAATAGAAAATTTTTTATCGTACATGCTTCTTTCTTCAATTCTTCACTTTGATGTCAACACTGCATACATACAGAAGTCAAGTATAAAAAAAAATTCTATTCATGAAATCCATCATCTTTTTCTACTATTTAGCTACTGTGTAAGCACCCTATTGTGAAATATAATACAACCTACAGGTGACAGTGTTCGGAAATATTTCCAACTTCAGAATAATTAACATTCCATTAGATTCTGACAAACTTTGTGATGTGTGGACATGTTAGATTTCTTTGTACTCCTGTGCTCTTTTAGAACTCTATCTGGTTATCAACTAATTCAGCTTTGTGTCTTCTGGTTTCCATAGAGACAAAGGACAAAAAAACGCAAGCCAGATAATTTTTAGTGGCCTTGCTAGTCATATATCAGGTCATTTGGATAAAAGCTACATGAGCTTTATAACTAAAAGTCAGTAAATTATGCATCACAAACAAAACTTTTTTTGAACATATGTTTTTTTCAATTTTTTTTGAAAGGTAAGATAGCCACTAGAAAGTTACATATAAAACACCAAACCCTGTTTAGCTTCAACAATTTATGCGGCTTATAAAACTACTTTGGGACTTCGGGTTCCAGTGCCGGATATAAGTAGAGGTGGTGAGGGGGAGCTCCCCACTCTGCCACCTACTACTCTCACCATCTGAGGATCGCACTTACCAATACTACCGCCAACCACCAGCATGGACAGATACGTGTGCCAGCCAGCCCACTGCTGCCGCCCCAAAACACATAAGCAGGATTACCGCCAGCTCCTGACATGGCAGCGGAGGAAGTGCAGGACGCGCTGAGCGCTGAAGGAGAATATGATATTGACACTACCAATACCACAAGGTCAAGATTGACTACAGAAAACTGGCCAGTGAGGTGGCCATGTACCTGAAGGATGACCTGTCCACGTTGCTGGAGCATCACCTAACACAATCTCTTAAAGATATCAAGTCTGAAGTGGCTGCCCATGCAAAACGTATATTGGCTGTGGAATTGCAGGTGAGTGAGGCTGAAGAAGCCATCTGTTCCCTACAGGCTGTGGGGAATTGGTGTGCTGTAGGATAATATTATCCCTACAGTACCCTGCAACCCTGCGCATTACTACGGCGGAGGGCACAACCCTCAGCTACACAGATCCATTGCTGGCTCTGCGACACCTCAACCGACCACGGTCTCTCGACAGGAACCAATCGAGGGGAGTCCCAACTGGCGTGACCCACCTTCCACCTCCAATACTTTTACTTCACAAGGATGAGCAGGAGTTGGTCAATGTATGCCTGTTTTGTGAGTTTTTTAAATAAATCTTCTTTATTGAGGCCAATAAAAATACATGGGGTGGCCTCAATAAAGAAGATTTATTTAAAAAACTCACAAAACAGGCATATATCTAGGTTGGCAAACCTGGCATACAGCAGGGACATGGGGTGAGCACATACAACTAGGTTGCACTCTGTATTTGGTGCTGTGTATGGTGACTAAATGCACAGAAAGAAGCTGACGGCTTCACAGAAACATAACAGGTAAGTTGAGCCCCTACAGGCAGTTCCCTTCCTCACACTGCCAATAAGTGATGGCCGAACATGGATGTTCGCCCATCTTCTCGCCGGCGAGCAGTGCGGGTGTTCGACCCGCTCTGTTCGCCAGTGAGAAGATGATCTCTATTCTTCCTCCGGCAGGATCACAACCTGTGTGATCGTGCCGGAGGAAGAATCTTTGCATAAAGCCGGTCTCCTAATGAAAAAACCGGGTCGGAGCAGGAAGTGACGTCAGTGACGTCACATCCGGCTCACGGAACCAGGAACTATGCGTTCCAGTATGCGTTCCAGGGACCGGATGTGACGTCACTGACGTCACATCCGGTTTTTCCGATTCAAATTGCCCGCCTAGAGGCGGGGAATTTGAATGTGTCTGCGAACAGGCGGACGGCGGACGTCTTTAGAAGTCCGACCCGCCCGTTCGCGGACAGTCACTACTGCCAGTTATACACAGTCTTTCCTATCTCCTTCCAGACCAACCTTACAACTGAGTACCATTGTCTTCTTCAGAGATCCCAATCGCATGGTCTTCTATGTCCTTATTAAGCGACATTAACGTTGCAAAACGCATCAACGTTTTAAGTGCATAAAATTGTTATCTTCTTGGATAAGATGACCTGTATATTGTGATTATGTGATAAAAAATACTATATGATTTGGTTTTCATATCTGTTATACCAATGTTTGACACCTAATTTAATGCATCATTTCTTTTTAGAACACCATAATTGTTCTATTTTGAAATTTAAGTATATCCATTTTCTGTCCAGTGAATAACCTGAGAGAAGTATAAAGCTTTATTATAACTATGAAAAGTTGCAGCTATGAGAAATGTTAGCTATGTGAAATTTAGACGGTAAATATAAAACTACTAATAATGTATGAGATCTACGGGGTCTAAAGCAGTACAGCACGAGTGGTATATCAGTCAGAAGTGTGGTATATCCAACAACAGACCTTCCCCGACCAGGCCATGGCAAATATTTGTTCTTTGTCAGCAGAGCCTGCGGTCAAAAAGGTTTGTGGTGGAAGTGCCTAGTACAGGTATTTGCCAGCTGCACAAGGGACCTTAATGTGTCTTCTTGAATTGCTGTTTTGGTTCCATTTGAGCACATATCTGAATGTGAAAAGTTGGAACATCATATATTTATTTCGAATATATTCATGCAGACAGTAAATTGTTACTGCTAGTATTCAGCAATAAACTTTTTTGTGAGATTTTACAATAATATTGCATATTTGATGCATAAAGCAAATATCACTGATGAAAACAATTACAGTGGTAAAATGTATATGGACAGAATAAGAAAGAAATTATATATAACATCTTACCTTTTATTGGATGTGTGCATGTACTTTTGTTATTGTATTCTTTTTCTTTTATTTCAAGACTATTGATTTTTCTGAAACTCATTTAATGCCATAAAATCACAGTGCTCACTCATGGTACTATATTTATGGAAATGAAATGTTGTTGCCTTTAGTGTGTTGGAGATACCCACCCCCACCATACAGTGGGGTAAAAAAGCCAGCCATCAATTGTGCAAGTTGTCTCACTTAAAAGATAAGAGAGGCCTGTTTTTTTCATCAAAAGTATACTTCAACTATGAGAGACAGAATGGGGGGAAAGAATCCTGGAAATCCTGGAATGTCATATGGTCAAATGAAACTAAGAGTTGCATCCAAAGAACAACCAACTTCCCTATTATTAAGCATGGGGGTGGAAACGTCATGCTTTGGGTCTGTTTTTCTGCAAAGGGACCAGGAGGACTGATCGGAGTAAAGGAAAGAATGAATGGGCCATGTTTTGTGAGATTTTGAGTGAAAACCTCCTTCCATCAGCAAGGGCATTGAAGATGAAACATATCTGGGTCTTTCAGCATGACAATGATCCCAAACACACTGCCCAGGCAACGAAGGAGTAGCTTTGTAAGAAGCATTTCAAGGTCCTGGAGTCTCCATAGATCTCAACCCCATAGAAAACCTTTGGAAGGTGCCCCAAACAGCACTCTAGAGGAGATCTACATGGAGGAATAGGCCAAAATACCAGCAACAAAGTGACAACCTTGTGAAGACTTACCAAAAAAGTTTTACCTCTGTCATTGCCATCAAAAGTATTGAGATGAACATTTGATATTGACCAAATACTTATTTTCACCATCATTTGCAAATACATTCTTTAAAAATTAGTAGCAGTTGAAGTATACCTACAATGAAAATTACAGGCCTCTCTCATCTTTGTAAGTGGGAGAACTTGCACAATTGATGGCTGGCTAAATACCCTTCCCCCACTTATGTATGTGTGTTTATTATAAAGTGTTATGTTTATGAACAAGCTTGCAGTTTATCATTTTCAGTTCAATCTATCAGTTTTTTGCATCTAGAGAAGATCTTTTGTGTTGTGTTGCTTTTGAGTCCTTTGGGCTTTGCCAAATGATCAGCCATAGCAAGCCTGTCATCAGTTGTTTTGACAAAGCTCAATTGGAAAATACTTTCCTTTTCTATCTTTGCTCCTTGAAAATAATTTGTTTGCATACCTTTCCTTTGAGGTATTGTTTTGTGAAGCCTGTGGCATAGCATGGACTAGAGGATACAACCTCTCTGTATGAGAATGCTGGTCATGTGGATCCAAGATGGTATTCATAAATAGAGTAAAGTATGACCTTGTTGTTTTTGGGCTGATTTGTGGAAATGACCCTTCCCTCCTTGTAAAGTTGATGTGTGGGTGGGAAGTTAAGGGATAGAATACCCCCCATCCAGAGGGAGGTGTCATTAGTCTCCTTTCTTACTTCCCACCCCACTTATGTGAATCAGAGCTGTCGCTTGTTAGGAGGTCACAACCAACAGGTTGAGAACTGCTGATTTAGGATGTTGAGACCCACCCACTCCACTACTGCTAGCCAAGAAGCTTTATTATGTCCATGTAGGTTTTGGGTTCAACAGCAGGCTAGTGTGACCAGTCAGTAAGGAAGAGAAATTTCCTTGGGTGCACTCCCTTCACAAGATGACATTAGCTTGAAGCACTAGATACAGAGGAAAGTGATTACAGTACAGTATGTGTTTTTTATTCAATAAAGTTTTAAAACTGTCAATTAACTCAGCCTAATTAATCTTTATAAAACAGTCTACAATGATTAAGCTTTATTTAACCCTACCAGTACCAAAACCACAGAGCAACTTAGAGATTAACTAGAACTAGGAAGGAGCTTATGAGATAGGCATTCTCATCCAACATGAGTGCTTGACCTCATATTCCAAAATTTGGCAAATAGCCTTGCCAGTAGAATATAAGAGTGACAAACAGAAGCTGTTATGGACACACAACACTCTCCTCTTGAGAGCATTTTAATGGCAAAATACTTCCATGATGGAGCCGTCCACAAAGGTAATTAAGAACTAGTTAATGAAAAAGTCAATACAAGTGAAAAGAAAGACTATGAGTAGAGGAAAAGAAGGGCATGATCCCGGCTTTACTGGCACAAGAATACAGTAAGTGCAAAGTTTCTTTTAACCATACAGTTCAAAAGAAATAAGAAATAATAAATATGCTTCCAGCACATTTGTAGGAAACCAACATCCCAGAATCAAATATAGAGAAGTACCCATGGTGTAGAATTAAAATCATGATCATGATTTCTGTTATTTCTACGTGACTGATCTACATTGAAACCGTGAAAGTCCCCTAGCCTCTGTTAACACCAGAGGATATTCTCGCTCAGGGGTGGTGTTATATCTCTACACCCTGGGTACTTCTCTATATATGTTCACAAGATATAAGTCAAGAATCAGGCACTGGGGACAAAATAGCTAGAACCTTGCAGAGGGCAAAAACAAATTAGTAGAGGAATGACTGCAAACACGGCCGTTTCTCCCGCTGTGCGCATTCACTAGCACCCCTCCCCTCTCAACAACTTTTCTGGTAGCACAATGACC
>CM070035.1:88272913-88283796 GCA_036250615.1 Ptychadena robeensis | reverse complement strand
CTCAACAACAGGTATTAATTTTGCATACTAAAAACTGCCCTGACTGCAAATTCATACTAATGTCACTTGCGAACTATAGACTATAGGTTACTTTACCTAAGTGACTTTCAATCACAAAGACTGGTTTGAAGTGCAAAGTTAAAGGGCTCAAAGCAGACTCCTACATATGCAGAGCCACAAGAAAAGCATGTCAGGTTGCAATTTGCTAAAGACCACAGAAATTGGACTGTACTGGAGTAAAGTCATCTGTTTTAATGTCAGCGTGGTTTTCCAGGACAGAGACCCGAAGAAGCCTAAAACCCAAAGAATATTGCACCAAGTATGTGAAGGGGGTAATTCAGCATGGCTGGAATTGGGTAAATGTGTCTTTTTGAAGGACAGGTTCTGACATAAAATGATGCCTTGATCTAATCGAACGAATGTTGTAGAAAAGCATGGACAATCCCAAGGCCACAAGTTCATCTTAACGTTTCTGTGTTCCTGTATCCACTGTGCACAACATGAGATTCATGTAGCTTTTCTGGATTCATATAATTCAGTATTAGCCACATTTTGCAGGACCACAAATTAACTTTGTCAGTTAATTGAACATGGTATTATCACCAAAACATTTCTATGTAGGTAAACCTCCCCCCAACATATCACTTAAATAGCCCTCCCTTAACTCCTCATATGTCATAACCTGTACCTGTGTGTTATTTTGTGTTGCATTTGAACTCTAATTTAACGTACAGCGATGTGTAGTATACTGGTGCTATATAAAAAAAGTTATTAATAACGATTGTGGGAACATCAATAAGTCTTTCTCCATCACATGTAGTTTAAAGAGAGTTTAGATTGCCCTTAACATATAATGGCATCCCAAAAGAACATTTGCTGTTGGTGTAACATATGTGCCTAAGCCTCTCCATTTCTCCCTCGATGCTTATATTTGAGTCATAAAGTTTTTCCAGGTTTTTTAGCTAAAATTCTTTTGGGTGCTTTGAACTCAATTTCTGAGTATTACATTTTAAATAGTTTCAATGAGATAAAAATGAAAAAGTGTATTGATGGAAATTGTAAGATGCTGGTCAAGGTGGTATTGTTTTGAATTCTTCAAAACCAAAAATTAGCTAAAGGTGGGTTTACTTGTCAAGATTTTTTCGTTCGATGGACGATGAACGATTTTTTGGTTCGTTGTACAAAAATCTGAAACGGCCATTTGCTCCGATGGATTTTTTTTTGTTCGATATCAGACAAAAAATTGTCCACAAGGTGATCGGACATGTTGGTAAACTTTCATCTGTCGTTTATTTTTCGTGTAAAAAACGAATGCTCCTTATTTTTTCATTCGTGTTTCCAAAGATTATTTTCATTCGATATTTGCGTCGGTTGTACAAGAATAAAAAAAAATCTAATTACCTTCGATAAATGGACGAACGAAATCCGATAAAAAAAACTAAAAAAAAAATCGAATCTGAAGTTGGACGAAACAAAAATCTTGACGTGTAAACCCACCTTAACACATCAAACAGACCTAAAGCAGCCTTTCTAAACTTTAAAAAAACACTGTTAATGGACAATCCAGGTGAAGGGGGAATGAACAAATCACAGCTTCTCTGAATATTTACCACCTGCCTTAAGCTACAGGAGTTGTCTAATAAAACTGAAGCCTTGCTATCAGAGGTGTATTAAAGACTTCATTATATGCAGTTAAATGTGCAATAAGCAAGTATTATCTTTGGTACAGCTAAACCTCTCATGTTTTTAAGGTGAAATTCAGTTAAATGGAAATTTTACATCTTACATTATAGATAGATTTTTTAATCAATTTCGATCGATCTTGGTTGATCGACCCATGTGGACAGGAATCAATTTCCAGTCGATTGACTGGAAAATTGAACGGTTTAAGTAAATTTTACTCCTATAGGTCCTTGAGAATTGTTTATATTGAAAGGTATTAAATAGTTTCATTAGCTTTAGAAGAGATGTTTGAAAGTTTGTAAACAATATTATATCATCTGCACATATATGCAGTTTGTGTATGTAGTCAGCCACTTCTAATTGATTGATGTTGTAATATTGTTAAGAAGGATGATTATCAAAACAAAATGGGAGAAATTACAGCCATTACCCCATGATCCCCCACAGAATTGTAGGTCAAAGCCCTTTTTTTTCAGCAGACACATAGGTAGGGTATGAAAACAGTTACAACGCTTTTCCATCAAAAGTTTAATCCATCAGCGTTTTTCCATCAAAAGGTTAGAAGTTTCATAGGTATGAGAGGTAGATCAAATGTTGCTGTACATCACAAAGGATATTTTTCAAAAATGTAAAAAAATTGGAGGTAAAAGCTCAAACTTTCAGCACTGAGCTGTTTACAGCAGGAGCTAATTTAGCCAACCATCTCAGTGTGGAAGTCAATGCTCTATATGTGTCATACACAAAGCATCTTTTATAAGAGTGTACTATTAACAAAATAGAAGGCATGCTATGGCCCTGTAATACCACTTTTATAGAGTATCAACTGAAAGTGTATTAAATGCTTAAAATATTACATTTATAACATTTAATATAAATACATTAATAGCCATTTGTGAAATGGCTATTAACAAAGCAAGACAATGAAATGACATGTGTGAAAAGATTAAGTGGAATAAAATGCTTGTTTTTCAAAAGAAAAACAAATAAAAAATACCAGTGCTTTACTAGCTACGAGGCAACCACTATATAAAAACAATGATGATCATCTAGAAAGTGCTAATAAACATACTTGATATATTAAAATAAAAAAAAATACTGGCAATACTGGAAATTTCTATTTGGCTCACCATTATTATTTTTTAAAACGGAAAAGTATTTGAATTTGACCAGTTAAAAAATATTTTGTCAAGCATATATGCTAAGTAAAATGAAATATAGATGGTCTATTGTCACTAGGATTTTAAACTCTATTTTTTTTCAAAAGTTACTTGTGCTGAAATTATAGTTTAAAGACATATATTAAACTGATTATTGCTTTCAGAGAAACAGTCCATCATATTTATAATTTCATTTTACAGTTTCATAACTGCTTGACAGACAGTCCTACTAACCAACATTTTTTTCAGCATTGCAAGGCATGATGCATACTAAATTGTTCTTTGGGAATAACTATTGCTAGTGCTTATCCTTATTATCTGTATAAGTATACATCTTCATGACATATATAGCAACTACTGAATATTTTTTCTTCTATTTATTCTTTTTAGAAATAATCAGAATAAAATCTAAGAAGAAAAAATATTTAAAAGCATTTCCACATATATGTATAAAATACATTTCAGCCTCCTCGCAGACTTAATACTGTACCAAAGTGCCGGTTAGGGGCAGAGAGTCATGTACCCAAGGTAACGTCAAGTCCAGCACCATATCCCACCGTTTCCTGAGGAGGAGGTGTCATCAAGAAATGTACGGGTCTCCTCTATCATGTATATCTCTTTAAAATTACCTATGTATTTCTTTATAATATTTATCAGATAAAATGTTGATGTATTTATAAATACCTGAAATCACTAAAACTCCTAGCCTATTACAATTAGTGATGGCCGAACTGCCCGCAAGGTGGACAGTTCGGCCGCGAACAAGCATGTTCGCCTCCTTCTCGCCGGCGGACAGTACGGGTGTTCGACCCGCCGTGTCCGCCGACGAGAACGAGCCCTCTATTCTTCCTGCGGTGGGATCATTAGCAGCGAGATCCCGCCGCAGGAAGAATCTTTCACTGAAGACCGGGTAGAGAACCCGGTCTATCAGTGAAAATCCGGCTCGTAAACCCGGATGTGACATCAGTGACGTCACATCCGGGTAGCACAACCAGGAACTATGCGTTCCAGGTGCCGGATTTGACGTCACTGACGTCACATCCGGGTGTACGAGCCGGATTTTCACTGATAGACCGGGTTCTCTACCAGGTCTTCAGTGAAAGATTTGGGGAATTTGAATATGTCCGCGAACGGGCGGACGGCGGACCTTTTTAAAAGTCCGCTCCGCCCGTTCGCGGACGGACATGGCACTTGTTCGGCCATCACTAATTACAATGTGCAAAGTATATGTGTTTGATAAAACAGGATGTATATATAGAAACCTCATTGAAGTCACTGCATTATCATTATAAATATTTTAATGATCAAATAGTGTTCACTCTTTTTGAGTTTATAGTATTTCTCAAAGACATTTTCTTAGTTTATTTGAAATAATGTATGCTTATTGCAACTATTTCAATACATTTAACCTTGCCGATAATAAGGTATATTTAGTTTACATTTGATATTTGTTATCAAAAACTAGCTTTTTTTGTTCAAAGATACAAAATTTTAATAAAAGGTTAGAAATAATAAATGATGTTAGAATGTGAGGATGTTATAAGCCATACTCTGCATTTGTTAATGGAAATTTGTTGATTAATGAAATGTTCCTACATTCGATTAGAATAAAATGTCATGACATGTATGTAAGAACATTTCTCAGATCTTAAAATAATTTCCCAAGTGGGATTAGATGATGCCCACAATTTGATGCATCATTATGAATGTCAAGCTGAATATTGCTACATGCACAGAGGTACCCATGCAAGCATCTTGTACCATTGTTTGATCTACCCCCAGCAAATAGTGGGACATGGTGCCCATGTGATAAAATAGGCTGAATCGTATACCTTGCTGCATGAGAGCTCCAACTCCAAACCAGAAACTATTTAGCAAGGTGAAATTGTTTTCCACAACATCTGAGTCAGGATTGCAAGGGTGTGGGTTATACCATTCATATGGACTAAACCTGCGGCAAGTGAAGGAAAAAAAAGTATTTTAAAGCAGTAGGAGGAAGAGAAGTCCACCAACATTCACTGCAAAAGAACAGAAAAAGAGTTACGGTACATCAACATTTAAACAGTATTTTAAAGTGTCATTAACCAATAAATAATATAGCATAAACAACTAAACAATTCATGTATACATATTTTTTTGTAACAGTGCATACCTTTAGATTACATTTAAAGAGAAGATTTAAATCAAAATAGTAACTATGATGTATCTGTAGTATGCCCATTATACAAGAAAAATCTAGAGAAATCTTAAAAAATGACTCACCAAATATTACCCCATGCTTTACATACACTGATAAACAATATGAACTATTAACTAGAAGGATAATATGATATAAGCTATAACATATGCACAATAACATTGCTTGGCACTTGTTTCATAAGGAACTTATTTATTAAGCAGTGATCTTTTTGAATCTTTTAGGGTGTTTAAATTACAGAGAATAATTAAACCAACAGTACATGTTTGATGAAAGTAATTTTTGATGTGTATTTAAAGGCAAATCTTTATTGTCACCTTTGAGAAATGTTATCTACAAAAATGAAAATTTTTCCTAAAGTACAATATTTTGGGAGACAGATGATACCCTTAGCTAGCTAATAAACCTTGAAAGAAACACAACTAAATTCACCTAGTCAATTATCCCCTAAAACACTCTTTAACTGAGACAGATATGTCTAAAATTAGATAAAATAAGAACTCCCCTGCTATCATGTGTGTGATTGATCACAAAAGGAGTGTACAATACAAAACAATACCTGATATTTTGGTTCCCATCCAATGTAATGGCGATCGAACAGGGATTTACAAACATGTTGATCAATTGTCATGCACACTTGCCACAATCGCTCGTTTGGAAATCGAACAAAAATAAAGCCGTGTATGGGGATTTTAAGTAAGTATGAGATATGAATCTGGTCTCTGAGTTAGTTACCACAACACCTCCAAACTCTGATCTCTGTCTCTACAGATCAATTATTTCTAAAAGCAAATTTTAGACGCCCAAAGAGAGGATCTAAGACCCAATAAAGCGTGTGTATTTAATAACTGAAGTTAGCCAAAAAAGGGAATCATTTCAGCTCATATTGATACAATAGAAAAGTACATTCATTGTAGGCTGTTAACTGTCATTTTGTCCACCTCCACATCTTGAACAGAAAAACAAATAAATGTATTATTTATGTGAGATCACTGTTTATTAATGTTTTTCTTAATGTTGTATTTCCAAATAAAACTTTAGTACTGCTGTCTCTCACAGATGTAAATATGATATAATGAATAATGAAAACGCATCCCCACTTAAAAAATAAAAGATAAGCTCGACTGTATGCATGCAAAGAAACAATTTAGGACAACAGAGTAAAAGACACTGACTAATTAAAGATGTTTGAAAGTCTAATTACTTTGCTAATGACACAGTGTTTTCTCCTCAACTTCTTCAATTTTAAAAGCCACTTTGGAACTGAAATGCTATTCATTCCCCTCAATTGTGTGAATATCTTTCATTTAATCAAAACTATTTGAATAAGGTTTCTGTCACTTCAGAGAATTCAATTTTCTTTACTATATTCTTTCCAAGACATTAATATTCAGAGGATCAAACACTCCATTTTCACTATACTAATACAATATAAGAACACCTCCTGTCTTAAAAGCCTGTACTTGAAAAACAAAGAATTTTCATTTCACACTCTATAGATAAACTGTCATATTGTTCACAGGGCTGATTAGGAAGGTTATAATTAAAAATATGACAAAGAATATGACCCAATTTATTTGTCATTGTGATAAGGCTCATGAAAGTTTATTTTATTCTTTGGCTGTTCAGATTTGACTTAATGCTAAAAGTTATGAAAACTGCAATACTCTCCAGTGATTTCTCTAGAGAGTGGAATGTTGAAACAATTTACTGCAGCTCAAGTGTACCATACTGAGGAAATAAAACCAATATGCATTTAGATCCGTAAAAGTGACTGGAAAATACAGAGAGACAGTGACAGAACTCTAAAAAAAACAATCTATACTACAAACACACAAAAGGCAAATTAAAAATAAATATAAAAATAAATATATAAGAAAGTTGATATATAATCCCTTAAAATGTTGTCTATGAATAAATTAAGTATCCATTTAGATGGGAAATGGACAATGGTAATTTCCTAGAATCGTGTGCTTCAGTACTGTGCATCATCATGGTATAAATTTTCATTATGTGCCTAAAAGCCTCAAAATAAATAAGCATTTCCCAAATTTACGATCAGGGTTATTTGATTAAGAAGAAAATCAGTATGGGACAAAACCCTGCATTTGCTGTTTTACTCAAACTAAGTGGTGAATAGAGCTCTTAGCATATTGAAGATCATAACAATTTTTAGCCCTCTCCAACCAGCATGAACAGAAAGTGGTCTAGTTAAATAAAACAGGAGGCCTGGTTCTCAATTGTCATTGTTTTTGTATTGTGTGGATCCCAAACTTAATGCCTGATATGCAAGGCTCCTAAATAAACTAAACGTATTATAAGAAATGTTAAGGGTTAAGCTAGGCATACACGGCTTGATATTGTAATAGATTTGAAAATCCGCGCCATGAACGCTCCCCAACCTATTAAATTGTAAGCGAGATCGGGCAAGGTCCTCCACTTCTCCTGTGTCATAACCTGCACCTGTGTTACCTTACGTTGTCTCAACTCTAATTTATAGTAAAGCGCCGAGTAATATGTTGGCGCTATATAAATAAAAGATAATAATAATACTCAAACCCATTACAAAATTTGAGCTCATGTGATAACCATTATTGTCATTGAAATGGGAAGGTTGTTTGTGGGCTTGTCTCTCAGATCCCTCCAAAAAACTTGTGTCTTGGTGATTTTTAGCTAAGAAAGGTATCACTTAAACTCCAAATGTTCTGTATGCAATGATAGCTAAAGCTGGGCATAGACGGATCATTTTCCATTCAATTGCTCAGCCAACCAACCGGGCATGATGTTTTTGGGTTTGGTAAATCCAACTCAAAGAGCCTTGGCATTCTATAGTTCATAGGAAAACAACTTTTACATGAAATTTGAAGTTGAAATGAGGGGAGATATAGACAGTATCACCACCTCTTGAATGCAGCTGGGGTGACCCTTACTTTAAGGTGTTACATACTAGCTATGTGGATTTCAGAGAAATAACCTAATCACAGGCATCTGACTTTATGTACAGTGTGTAAGGAAAGTATTAACAGTACATCACTTTTTCACATTTCGGTGTGTTACAGCCTTATTCCAGAATGGATTAAATTCATTTTTTTTCTCAGAATTTTATATACAACATTTCATAAGGACAATGTGAAAAAGTTTACTTGAGATTTTGGCAAAAAAACCCTAAGAAATCACATGAACATAAGTATTCACAGACTTAGTTCCCCAAAAAATAGTAGTCTTGTATATCAGCCATAAAGTCTGGGATCCATATAGCAAAAGAAAAACAATGACATTTGAAAGCCATTCTCCTGTTTTTCTATACCAGACCAATGATTTTCTCCCTAATACTTCAGGGGTCTGCTGCACCTGAACCCTAGCTGATCTTGTAAATCATCCCCAAGGCTTATCACCCCAGATAAGGATAAAAATGGGACCTCATGAATTTAAGATGTGTATGCATGTGTGAATAGAAACCTTTAATTTCCTTAATCTTTCACTTCTAAGAGTTGCAATAAATTTAAGTTAAATCGTATCATCTTATATTGACACTTGCAGAGTATAGAAGACTCTTATGTATTTTAGCAACAAGACTCCTAGTATTTGTATGTAATTACTGTACGTATATATGGATTTTATGTTGGTAAATGTATTAGCATTTATTAAGGTCCCCATACACAGCACGATTTTATGTTCGATTTACATTTAAGGTTTACAGCATTCGATCGCCAAACTATCGAACGTGCACAGCGATCGGTCATTTAGGAATTGAATGCTGCCCACCTAAAGCATTTGATCCTGCTAGATGGAAATGTCGATCAAACAGAGATCCGACATGTTAGTAAATGTTCGATCATCATTACTTTGGATGGGTACCGATGGTTACCGCCATGGATCTATTACCCCAGATAATAAACATCACTTTATGATCATTCTGTGATTCTTGTGTCACCCTATTGCACACAATTGTACAAAAATCGCAGAGTAATCAAGCCATATATGGCAGGCTTTAAGCATAACTGAAGGCCTACTGGAACTCCAAGGTATGTAAACACGGATATAGCTTTTTCACTTAATTGGTTAGTGAATTGTATGTTTTATTTTTTACCAAATGACAACTTATTTATGCTGCTTATTTACAAGCTCGGTTCTCGGTTTTGTTACAATATGGGAGAGGAAAATACATCACTTAAAATATTTAAATGGGAGATTTAATCAAAGAAAAGAATATAAGTAATATTCAAGCCATAATGTCACTGGAATTAAGTAGAATAAAATTACCATAATGTATGAAGCAACCTAATCACTGTTAAAGCAACTTCATAAAAATACAAAGTGTGCAGCGCACAGCCAAAGGCTCAAAATGCAAGCTATTTGGATTATAATAAGTAATGAATCTAATTTTGGCTAATCAAAGGCAGGATTTGGATGGAATATCTTGAGATCCAGAGCATTATGAAGCCAGACTACAACTATTTAAAATGTGCATATTCCAAAGCAGTATAACTATATTATAAATGATTTGCCATTGCAAGTTGTATTTGTAAGCAAATTAAAAAAAACATACAATTTTTTAATAGGATATCGTTTAGAATTAGCTTTCATAATTGTTTTGCTTGCCTACACTTAAAGCAGCAGACAATATGGAAGCTACCAACATTTTCAGCCTGTTTTTTTGGCATGAAGTAAGTGGAAATGCCATAACAGTAGATGTATTGTAAAGAAAATAATTTGTGTTATAAGTGTTTCTATTGCAATCGTTCCCACCAAAAAATGTTACCCCCTCTATGTTTACCTTTTGACTATATTTAGTACATTTGCATAACATTGATAAATATATCAATATGTTTTGAGATTGTATTGATCTAATGTCTCTGAGTGGAACTTGAGTCTGCTGGACAACTGCCATGGTATCTGGTAAGATAGACCTCATATCCATCTCCTTCCTGTCAAATCAGTCTTTACCATTGTTGTTGTTATGTTTAAATATTATTTAAACATAACAACAGTATTAAACAGTATTAAATACACTATTTTGCTATATCAGCTATTTGATTGTATGTTGTGGAAACATAAAAATATTACACAGTTAATGGACTCACAAAACCATGCAGTTGAGGGAATACAGGGCTCAATATTTGAGCCGTTCGCGTTATCGGCAGCCAGCAGGCAGCCCAGCTGATACTTTGGATGGGGTCACACGGTCCCCATTCAAATTATAGGATATTGAACAGGGTTTTCCAACATGTTGGAACCCTGTTTAGCTAAACAAGATATATTGATCTCATTTAAAAAAGGCATACACAGGTTGATTTTCTAACAGACTTTAGCACAGCTGAGCACCGTGAACGCACACGGCAATCGGCTGTGCCAAAATCTGTGAAAAAATTTACACGTGTATTCCTAGTGTAAGGGGAAAAAAATCACTATTTTAGTTCAGGACATTTATAGTTGTTCTGGAAATTGTACAGGCATTGGTAGACTTTTCTGCATTGTCCTATATAAGCAAGTGTTAAGCCGGGAATACAGGGCTCGATATTTGAGCCATTCATGATATCGGCAGCCAGCAGGCAGCCCAGCTGATACTTTGGATGGGGATACACGGTCCCCCAAAGTATAGGATTACGAACAGGGTTTTACAACATGTTGGAACCCTGTTCGGCTGAGCGAAATCTATTGATCTCATTTGAAAAAAGACATACACGGGTCGATTTTTTCACAGACTTTAGCACAGTTGAGCACTGTCAACGTGCATGGCACTCGGCTGTACCACAATCTGTGAAAAAATCGAAATGTGTATACCTAGCTTAACCACCCTAGCGTTATGGACGGCAGCACCTCGTCCAGCGCTCCAACTGCTGCTA
>CM070035.1:88254155-88272813 GCA_036250615.1 Ptychadena robeensis | reverse complement strand
ATGGTGCACTTTTGGTACAGAAATCTGGACCTCAGCAGTGCGCTAGGGAGGTTAAGGGGTAAAAATCACTATTTTTGTTCTATCTGAGAAAGAAAAAAAAACGTAATGAGAATTCAATTACACAATGCAAGACAATGATAAATAAACGTTATCCTTAAGCGATGTTAAAGCCATATGACTTTATAATGAAAGGGCAGATTTGTTTATGTAATCAAGTGTTTTTTTTCTGTGAAAAAGGATGTTAGGTCTTTGTTCTGACACCAAATGTCAGTCACTTAGTGTTATCTAATCTAAAGTTCCAGTTCCTGCCAGCTTTTAAGAGAACAAAATGAGGTGGAAAGGTTAATAATTAACAGCATCATCAGGTTAAACAAGAACAATCAATATTCTGCCACTGTTTCCACTATATGCTGGCTACTAAATCTCTTGGGAGTCTCAAAGAATGAGTGATTTTCTTCACTTACTCTGAAAATGTTCTATTTAAAAACACTGCAATAGCTTCTGCAATGGCTTGAATGTTAGAGGACTATTTATGTGCTATAAATACTCTAAACTACCTTTCCAAGTGTATTAACATACGCTCCTCTGCATTGTAGGTGTACCTTATTATAATTCTTTAGGTTTAATTCAGATTATGTTATAAAAAAATAACATTAGTGTGCAAATGTTCACGATATCTCATTGTTTAAAATACAACATTTTTAAAAAGAAAAACAAGAACATTTATTAATGTGTTACAAAATAAAAACAATCACTTCCAGGAGTTCTACATAGATCATCAGTTGTTAAGCAAACCTTGGGGTTTGTTTTATTAAGTTCTTTCTCTCACTTGCTTTTGCAATGGAAGGTCAGCCTTCATTTAAACCTCTTAAGCAAAACTCACTATTCATAAAAAGAAAGATGCATAGGCTTCTTTGTAAGGCTATGTCTCCACTGTGTTGGGTGATCTGTCGGAAGCCCCTGCGTTAAGTGCAGCGCTTGGCGGGGGTCCCAAAGGAGCACATGGGGAGCCTTACTGACCCTGAAAGTTTCATGATTATACTAACAATGGTTTAAGTGCTATGAATGTTCAAAGTTACAGTGTGACATATGTTTTGTTTCTACAGCACAGCTGGAGAGGGGGAGGGGTGTGTCCTCTCCTGAGTTTTTATTGGCTGGGGATGATGTATCTGTGGGAGGAGTTACAGGAAGCATTATCTGGCGGAGAAGCATCCCCATGTTGCCATGGTAACACTGCTGCTGGCGAAGGAGTGGAGAGATCTTTTGCTCTCCACTCTTTCGGCTCTGCAGGCTGGATAGAACAAACGCGATAGAACAAACGCGGGCCGTAGTTTGCCCACCGCTGTTCTAGCCCTTAATATTGCTGACATACATTCAAAATGATATTAAGAAAGTGGACTTTCCCATAATGCCCTAGTACATTAATGACCAAGGTGAGAACAGGAAACTCTGTAAACCATCTTGGCAGATATCTTTTAAAGCCTTGTAAAACAGAAACCATTTTAGAGAGTTAATTTGTAGTTTTTCCTGATATTGTAAAACCTAAATGGCTTCAGTCTTATAGTTTTCTTCTCATGCTTTGGTAACTAGAAGTTGTGTTGGGAAAGTGGGAAAGTAATTTGCGCTTCAACTTCGACTGTATTTCAACAGTCCAAGTTGAAATCATTTCTTAAGTAGTTGCTAATAAATACATTTTCTCAGATTGTCAAAGATTGTAAAACACAAACACAACTCTAAACACAAACAACACAAACACAACTATAAAACGTTGAACATTTTGAATATTTGGTGGTCATTTTTAAGGTTATCAATTTAATTTACAAACTAAGGCATACAAATGAGGGTTGAATTCTTAATTATTCAATTGAAACACTTTATGAATTATTATTTATGATTACATTTTAAAACATTTAATTAGGTCATGATATTTTCATCTCAATTAAAAGCACTGGGCATAAGACATTCAAACATCATAGAAAATAATTTGCTGGTATATATCAATTGGTTTCTTTGTATCCAATACTTATCACTTATGAAATATCAATATAACCACTCTCATAAAGACTCTATAACCTAACCTTTTTAAAGAAAAGGGTGTAAGGGTTTTGTGGCAAGTTCGTTCTGCGGTCAATACAAAAAATATCTATTTTGCTAAAAAAAATTAAATCCACAGGTCCAATGAGCTTCTGCATAACCAACTGGGTACATCCTATATGTTTTTTTAGAAATACTAGGAATCACTGAGCACAGAATACTAAAGAGGATGTCTCAAAGTATTCTACTACTTCAATCAACTTAAATTAAACTTAAACAAATTTATGTTTTTAGCCTGATTAGGTTGTTGAAGCACACTTACAATTTCTTCCTAATCAAGTTTAGAAAAGATGCTTCTTTATTCGATACTTATACTTCACTTCCTTGTTCATTGTATTAACCATATTGATTAGCCCTTTTTTAGGAATGTATTGTTAATATAACCCATTTAACTGCATGTCCTACAGAATGTATACAATATGATTTGACGTGACAAATGTCCTAAATGAAATATACTTAAAGTCATACATTTTCATAAATTGCCTTGGTGATAAAACCATTAGTGTTGGCCGAACCTCAGCAAGGTCCGTTCAGGAACAGGCGGATCGGACTTTTTAAAAAGTCAGACGTCTGCCTGTTTGTGGGCAGATTCTAATTTCCCGCCTATATGTGGGGAATTTGAATCGGGAAAACCGGAAGTGATGTCAGTGACATCACATCCGGCACCTGGAACTGTAACGTAACTGAACTGAAAACCATACACCTCCAATTGTATTTTGAAATAGAATTTACAATATGAAAAATTTTTGTAAACTGATTACATGCAGGCTTTGGATTAGTGACTAGAGATGGTCGAAATGAATAAAATTAGATTCTACTTAAATTTCGACTTTTTTCGAGTCGAAATTTCTAAAGTCGAAAATTCGCATAACGCCAAAAATTTGCATAAAACACTATAAAATTAGCATAAAGCCTAAAATTCGCATACGGTCAAAAATTCACATAAGGTGGAAAATTTTGATTTGTATGAGCTTGAGCTATAATAGCAGAATCAGTGTACATAGTAGCAGAGCTGAGATTTAAACCCAATTTATACACAAACTTGACATGTTAGAGCAAAACTTATTGTTTTCAAATGTTTCCCCAACCCTTCTCTACAACTCCAGCAATTTTTGTGAGGATACCATTTTCAGGGGCTTTGCAATAAGCTGACAAAGTTACGTAGCACCATGCGAATTTTCGCCAATGCGAATTTTCTAATCACTCCCGCATGCGAAAATTTTAAATAAAATGGCGATATTCGCATGCGAAATAGTGGCACGGCAAATCAAAAGCAAAGTTCTTTTTTAAGTTGAAATTTCGATTTCAGTCGAAATATCAGGCTGATTTTCTACTTTTTCGGCGAAAAGTCAAAATGACCCCATCAAAATTCGACTATGCGAATTTTCTGTGAAAAAGTCGACATTTCTACTTAAAAATTCGCACTGCGATTTTTTCGACCATCCCTATTAGTGACTTTACGTGTACTGATACAAAGGTTAACTTATGTATAGCTTAACCTCCCTAGCACACCGCCTGTACCGCACCGTTTTTAACAGTGTGGTACAGGCAATGGCAGCAGTGTACAAGGTACACTGCCTGCCATTTCCTCCCTCCCCCCTCCCCTCTCCACACAGCCAGTGTCATTCATGACACTGGCAGTGAGGTCTGAAGAGCAGAAGCCCCTCCATTAACATAGAGGTCTATGGCACTGCTCACCCTCGCCCTCTTCCGCGTCACCGTGACGCGATCAGTGAAGCCACAGAGCCCCGGAAATGCTGCGGCTGGAAGCATCGTAGCTTTCCGGGGATATGCGGCTTTTATGGGAGCCCAGCTCATCCAGAGTTTGTTCTTCACACAAACTCTGGACGAGATGGGCTCGTGATGAACACTAAGGAGGTTAAACAATTGGAGACAAGTGATGGCCGAAGGCAAGGCAGACAGTTTGGCAGTGAACATGTAATGTTTGCTTATTTTCTCCCTCTGAACAAATTTTTATTATTTTTTCCCTCAAACAGGAAGTGATGCCAGTTCCGGTTCCTTATTCAGTTTTTCTGATTCAAATTCCCCGCGAATATGTGGACATCGAACCTTTCTAGTCTGATCAAAAAGATGTTAGGCCATCAGTATTGGAGGCTAGGTAACTAAAACCATGTCCTAGAGGTGAGACTAGAGGTGATTGTGAAATTTCAATTTGCTAAATTTGAGTTGATTTCAACCCAACTAAACATGATAACATCTCTAGAATTGCTGGAGATGTAGAGAAGAATTATATGTATTGCTTTAGCACAAGTAGTTTTTGCATGAATTAAGTTCAAGGTCAAGTCTTAATGTTTCCAGTCAACATTATGACTTTGAACTTTGAATGTAAGCAAACACATCATGTTCCATAACAATTCCTATAACCCTTCCCTAAATCTACATCAACAGTTCTATCGATAAAACCATATCCAGGGACATTTCAATTAAGTTACAGTCAGTTACATTTTTTGAAGTTTTACGGCCAACTCTACCACAGACAGTTATGCTTCCGATCATTCATCTCAACCTATGCATAAATACTTGTGCTAATTACTTTTCTGCATGTGTAAATCAAAATATATCACAGGTGATCGTGTTGTCATATAATAAAACAATTACAATTAAAACAATAGTATAAGAAGACTGTAAAGCCTACTTTTCCTGAGACAGGAACCAAATACTACTCTATTGAATATAATTCTTTCAATAAACTCAGACACCTGAGATTTGTTCATCTCTGATTTCCCCAAATCTCTCAGTAGGTCCTACTGCTGACCTACACACACAATACAGGTCAGTAGTAGGGGTTGCTGAGGACTAAGGAAATTAGTACTCCCAAAATTGATTTGTTATCCTTTGGACCTTGTCTATTAATGAAAAGAGGGGCGTTTAGTGATATAAACAACAGAATCACCATTTTCCTTTACAACAATGTCTAATTGACATGTTTTTTGCATACTGTTGATCTTTTGCGGTTCATACTTTGGAACAATTCTAAATTACTCATGCATATGTATTAATCTGAACATTTTTATGCTGTATGGTGTACAGTGTTCACTTACCCACATCTTGATTTAGAGGATAACTATTTTGATGCATATTCTGAACCAACTTAGATGACAGTTGTTGCACTTTCCTCATTAGAAATCATAAAACGCCAGTAACAAGCAATAGCTCAATTTTTTCATCCTTGCTTCAAATATAATAAACACACTAAAAGTGATTTTTTTTTAATTTTTTTTTTAAAGAAGATAAAAAAAAATCTTGCAGCATGGCTAGAATTGCCATTAAGCAAGACATATAATCCAAACTTGCTGGAAATGTAAATGGATGAATGGGGATATAATACAAAAAAAGTATTGCTCTAACACAAATAGTTTTTGCATGACTTTGAACATTATATATGCAAAAACTAGATGAGCTAGAACAATACTTTTTTTTCCAATGCTCCCACGACCCTTCTCTGCATCTCTACATTTTGGTGATAATACCATGTTCAGAGGCTTTGCAATCAGGTTACAAAATCAGTCAAAAAATGAGACCATCTTTATACTAGACTTCAACAGGCCCATATAGAATATTAACTACTACTACTATTTATTGGACTACAAAATGCACCTGAATATAAGACACACCCAGTTTTTAGAGCAGGAAAACCAGAAGAAAAAATATTTCATGTGTTTAAATGAATTAGGTAAAAATCCCATGCACTAGAATGCACACTTCAGGCATCTCCTCTTCTTCACACAGGGAAGGGAGGAGGGCTCAGCGGGGAATCTGCAAAAATAATCCATACACACTGTGCATTGGTTATATCTGTAGGACTGTACAACCAATACAGTTCAGATGGGAGATCCGGCTGTGTGCAAATCTCCCATCTGCCAGGAGAGTTGGCAGAGAGCCTCGGGTGGTCACACATTCAGATTACAAGACACTGGCACCTTTTTGGGGGGTGAAGGAGTGTGTCTTATAGTCCGAAACATACGGTTATATAGTCTGAAGGTAAAAGGCTTCTGCTGTAATAATCCTTTGTGACATGTCATCGGTGCAGTCCATATACAAATTGTATTTGTAAAAACACATTGCATTTAAAAAAGTATTAATACATATATTTACATTTTATGAGAAACGTATTTGTATGAGTTTACCTTTATTGTAGGCACTTTAAGATGATTACACTAAATGCCACATTTATATTTTTTACAAAAGCGGTATGTTTCCCTTCAGTTCTGCCTCGCCCCGCACATTGCTGCCATCATCAATGATGCCAGAGGTGTGAGGACCTAATATGGCAAGGACACTCTCACCTTTCCTGCTGTCAGAGAAGAGCATCCAGAAAAAAGAGCCAAGGATGATAGTGCAGGCTGGTAACCAATACCACTAAAAGTAATTAAACTCTACCTTAACGCTAGAGAGGTTAAAAAAAAAGCATAATAGTTATTTTTAGTCTTTGTAATTTAGTATAAAAACACTAGTTACTGATCTGTGAGGAATATAACGTCTGCTTATCAGCTTGGAAATGTACTTTTCTTTGATATACAGTAAATGACTTTGGATTTTTTTACTATATTCGATTCTATAGTACTAAAATCATGTTGGTGTTCTTCTTTGAATTTCTATAAATAAAATGTAAAATGTGTTTCTTGGCTAACCAAATCTTTTTGCTGTATTTATTACATTAGATGCATTGGGAAATTTTTTGTGGGAACAATTTTCAAGGTTTTCCTGCCATATATCACTTCAATGTGCATATTCAACGCTAAGCATAGATTCATAAGCCTGCACAAATTGATCTATGTGATGAGGTAAACCTTAGGGCACATGAGTCTTAACTGTAACTGGCATATTATTCCAGTATGACAACAGCTTCTCTGACAGCAGATTATTTCAGCGATGAATATCCAAGCTAAACAGTATGCATTTTTAAACTGCATAATATTTCACAGCTGCCTTTCAATGCACATTAAATGTCATACCTTGCACTGACAGGTAGGCAAACCTGTTGCATTCTGAATGAACATTTCTTTACTTTATTGACATTAACAGGTAGCACTGAAATACAAGTGCAAATGTTCTATTTTTCCAGAGGTAGGAGCATTTTTCAGAATTAAAACATGTTTTTGCCCATCCAGGTTCATTGTTAATGCTTGCTCTAATCTGTACATACTCTATATGAATATAAATTATCAAATTTAGGGCTATCTAAGTGTTGTCCTCGAATGCTGCTTACACCAAGGTTTTTCATCAAGCACAACATTTTAATTAGTGTCTCCTCTGAATAGTTTTAAGCAGACTAAGACTATTCCAAGATAATATTTGTTGATCAGAGGTCTATCACTTCTATAATGTGACCTCTGGCTATATCCTATATTTCACCAACATTAGGCTGCAGCTTGCATGTGATGGAGGAATCATAACTTTTCAATGGTAAATGCAAATAGTTTAATCTGGTCTAAATATATGTATACAATAAATATATTTCTTGGTAAACATAACTTTTACTGAAAAGTAGTAATTGCTGTCCTGCTTGCTGCCCAATGGGCAATTATAGCTTAGTTGCTAGAAGCATCAAACACCATTAAAATCCATAACTCCTTATCTACAAACTAGTTCCAGGACTGTGACTCAGAAAGTGAAGACATTGGATCCATGTGACACTCAAGGAAAATAGTCAAAAAGAGGGATTCAAAATGGCAATCTAAATGTTTCAACTGTAATGAGATCACATGTTTTACATTTTCTGTGACATTTACTATACTAAAAGTGGAAATAATGTTTTCTCTATTGTTCTCAGATAAAAATTATTTAACATCAGGGTAATAGTTAATAGATACACTTTACGGTGTGAATAAAGTATTTGAAGCAAGGTGAAAATATTATTTACATATAGTATAAGGGCGTATTGACCGAAAAGACGAATATACAGTACCAACACAAACTTTATACTGCGCTCCTACTTATAATTAAATTCTCGTTCAAAAATAAACTACAATAAGGAATCAGCAGAAAAAATATAGTTATTATGCACACCACAGTTACCCCTGCAATCACTGGTTATCGTTCATAAGGAAAATACAAAATGATACCTTTATTTCTAAAAAGCTATTATGGATTACTGTACAATGGAATATTAATCCAAAGTGCATTAATCATAATAGTTCAAAGTTAAGAAAGCTCTCACCAAGAATTGTTTCAAAGTCTTAATAAGTTTAACTCTTCTATATTTCTTGTGCATATGTCTTTTTGTATTGTGTTAAATGCCTGTTATAATAACATTTCTAAATAACAAATACAAAATAAAAAAATGGTACATTAGAGCTGTATACACATGCTAATTACTAATAATTTCAGGGAACAGTTCTTACGCAGGAATGGTCCTGACACAGACAGGCTATTAAACTCTCTCAAGCAACCAGGTTCTGTATGTCCAAATGAATAGAGAGAAGGTCTGCTGTGAGGACCACAATAGTCCTCAATAGTGGTCATAGACACTTGTACACAAGCTAAATTTTACTAGAGACAATCATGATCAGAAATGATTATCTTGGGCAGGAAAAATCTAACCCATATACAAGGGAAAAAATTTGTTGCCAGAAATGGCCAAGAGAAAGTTAATTGCTAACATAAATGTAAAAGTCTGTTTAGAAATTTTACATGCTTTTAGTCAACTACTTAAAGATTTAGACTAAGAGCCAGAATTTGTTTTTGGCATTTGTTTTTGTGAATGGGTAAAACCCTCCCCAGAGTTATTTAGGATGTAAATACTTATTTGGCATTATATAATATTTTCCATATATTCCACAGATAGTCATATGATTTTTTTTAACATGGTGTGACTTTTTTTTTTTTTTTATCACGTTATTGACTAGACAACTCACTGATTTTATTGTGGCAGTTGAAATAAACCTATGCTTAAGCCCTTGTTTCCCTTTGGAATTCATTGGTCTTTTAATCTTCATTTGTTGATCTGTTCTACTCTTGTTCTACTTATTGTAGCACTGAATCAGCTCTGAAAAGGCAATGCTCAAGAGGCCTTCAAAAGCTGAGCAAGCAGAAATGAAGGCAGCTAGCACTGACGAAAAATAAATTGAACTAGAAATAAAGATGAACATACTAGGCCGATTTAAAGGAAAGTTACAAATACTGTATCTGTAAGTCATTTAATTAAGTAACAGTTTTTTTGTGGTTTTGTTTGTTTTTTAATCTATCTATAAGACAGCACTTTATAGTTATTGGCATTAGTAGTTAATTATTACACTTATTTGCCCTTGCTTTACAACTTCTATCATGCTAAATATATTAGCATATATAATTTGAAATACATCAAAAGTGCCTTATGGCAAATGCTAACTTAATCCGGAGATGTATGGAAATATTTCTCTAGCACACAATTCTTTGAATTGACTTTTAACTTAGATGTTCCTACAACCCTTCCTTACATTTCTAACAATTTTAGTTATTACTATGATGATGATTATGATTTTTTTTTATTATTATTACATATACAGTTGCTTTGCAATTACCACACAAAGTCAATTAGTCAAAATGTTATGAGCAGAAGTATATACTATATTTACCTTTGTTTCACTCCCCTGTCACTATGTTCAGCAGTAGGAGCTAAATGAAACAATAAAAAAGAAAAGAGAGCGTTGCCCCCCCCCCCTCTCTAGGGGATGAATATACAGGGCCATTAGCCCCCCTTACTTAGGCCCATGAAGATTAAAGTACATACAGAAAGTGTAGACACACTCCCTAAATAAATTAGTTAAATAAAAAAACAAGACATTCTATTTTAACACATAAAGATTGTATATATACCCAAAATTAAACCCAGCATTAATTTTGTTTACCAGTAATGTAGATCAATAATCAATCCCAATGACCCAATGTAAAATTTTTCCCATCACAGACCTGTTGCTAAATGTAGGGCAGTTGACAGAATGAGCTCAGCCTGCCTGCTCTTTTGGGTGTTGCATAGTCCCTGAACAATGAGGAAACGTTCCCAAAAAATATAGAATATGTAGATTTCGTAAAAATTTTGTTCAAGTTTAAGCTGAAATTTCAACTTAACTGCTTTTTTGGTGATTAAATCATGTTCAGGGGATTTTCAGTTAGGTCACAAATCAGTTAGTTGAATTTGACTGAAATTGTCTAGCCACCTTTCCCATAGATTAAAGGGTAGTTTCCTTAGAAACCCTGTTTTTTAAGTAATCCCTGATGTTAAACTTATTTTTTTAGGGATTGATCATGTCTTTGATCCAGTTCAAGCTGCAAGATTAGCATAGAATTTGCTTTGGGAGTTCAGAGTTCAAAAGCAAGGCTGAAGAACATTAAGGCTAGAGCTCCACTATGCGCTGGGATCCACTGATTTCCGTACAAGCCTCCATTCCTGTGGATGCATATTGCTGCATCGACCTCAACATGACAGAAGCTCCGACCAAGGGATCCAGAGTTCAGAGAGGCTGTGGAGACAGATGGGATTTTAGCTCATGTGGAGCCCTAGCCTATCTCATCAACTAACTCCTGTGTTGGGTGTTGCTATTTAATCATGTTATCACTACATTATTTTTGTCTCCTACTATTTAAGTAATGAAAAATTTATTTACTTGTCCTTGTAATGTCAGTTTTCTTGGTTAAGCCAAAATGAAGAAGCTATGCATTAAATAAAATCCTAATAAAAAAAGCCTAATTATGCTGTACTTGGTAATTCAACTAATGCAATGCCCAAAGAGTCACATCATTTGCTATTATCAGGCCATATAGATGCGTCTTTAAAAAAGCTGTAGGTGCACCGTTCATACTGAGCCCATTATAATTTTTGAATATATAAATTGCAATTACATTTACATAGATGTCACTGAGGATATTTTGAATTACCAAGAATGAATTCAGAACACTAAGGTATGCATTTAAATGCTTCTGTCATATTAAATATTTTGGCTGATAATCTCATACTCTTTTAGGGCAAAGAAATGAAAAGCTGTTGTATATAGTAGGAAATATTTTCTGAAGGCTAAAACCATCCGGAATAAATTGGGAATTCTATTAAATAAACATGGGAGCTAAATCAAAGTTAATGTATTATTTATTAACATAGCATAGTAACCTGCACGGAAAGATGGTTGGTGATGTAGCTCTTTTATGACTTAAAAAAGTGCCTCTTAAACTGCCTGAAAAACTGTTCAGATAGTAATGCTGTAATGGGAATGGAAATATTTTAGCGATATGTGAAATTGCTCTTTGGCTGACAGCCAGCACATGAAATGTAAAGCTGTTTTATAAAGTCAATGAAATGCGTCTCTGTAGTGTGATGCAAACACAGTATTCATATTTTGATAAGAAACATGAGGAAGAATTTTGATTCTTAAATAACTGTAGTAACAGCCACAAATTCAGTATTGTTATATCTATCAGAATACCCTTACTTCCACTACATATTATTTACTGTTCAACCTCATTGCATAGTAATATCCAATAATATCTGCAGCATAATTCCCTGTGCAGACAGAGACTGTATCATTGTGTATCATTGACATCATATTCCCAAGCTAGTGTCGACTGGTGAAATGTATACAAACTTTGGCGGCAGTGTCATCTTGTGGACATTCTGCCTATTTTTTCTAGAGACGGTGGAATTTCATTTTGAATATTCCACTACCTGATTTTGTTAGTTCTGGTACATAGATCTCAGTGGACCACTAGAGTAGTTAAATTTTTTTGGACCACTTTTGGCTTAATCCCTGTTTTTGAGAAGCATGCAACCCAGTTAAAGTGTTGTATTTATTGTTTTATGATAATGTGCTCTATTGCAAACCACAGTTAACTTATTCTGTGTGTCTTGGTTGCCACAGTTTAAGCTGTACCCACTTTTTATTTTAGCCTCTTTTGGTTTTGTTTGTTTGTCATGTTGACTGTTAATGTTTCAGAGAACACATTTTTTTTAAGTTGTTTCATGATGGACCCTTGTGTTCTTCAACTGTCTGTGACCTGTGTTGACATCATCATGACTAGTCAAATCAACTTGACTTAAAATCTTAAGTCATTAATGCAATTTTATGTTTATAAGAGCTGAAAATTTCAATTTTGATGGGAAGATGTTCTGAAGGTCTGACAAGGTTTAGCAAGCAGTTAAACTCCTCGCTTGTTTCCACAAATAAAAAAAATGTTGGCTTTTGGTATATAGACCTAATAATCTTTAAACAAAAATGTAACAACTATTAGCATTATTTTGGTGGGGTAGAGATTATTGAACTAATTTTGACATTTTGACAAGCTGACCTGATATCATCATCAAAAGTTCCAGAGATGTAGAGAATGGTTGTAGTTGTAGCACACATAGCTGTGACTAAATGCATGAAAAAAAATGTGCTAGAGTGGTGCATTTATTATGTAATGTTGCCACAACCCTTTTCTACATCTCTAGCAATTGTGGTGATTATATCATGTTCATTGGCTTTGCCATTAATTTCCAAATAAAGTAATTGAAATTTTGTGACTATCTCTAAAGTGAAGGTGCAGTATAAATGTTCATGTAAAAAGGATATATTCATGTAGTACTGGTACAGGATAGCACAGAAATATCTAACATTGCTTTTATTAATGTATGTTGGCATAGGTGCACTAAACATAGTGTAGTAAAGGGAACACTGCAACAAAACAATTTTTGGTGAGAGCCTTAAATGACTTGCATATGAAACATCAGAATATTTAAACAAAGCAGACTGTAGAGAACATGTGACTTTTGACAGTTACATATTTAGAAATAAAAGTGCATAACTGTCAAACAATCACAGTGGTAGTTATGTTACCTGGCTATGACAAAGAGCACACAACTGACACCCAAGTAAGCCAGCAGAATATACATCCAGATATCAGGGGAAAGAGGATTCAGGAAGGAGAAGACGCCTGGGTTTGTACCATTAGGCTTTCGGTACAAAATACTTATTCCAAGAGTCATAAACGGTTTGGTGAAGTCGATGACCTGTTCTCGCACATAGGTAATAGCCAGTGGTGCAACTGCAAGGTCAGCTTTCTGTTAAGAGAAACATAAAGCAAAAAAGTTAGTCAGCAACTTTTTGATAAGTAGCATTACTAATTTTGCGTTTGCAAAATATTATACTATATATCATCACTAGTATTTACAATTAGGGTGGGCACTAGTGTGCATCATAAAAATAGGGACATATGGTGCATGACCTAGTGCAGAGGTTGAATGGGGGGGGGGGACTCGATAATGTTCCTAAACAGAAAAGGAGGGGCCCTGGAAGAAAAGTTTGGGATTCACTGACCTAGTGTAACAATACTAAGTTCTGTTGCTTGTAAAGGAAAAATTTACAATATTGGAGGTGTAGTAAATACAATGACAAAATACATTTATACTATAATACAATATTAGGTCAGTAAAAGATCTTGTCTACTAAAATCACCTAGAGCTTTCTATGATGCGCCATAAAGATCTAATAAGAAAGCAGTTAATATTCTCCTGTTTTATACGAGGGGTGATCTATCAGACTATTATCCTTTAAAACTCTAAATTTCTCAGCATACCTTTTATTCAGAAACATAAAAGGCAGTATATCTAAACATATTCAGAATATTTTTCAGTTCATCTTGGGTGGATTTGGCTTTGGATTGCAAATGTGTATATTTGTTAAGTTTACAAAATACCTTAAAATAAACATTTTGTGGTAATTGGTAAGTCGTCCTATGTGCTTTTACACAGAAAAGTATAGACAACACAATTTTGCAAATTATGGGGAACAACAACTGTTCATGTTGTTTTAATTGTTCTGAATTATTTTGTGTATATCCTCTACTGTGCTATGTGGTTTACAAGGGGTTTGGTTATTTATAGCTAAAAGTAAGGGAATACAAAGACTTCTACTGGGAGTGTTGAAACCACATTTGGTTTCTCTAAAGAACAAATATTTGCACATAGACACGCACTACACACAGACTTCATTAACTTGAACAAAATGTATAGACTACATCTGCTGACAAACAACAGATAGTTGTTGTCTTTTTATTAATGGACCACATGAATCAACATATTTAATTTTAATGTTTTTTTTTTTGTCCGTAATAGTTTTCCAAGCAATTGTGCCTGAAAAAAATACACAAAATAGAGATAATTGTCAAAACTTAGTGGTTCAAGGAACAATTATTGTCAGTTTCAAGGCCTGGATAAAAACACAAACCCAGAATATTGTTAGGCTTTTCACAGACGTGCGAACTGTTAGCGACAAGAACATCTGATTGTGCTATTCTGAATTTATAAGTATTTAGTCTTTTTTCTTTTTCTTCTGTATAAAGAAAAAAGCCATTGGGGCTTAAAATATAAATCAACTGCGACAGAAAAAAATCACTAAAGTGAGTATTCAGAAAATAAGAATGTAAGAAGCTTGAAAGAATTTTATACTCTGCTTCAAGCATAAACCCTTGCAGTGATACACAAGAGTAATCTTCGACTAGTATGTCCCAAGGATTAAAGTGAACTTTTCCTTTTCTATCTGCCTCAAAGGCAAAAAACTGAGATTAGTTTATGTTTCATCTAGTCACCCAGCTGTACCTTTTATATGTACAATCAAGCAATGACTGATATACTCTATCTTATAGATATGACATCCCAAGGCATTAGAAAGTATAGCAATAAAAAACAACTGCATAAATACATAATATTTTAAAGAACTTCAATAAAGTAGTAATAGTAAGCCTTTCTTCAAAAGAAAAATGTGTTTTCTTAGTTATCATTTCGTAGAGATCGTCTATATGGCAATCCCGAAAGGTGGGTTCAGTCAGTTCTATTATAACATCTAACGCAAAATATGAGTATACAGTTTTAAGATTTTCTTTTAGTTTGGTTGGTTTGACAGCCACGTTTTTTAGAAGAGGAAGATTGTTGCACAAAATATAATGGACACTTATATCTAATTTTGATAACATCTTGCGTTTTTTATCTATTTCATTGCAAAAAAGGACAAGACAACTGTGTTACAGACAAAAAAAATCTGTATTTCACATTCTCCCACATCTCTACACGTAGGTTTTGAAATGAGAAAAAACTGTAAAGTAAGTATGCCCAAAAAGTTTTTTTATAAGAACATGTTTCTGTAGAATTTGTCTTTGGTTGCTGCATTCAATTTAAATCTGACAGTATGGATTAATATCTGGATGTGTGGCCTTAAATAATTTATTCTATGAAAAATCCACCAGATTAATATGAACTTAATTGGCTATTCTCGTTATCGTTTTTTGGATAAGGCCTCTAATAAATAGGACAGCCTTATCAAAATATCCAGGTTTTCCTGTGGTGGTAATGGCCTTCTAGATCCATAATCTTACTTTCAAGCATGTCAACATTCTAGGCTAATAGACTAGCATTGACCATTCTAACTTCAAATTGTGGGCATCTCTGAGAGCAGTGTGTCTGTCATTCCTCTTACTCACTTTCGTGGTTGTCACAAACAGCATGTCCATAAACATGCACACTATAGCCATTAATTGCCCCTACCATTCAAACTTTGCAATCACTCACAAAATCATCATTTTTTAACTACTTATCCCTTTTTACCCTGGTGCAGGACAAATGCTTTTTTTCTAACTTGGGACTCTGGGCAACCTCTTCATGCACCAATACCCCATCACTTAAAACTTCTCTGAGGTCATTCTTTCAAAAAAGACATTAATAATAAATACACCAATGATTCATACATATATTTGTGGTGACTTCATCTATTTAACATTTTTGTGTATTCAATCCTATTATCCTATTTCGTTCCTCTATACATATTTATTACATAAACAATCATCAGAAGAGTGCTTTTTGGAGAAAAAAATTTACAGATCTATTTTACCCCGCTTGAATAGGAATGAATTAAAATTCTAACTGTAAAAAGCTCAATCAATGTCAAAATGTATTAAAACAAATTAAAATAGCTCTCTCAATAGAACAGAGTAGCTTGGATGTTAAATAGACCCTCCTTAGATGACAAGTGTTGGAAATGTGTGTTTGCAGTGTGTTCTTCTTTATCACAATTATGGTGTTTTTTTATATGATTACTGTAGCCAAATTGCATAATTAATTTATTTCTCTGGAAACAGAATGGTTTTAAAAGTTGAACATAATTGCTGAAATAGAGGATCTGATCCACATGTCCAATAACAACCTCATATTTTGGTAGTTAGCACGAAGCCTATATATGTGTGCCCTCCCACACATAGCCTGAGCATTGGCGCCTTAAACCTGAATCCTCTCTGTGATCGTGTTGGAAGTCAAATCTGAATCTGAACTATGGTCTTTGAACTCTGATCCTGGTCCCTGCATCCTGTTTGTTTCCGGTAGGTTTACATTAAACTTGTTTGCACCACTTTTCTTGTCTGGTTTCAGTGTATGCTGCATATTCTGGTCAGCTACACTGAATACACCTTCATCTTTTTTTGTCTGGACTTCATCAGTTGCTGTGGCCCTCCATGTATGCATCTCTGTGACAAGGGCTTACTTGCTGGACTACATCTTTTCTGTGCACACTGGAGTAGTAGGGGAAGTTTACCTTTGGTGATATCCAGCCACTGGTGAAGATATATTGACCAGCCATATCTTTCCTAAACTGTGACCCAAGTCTGATTCTGTGGTTCTGCACCTTGAGTCTGCTCCTGTGGTCCTGCTGCTCCGTGAGTCTTTCCCTGATGTCCTGCTGCTCCCCGAGTCTATACCGGTGGTACTGCTGCACCTCAAATCTGTGGTCCTGCAGCACCCCGAGTCTGCACCCGTGGTCCTGCTGCTCCACAAGTCTGCACCTGCGGTCCTGCTGCTCCACAAGTCTGCGCCTGTGGTACTGCTGCACCCTGAGTGGTCATATCTAAATCTGAACTGTGGTCTCTGAACTCTGATCCTGTATCCTGTTTGCTTGCAATACATTTTCATTACAATTTATGCTGCCATAAATTGGCCACCCCCAGTCCTGAACCCTGAAAATTTGTTAGCTAACCCCTAAAATGATAATCCTGTATCTCCTTTTCGTCTATTTCACCTCTTCCTCCACAATATGCAGAAAATTATTTTACCTCTGAGAGATTGTTTTCTCTCTATGATAATGAGTCCTCTTTTACGTTTGTAGATTTAACCTCATGCATTAAGCTGCCCTAAACTTTCCAATGGGTTAATGCCTATTCACTTTATATGAGCATTTAATTTAATAATTTATAGTTATATACATGCTATTAGCTTGATGACCAAGCTTAATTTTTGCCCTTAGTTACAAAATTCATATGGATACATTTTCAGTATACCCTACCCATGACTAATAAAGTTCCTAGATAATAGTATTAACCTGGTATGCAGGCTTATGTTTAGAGTCTTGTCCACAGTCATTTCAAACAATGTGCATATATTCTCAAAAATACCTGAATATGCAATTTTTGGGTTTGATGTATCCTTCAATAGGCAATTTGAGTTTAATTCAAGCTGTACTGGTGACATGCCTAAAGGTCATACCAATTTGCTCTAGCATGGGGTATGGTAAGTTTTGTTTGATCAAGATGTAATATTTTTATATTTCTAATATGTTTGCTTTGATTATTACCTGGATTTATTAAAGATGGCAATGCAAACCTTACTGTTATTTTGATTCTACTGGTGATGGACTGTATGAATATAATGAAGTATAAATCTTTAAATGTTATTAATGATTTAAGCTTTAAGAAAGTAGGTGCTATAATACTATTTCATTATTTCGATTTTGTTCACTTGAAAAAAACACGTTACCTAACACAATTAACCTGGATAAATGTAATTATATTTTAAATCCTTGTGGAAATTGATACACAATTACATTCCACACACAAAATGAGATTAGTAGAATGGCATGCTTATGTTTAAATGTAAAAATAGATGAGAGTTTACATTACCAAAAATAAACCAAGATAAATACAGAGACTAAATGGTTGCAAACAGCAACAGTGGAACAGTAGAAATGAAATAAAAATCAGGGAGATTCTTTTTTTTTACCTCTACTACATCTAAACCTTACAACTATAATGATGGCTACTACATTCTCTAATCAGTGGCCCCTCGTTCTTTAGTGGTAACCCCGTGGCAGAACTATTTTGACTTAGGCTTACATCCTAAAACTTAAACTTGGCATTATTTCCACACCTCCTGCGTAGTGACTACATCCAGCCCGGAGATCTATTGACATCCGGAATTAATAACTGTGAATTAATAAAAAGGAAACATTTTCCCTTCAGACCTGAATTCTAAGACTGGACTTGACTCTGATGCTTTTTCTGATGCTTTTTTTTTTTTTCTTTGAAGTTTCTTTTGAATTCCTTAATATAATTTTCATATTGATTATTGTTTGAAACCCCCTGAGGGGGTATAGTAATATAATTAAACTATCATGGTGGCTCTTAAAGTCCCCTTGTCTTTACATTAGGTAAAGAAAATGAGTAATGGTAGGGGACACTAGTTTACCCTAGTTTACTAGTTCGATTTTGAATATTAGGCTAGAAAAAAACTGGAGTAAGCAATATAACATTTTATAATACTGGCTATATATATATATAT
>CM070035.1:88230853-88241337 GCA_036250615.1 Ptychadena robeensis | reverse complement strand
CAATCTGGGGATCTGTAGTGCAGGCCGCCATTCGGCGCCGGCGGCTGCGGCCGCGGGGGGCGGAGCCAAGCCGAGTGGCGGAAGATGGCGCCGAGCACCTCTGAGAGGCCCTGAGCCTAGGCCCTGGTGACCCATGCTGCTGAGTGGTGGGGGGCCCCCCCACCCGGCCGCCGCCGGGCGCGGAGGGACTGGGACTGTGGCGCCGTGGAGCGGGTGAACCCTGGGGCCCAGTGGGAGGAGTGGCACGGCCGCGGGCGGCTCGAGGCCTGCCCGAAGCCGCAGAAGTAGTGGAGGCCTTGCGCGGCCGGCCAGGCCTGGGAGAACGCGGGCTGCGGCTATGTGTGGCCGAGAGGAGAGGAGCAGCATCCGCCGAGGGGCTGAGTTGGTTGGGGGCCCGGCGGCTCAGGCGAGCCGGCCGCCCGGACGGGGGGGGGGGGGGTCTCGGGGACGAGCTGGGAGCGGACCCAATCCTCCCCCCTCCGTGCAGCCTGCTCCCTGAGCTGAGTGAACAAAAGTTCCAACGCCGCATCCATGCTGAAAAGAAGAGAAGGGGCGCTTACCTGATCCAGCGATGCGATCAGCTTGCTTCTCCACGGCGAAAGAGGCCCTCCCCTTCCGGTTCCCTGAACCTAATGCATCCGCCCCGCCCCTGCCCTTCTCTGATTGGCTACCAGACATGCCCATCACCTGGGTCATGCTGCCCTCCCGCCTACTCTTATCCGGCTCTGGGCATTCTTTCCTAAATGTTCAGCTTAAGCAAAAAAAGTTAAACTTGGAAAATAAACATTGCAAATGCTTTAATATTTGAAAAACACAAATAGATTTTATTTATTTTTTTAACAACTAAAAATTACTAGAACCCTAGTGTAGAATTATAAATAGAAGCAAATATTTTCCTGACAAAGTTATTGCATTGAACTTTTAACTTTTAATAAATAAGCTCGGTGTGATATTTCATGTATACTTTTTTCGGTAATCCTGAATGAGTCAAGCCTCAGAGAAAGTGAGGAATAAACCTAGGTCCAATAAGCATACAATGCAATTTAACAGTTCATAAAACACCAAAATTAAATCCCTTGAAGATTTATAAAATTTTATTGAATAAAATGGTGTGTGGGATTTGTGAGCAAGTGTGAATTAAGTGAAATGATTTCAGGGACAATCTATTTTATTACCTGTTGATGTTGTGAACTATTCAAGGCAATTCTTGCTAATTCTTAGTAATTACTTATAGTATATAAGATTACTGAATGTGAAATATCATGTAGTTAGGAGTTTTATTATAGTTACAGTAGGATAAGATTGTGAAAGCCAAGATATACTAGATTAAAAAATCCTTAATTCAAATAAAATCAATCAAATTGCTAATCATATTTAGGCATTAAAATATTTCAGAATCATGAAATAAAATATATAAATCAATAGACAAAAACTTAGATATTGTTTTGGAAACTATTACAATGTAATGTTGTTTGCAACTACTGTTGTCCACTCTAAATAGTAAATACAGCCTAACTGGGGCTATATACGTTATGTTACTATATTTATTTTACTGGGGAATGCAGGGGCATCACACAAGATAGGTTCAAAGTCTCTCTTAATGTAAGGGAGATGAGCTTCATTATAAGGGAAATGAGCTCCAATAGAAGGGATATAAGGTCCGTTAGAAGGGAAATGAGCTTCAATAAAAAGGAGATGATTTTTAACGAGCTGCTGGAACAACCCCTGGACTCACTGACCGAGTAGGTCAGGGTCAATAAAGCGCTGAAACCACGTAACATTATAAAAGTTCTACCAAGGGACGTAATCTGCTGCCTTCAGAGTTTCCCACTGAAAGATACCATTATGCAAAGAGCCAGGGGAAGACCTTCTGTACTATATCAAAATGTAGAAATGAAGTTGTTCCCTGAGACCCATATTAGAGGTCCTGCTCCAAAGGGACATTAGGATTTGAGATTCAAGATTTGTGTCTATGCAGTTTATTGTGGCAGGACAGCCTCTCTAAGTACTCCAGATGATCCGCCTTCTTCTATGTGCTGGACTTGCTTATTATTCATCCCGGACTGGTATGCTGATGTCCTCCATCTGTTTGATGACATATCCCCAGACATCTATCAACCCAGTGGTGAACGTGCCCACGCATCCCGCAGACCTGTTGTCGACGCTGCTAGGTCTTTAAAATCTCCTCTGGGGAAGTGTCAGCACACCCTGAGAGATTGAAACACCTTCTCTGTGGGCCAGAGATGGGATACTTTAATTCTGCATAGATGATATGATTAAGCTATGTTCCGCCGTGCTATTCACGGTGGTCAAGGTCTGTGTAGAGATGGACAAATTTTTTGACTTGCTGACTTTGTGACCTGATTGCAAAGCCTTTTAAAATGGTATCATCACCAAAATCGCTGGAGATGTAAAGAAGTGTTGTGGGGACATTTAAAAAAAATATTTTGCTCTAGCACGTGCAGTGTTTGCACAAATTAAGTTAAAATCAAAGGCACAGCACAAACTCTCCCTCTCTGAGGTAGTCCTACATGACTTGTTAGCTCCCCATAAAGAGCCTTATAACGTTATAAATTACAAGATAAGATGGGCTCACACTCTGCGAATAGACACCTACTATGAAGAGGGGAACAAATGTAGTAAATTGACAGTCAGGGCAACCAAAGTCAAAAGGGCCAGGTCCTCCATTTTTAAGATGAAAAATAAATTCAGTAAAACAGTATTTTCTTCACCCAACATTGCCAAATTCTTTCAGGATTATTAAACGTTTTTGTACAATTTGGGCAGAAAACTGTGGATATGATTTTTACAATTTGGAAGAATAGCTGTGGTTAAGATGGTTATCCTGCTTCACATTTTACATCTATTACCAGCCCTTTCCATAAACTAAGACCCTTCATTTTTTCTCACAATTGACATGAAGTTGCCTAGTAACAAGGGGGGCTGGGAGTCCCGGATCTTAAAAGGGTATTACATAGCTGCCCACAGAATATAGGATTGGTGCCTACACCTGTCTTTGAAGCCCTGGGTTCCAGTCGAATTAAGCAGATACCCCATTCCACTGTCAAGTTTGATTTGGTTGGACATAGCCACTGTCCCTAAAGTGCTTAAGAACCACCTGCTTTCAGGGGCCACCTTTCCAGTCCAACAAGCTACCTACTCTCAGTTTGCACTTTCTTCCTACCTGGGCCCCATGACTCCTGTATGTGGGAACCTAGACTTTTCACCGGGGTCTCTTTGGGAGTTCAAAAACAGCTCAGCTTGACAGCTCCTTTACAATTGCAAGCAAGAAATTTGGTAACAAACAATAGCTCATTTGTCTTAGGTAAGACGCACACAGGCTCTGTCCCCTGGTGGTCATACATCCAACTACGACATGGTTTGATCACAACCCAAGGTGGGAATTATACTCTAGAGATCAGGCACAGAAAGATCCGGCCGGTAGAAGAAAAATAAACTTCCTCTAGGTGGCGAACATGGCGGGTCGAAACACCTGTACTGTACATTCCATGTTCGGCCATCACTTATGTACAAAAGGAATGAGTATAAGGCAGGCAGGACTGTTAATATTTAGTACTATAAGAAAGAAAGTCTCACTCTTTGTCTGCCAGAATAGCCAGACATTTGACTGCAACAGCATAATAATGGGGCTTCCTTAGTACATTCAACATTTTCTTTTGAGACAGCATTTTCTAATAAAATAAACTTCTAGAAATCTGTTCCCTAGTAGAATAGTGTGTCCCACATGTAGATATAAATACAAGAGCTCTGACTCTTTTTATAAACCGGAATCTTGAACAAATAGGCGTTCGTATATCTAACAATATTCTTAAGACCAAGGTCACCTTTCACTTTTTCATCACTGTGGACTTTATTTCCTGCTGGGAAAAAAAAACATGAAGTTTACAGCAGAGAAGAAAACTTTCTTTTTCTTAGATATAATGCTTTCTTTATGCCATTTTATATGTAAATTAAAAACTAGATAATCAGCATTCAGAATACTAAACTTGCCATGTGCCAATCATTGTGAATTCTTTGAAGAGAAAGTAGGCATTATAAATACACATTTTGTGCACTTTACTGCTGACAGTTCACTAGAATTTATGTCCTATAACTTTTAATGATAGTTCTGTATATTTCAGGAATGCCTAAGACACATTTTAAGAAAGGAACTGTCAACTGAAATAATGATAGGCTCCTCAAAATGACATACCTTGTGTAGCAGCTGAAAGCTCCAGAGTGACAAGAAGTTGCTACTGACAATCACAGCGCATGCTTTGTTGTACTATTCAGGATGGGTTTCCCCAAATTCTGTGGCTCCACCAAGCTTCAAACATTAAGGACAATGGATAGATTGTTTTATGCATTATACATGATATGCCAGCCTCTTTCCAAATCTTAACAGTCTGTCTACAGTTCTAATTATTTATGTGCAAGGAAAAGTTTACAGATTTAACCATATCATTTTAGTTGGAATCTTTGGCATTTTTCACCAGTGCAATAACTGTTTATTTACAATTATGTAATAAAAATTTAAAGTTGTTTGTTTATTCATTTAAATTTTTATTATTTTATTAAATAATGATCTTTTTACCAAAATTGTATAAAAAAAGTACCCCTAACTACTAATATGAAGGCATTTGATTTGTTATGTTTTTGTCTCAGAGACCTGTTATGGTTATGAGCCGTGTTTGGTATGAATTTTATTAAATAAAATGTAAATATTTGCCTCCCATGAACAAAGATTTGAAATCACTACTTCATGGTCCTGCACTTATGGACCAACTATTCACTTTTACAACCAAGAACTAATTTTTTAAGACTTTACAATACTTTTAAAAAAAAAAGATACCCAACTTCAGGATTTCATAAAAAAAAAGCACTCCAGAATACCTTCTGTGTAAAAAAAGAAATAAGTGAATCCTTGGAAAGATTGGGAGAAAGGTCCTTTATTAATTCTTTGCTTTTGCAATACCTTTTCTCTTATCTTCACCCCCCCCCCCCTTTCTCTCCTTGAGCTTTCAGAAACGTTCTCTCTTAGGTGTGTAGCTCCTGCTATTTCAGGTGTGGACCCCCAATGCCTTATGGACATAGCCCACAAGGATTGGATGAACATTATTCTTCATTTCGTGGCTACCTATACTCACCTATAAAGCAAATGCTAGATGTTTTGTTGGTTAGGAGTAATGGTCATGTATATTATTCTTCATATTTTATATATATTACCTGTCCAATTGTAACAAAACGTGTAAACTAAACATTTCTGTAACAAAGCAATGCCATACATATTTGGTACTGGAATGCATTAGAGTGTATTTAGGTGGTTACCATGCAGCAACCATCCTGAAACCACTATTTTGCCACTCTGTTGAGCACTTGTGACTTTGTAGAAGTTAGTGGCTGTCTTCACCTGCCAAACACTACAATGTAATTCCTATGAACAGTGAAGTTGTCAGTGGTGGCATTCATTACTCTATTGCTGTTTGTAATTGTGAGTGTAAAACATCACTTAATACATATTTGGGTAATAATTTGGTATATCTGATAATATCCATACACCTGATGTTGAATTTAGTCGATAAATACACTAAAGAGCATGCACACTATTAATAAGTAATGATATTCCATACTATGCTCATTATAATAAGATACAGAAGCTCTCAGAAAAAGCTGCAGGCAATGAAGGAACTGGAAGTTGCGTGTTGGCATTCTTCCTGAATAAAAAAAAACTCAAGTCAAGTTTTATATAGTCTCCTTAAAATAAAGTGCAAGAAAAAGTAATATGGGAATATATACTAGTAACAGCATGTAATGATAGGGATAATTATAATTAGTTGTAAATGTTAATAGCCCAGAATGCAATAGCCTAGAACTGTTCTTAAAACAAAGTTGCCCTCCATTTCATATTTTTAATTATTCAGTAATTATCAGTCTATTAAAGTATTACCATCTAACCAGAGCAATTTTGTAGCCAGAGAGTAATCTCCCAGTCCATTAAGGTTGTCTTTTTGAGTATTAGGTGTTGTTTGTTTGATGATTCTGCACACTCCTTTTAATTAGATGGAAGTTATACTCCAAATATGTATGTATGTATGCTATGCATATATTATGATGGTGTGTTCATACTTGGAGTGGGAATTGGGTGGTAATTTTACACACAAAGCCAAGGACAAATAAAATGAACAGTATGGCTGGAGCATTTAAGTGGGTTTAAACCCATAAAATAAAAATAACAACCCCCCCCCCCAAATAAACATACATGGCTCTTGATCTAGGCAAAGCAATCCCTGCAGAGGAAAATCACATAATTACTATCCCCTCTTACTTGCTGCCACACTGCCATGCCTGGATTGTCCTGTCCTCCAACATGTAAGATGGAGAAGCGAGACTCTTCATGTCTAGGAAGGCAGAAGTCAGAAGTGACGTCTGCTTTCCCAATATCCACTTACTGCTGAATGCGGTCATGGCCGCATGTAACAGGTGTCCCGCATTTGTACAGATTTTGGCAGATAAGTACTTTTATTTTCAACATCAGATCTTCCCTGCGCTGCCAATAATAGGAAGAAGATACTGAGGTGATAGGTCCATGTAACTGCTACTAATAAAAACTCATGCAGACAAAGATGGAATAGTACATTCAAAAATAGGGATTCCTTGTATCATACAACAGGAATAAAATTGCTTAGATGAGAGTGATGAGAAATTGGTGATCATTGCTATCACATGAGTATCTGAATGGCACATTTTAACATGTCCAAATTTTGTATTTCAGACGGATGCAGCCCTCATGTATGATGCTGTCCATGTAGTTTCAGTAGCAGTACAGCAGTTTTCACAAATGACAGTCAGCTCATTACAATGTAATCGACATAAACCTTGGCGGTTTGGGGCTCGCTTTATCAGCCTCATTAAAGAGGTAAGTTTTTTTATTAACATCAAAGTTATGAAAAAAGAACTGGTTCAATATACAAAATGTATCTTAAATAACACTTAAATGCAAAAATGCAAACATAATTCATTGTGAAAGTAGACAGATTTTGTTCCATACAATGTCATTATTTTTGAAATGTAAATTAACAAAAAATGGCCTTACAGATAATGTTGTCTTTCAATGAAAAGCCCTTTCTGTAAAGAGGAAAAGCCTGGTTGACAGTTTTTATCATTTTAAACTATCGTATATACTTGTGTGTAAGCTGAAAAATAGGAGAAGCCTGCAACCCAAAGAACACCATGCCCACTATCAAATATGGCGTTGGGAATCTAATGCTTTGGTGGTGTTTCTCAGCCAATAGACCAGGGAACCCAATCACAGTAAACAGCACCATGAAAAAAGAGCAATACAGAAGGATGACAACATCAGGCAGTCTGCAGAGAAACTTGGCCTTGGGCAGTGACATTTCAGCATGACAATGACCCAAAACACACAGCAAAAGTGGTTGGTTAAGAAATGGTTAGCAGACAACAACATTAACATTTTAGAGTGGCCCAGCCAGAGTCCTGACTTGAATCAAATTGAGAATATGTGGAGGGAGCTAAAGATCAGGGGGATGGCAAAAAGTCCCTCCAACCTGAAAGATTTGGAGCTCATTGCTAAAGAGGAATGGGCAAAACTATCGGTGTAGAGTTGCAAAAAGCTGGTCTGCAATTATAGGAAGTGTTTCATTGCTGTAATAGCCAATAAAGGCTTTTCTATTATTAATTGAGAAGGTTATGAATAATTTTGGACTGAACACTTTTTGCTCAAATGTAAATAAAAGCTGAGAATTTTTTTTCACACAAAAATGCCTCTTATAATGTCTTATCATTTTGTGGGAGACACCTATGTCATTTCCTGTCCAAAAAATAATTGCTTGTTGAATAAGTCAAAATTGCCAGGTCACTTATGCTCTTTCATGAACGAATATTGTATAAAAAAGGTATTTATGTCCCTACCAATAATGGATTATTTATAGGCTTTTCAACCTATTTGGCAAGAGGGAGGCAAATAAAACATGCAAAATCACCAATATTTAAAATAATAATATACAGGTTGAAGTCCATATTATCATTTAAAAGGTTTATTCAGCTGCCTCAATGTAACACATTTTTGGTGCAAACTTATTCTGATTTAGTTGTGACTGTTGAAAACAGAAATACCTATTTTATATTATTGTAGACTAATATAAGACTAAAATTGGTGGTGACTAAGCTCATAACCCTGTCATTTCTATCTCACATTATGACATTTCTAAACAAAGAGAGAAATAAAAATGATGCCCTTAGTCAGATGGGCAGGCCAGGAGAGTCATATTCGGTTCCTGGGCTGCCATTTGGACATTAATAATACAAATGAGTGGGGGAAACCTGCTGCTCTGTCATAAAATCTCACACAGGGAAACGGGAGGAGCATAATATAACTGACAGTTCTCTCAGAACTGCATGTAACAGCAGCTTATCACTACAATTCAGTCTTTATGAGATGATAGTAGAATTTTTTCAAATGTATACAATACATAAGGGTAGTAGAGTTTAGAGAATCAGTATAAATTAGTATACAAGAAAATTTGGAAAGTATTGTAAAACAATATAAAAAGCAGAAGGTTACAATAAGAATTGTGTGTACCACATATTGTAAATAATTTACTAAACCATTGTAGTGGTTAATTTAAATTATTTGAAGCCCATCCCAGTTTATGTTACATGCTGAGTAGTTAATATCTTCAAACATTTTACAGATTCCCAGGAACCCTTATAGTAAGATCTCTGATCATGATTTTACAGATCTGCATGCATGTTTTAAAGACTTACCTGTAAAGTGAGGCCTTGCCTCAAGTTGCATCTTTGTAGGTGAGTGAGTTTCCAGACATAAGGTCACCTACCTTTTCACTAGTCAGTGTTAGTATTTACAGTCTTACAGGCTCTCAAAAAAAGGATAGAACATGTATTTTTGGTATTTACTAATTAAGTTCTTTTCAAAACTATAACATTTTAATCACTGAACTATGTTGAGATTATTTTTCCTCTTGTGTACCCTTTAGGCAACTATACCTTATGCATCATTGCAATTAATCTATGAAGTGTTCTTTTACATATTTATGTCAGATGAGGTGTTTGGGGTAGTCAGCCACCTATAACATTTTAAAATGTAGGCCATTTACAGGCAGCACATCATTGGAATATGTTTTAATTACAATAAATATGTAGAAATTCACGCAAGCATGATCAGTCTAACAAAACAAATTCAGCCACAAGGTAAATTATTCAAATGTGTTCGATATTTTACCTTTTTTTTTGCAAACATTAATGTGATCTCTTTTATGTACCTTATTTATGCAAATTGTATTTTCTACCTTAGGCTCACTGGGAAGGCCTCACAGGCAGGATAACATTCAACAAAACCAATGGCTTACGGACTGACTTTGATTTGGATGTGATCAGTCTCAAGGAAGAAGGCCTTGAAAAGGTACTTGATGTGTTTTAACCTATGGATGAGGATTAGCACAAATATTGAAATGCGGTCTGATGAGACTTGCTTTGATGTAGCTGTTGTTTATGGTTTGCTTCATCTGAGATATTAAATTGAATTTAAACTATTAGCAATACAATAAACGGCTAATGACCATGCCCAGGAGTGTTTTAAAGAACTGAAACTAGCAAACTGCTAACGGTAAATTAAAAAGCGCATATTCCCTGTACAATATTTGCAGTACAGGTAATTGCACCTGATTCATTATGCACCTGAATAATAAGATGCATTTGAAAGTTAAAGGAAAAGCACATTTTATTAAAACATTTGAGGTTGATTTATTAAACCCAAGGTGTAGAGGCTGTTCATTAAGAACAGTAAATGTAAAACATATGGGAAATTTGGATATCAAGGCCAAGAAGGAACAAAAGGTTTTTTTGTTTGAATAATTTTATTGAATAATCAGTTTGTCACAAAATATGGCATAATTGCCAAAAGACATAAAGGAATACACAAGATAAACCATGAAAGCATGAGTAAAAAGCAAGGACAGCAACCAGCTGTAACAGTGACATATCATGCAAAACAACAAATGAAACTGGTAAACTAAACTAACTGGGAAGTTAAAGAGTACATATTCTGCAGGTTATAACTAAGAAAAAGAGGAGAAGAAGAAGGAAACAGAAAAATGGGGGGGGGGGGGGGGGGGGGGAGAGGAAAGAATATGGCAGAAGGCAGCATGGGCCTGTGGTTCTAAGTCTGCACACATCCACTCTTCTAGTTGTTGTCCATCCAATGGACAGATGCCTGTTAAGGAAAGAGTAGGCTCTCCCTATTCATAGAAGGATGGGCATATGAGATCCTGGGGTCCCAGGAACTTTTCGGGGACCTTCAGGAACTTGTCTTGTCTGTCTACTAGCTACACTCTAAAGGTGACTTCTCTGAAGGCATTGAGCCCACCATGTATGCCGCATGTCACCCCTGGCTTTGCAACCCCATAAACAAGTGCCCGTGTGGGAGAGAAACATATGAGATAAAC
>CM070035.1:88189447-88214298 GCA_036250615.1 Ptychadena robeensis | reverse complement strand
TGAGGCACAATACACTAATATATATAACCTAATAGGAAGCTAGACTTAACTTCAGAAGGTTTTTTGCCTGCTTAAGTTATCCCAGGAGATATTAGATAGGAGATATAATCCTATAGTTCCTTGTTTTGCTTTGCCTTAGGGCTCTTCCATCGCTGTCAGTTATTATCACAACACTAAAAAAAACCTACACTAATGTAAATGTACATGTTTAATTTACTCAATCTGTAGCATTTCATGTTTCAACCATCTTTCAAGCCAAACATGCATGGTATGGGATTAAGCACAGCACATTTCTTCTAAATTTCTACTTTGGGTATGCTCTCTAATGTAAGGTATATGTCAAATCCGGCACACACAGCATAAAAATTTGTACTCTAGCAAAGGTGTCTGCTTAGAATTGAAATGTAAAAAAGCAGCAGGAGATACATAAAACAACTGAACTGGTGAACATTTAATTGTTTTTCTTGTATGCATCATTTGTTTGAGTTTGGTTTGGACTTAATTCAGATACTTGCGTAAGACTGCCGACACCCCAATCTACTACAAAGGTTTTATAAGTGTATAGAAAATGGTGCTCACAGGGAAAAAGAACAGTGTTACGTGAAGTGCAAGCAAGCTGCACTTTACCACTTAGATTCAACACATTGCTTTTCCCATTGAAGGTTCTACTAATGATATAAGTGCTCCAAAGTCTGTGGGTATTTTATTGGAAGCTGGTATGTAACTGGCAGCTACGCTCTTTTTTTTTTGTTGGCTTATAAATGTTCATTACCAAAATAAGTACAAAGTCCATGGAGAGGTGACCAAGATGTGGGTTTGCAAATGAAATGTTATATTTATCTGCAATATGCGGATGGCAAAACCAAACCTAAAGTACAAAATATTATTAGCTACATCACTTGCAAGGCAGCAAGCATATAAACTGGATCTATGGTTATATTTACTTAAATTACTGGCTTGTTTAAAAAATTATGATACAGTATGATGATTTTTTCTATGGACTGCTGCTCATTTATTTATTTATACTGTATACAGAGTTTTTACTGTTTGCAAGCACAGCCCCTGAAGAAGCGGTCTACCGCGAAACGCGTCGGAATGGTGCAGTATTTTGTGATTTGATTTGTTTATATATGTAAATGCTTGTTATATTAGTACTGTAATACACCTTGTGGGAATCATTTTTGATCTGTATATTGGTGTTATTATGTGCCAGTAAACTAAATTTGTTTGCCATTAAAGTCCCTCTCGCCCAGCTTGTGTTTTGCTCTATTTTATATAGGATATAAACTGATACAGTAAATAAAAAACTGAGTGAGCATGTAACAAGTAGACAAACTATTTAAAATATGTAGAAACCATTATATAAGGAATGAACAAAACATTCCCTATGGTATGACTGTTAAGTCCTGGATAGTGTGGTTACTTGGGGGTGCAAAGAACAAAGGTACCTAGACATACCGAACTAATATTGACCACAATACATTAGTATTTACAGGGCACAGAGCACTAAGTTTTTATGTACTATTGCAGGCAATCCATGGTCCAAGGCTGGGCTCTCTGTTTTCCCTCCCCGTTTCCCTAATGTGGTGCTTGACAGTCCCGGATCCAGCTACAACTCATTTCAATCAATACAGTATCAGGTACTTAGCTACTGGTTATTGAATGTACAGTTATTTTACCATGTTTTAAAATGCTCTCTCTATATATATGCCACATTGTTTGATCATGTGGTGATTTGTAACATTTACATTGCCGGTAAAGTCCCGTTTCAGTTGATGTTCCATATTGGAGCATCACATGGGTACGATCTTTTGCTGACTTTGGGACACCAAATCCCCTGCTTCAATTCTGCTTCATCTTAATGTGTTCCTCTATACTACCCAATTCTCACACACTTATTATCTAAGCCAAGCCTATACACAGACAGATTGGTGCATTCTTAGGGTGCTGTTACAGAACAGTCCAGTCCAAAAGAGAAGCTGTGCTGCTGCCCTGGGATGAATTAGTGTCTAGAACCCATGGCTACATTCAACATGTGTTGCTAGCTGTTGCTTGTGGTTCCACAGGCAGATGTAGTCACTACATCATTACACATATACAAATACATATTGTTTCAAATAGATGTATAATTTTCAAAGGGGCTTCTATTAAAAGCAATACATTTAATTACTCTGTTATTGTTAACTACTGTGCTGTATATCCTATACAAGTCTACATGCAGAAACATATTTTATTATGAGTCTACTGGTTGCTATAATAAATAATTAAATAAATGTTTTCTTGCAATTAGAGATCTGCATTCAAGGGACAGGGGCCAACTGTGTAGTCTAACTGCCAGACTAATCATGAATTCCTTTACAGGAAAATAGGGGAGAATTGGAAATTCTAATTATGAGATATGCATCTTTAGTATTCTATGGTTGAAAGACCATGAAAATCATGTACTCTTAATACATTTAATTGCTTGCTGCTAACACAGAGTTGTCACACACAGAAGCTTTTAAAACAGTAGGTTATGTTTCCATTCTCTTCCACACTGGAAATTAGCATGCTGTGGTCTATTAGCATGCTTCAAGTGTACTACTGCAAGCATAATGCACTCTAATCAATGGCTGTGTAGGGGTTCCTGAACAAGAAGTTGGGCTATTTCTCAATGAATCAAAGCACACTTTTCAACTTAAAAGAGAAACATGTTGATAGTATAAATATATATAGCATTACAGAATGATACCGAACAGTTGATTGTGCTACATGCTCTCTTCTCCTCTACATAATCACTCATTCTCTTACTAAAATACTAACAGCGATGAAAATTAGAAAAGGAAAAAATTTACAAATGATAAGATGTTCAAAGTCAAAAGAGTATACTGCCATCAGTATATCGTATACTGAAGAAGCCATCGCTTGATCCCTCTCTTCCCTCTAGCTTCCGACCTATCTATCTCTCTTCTTCCTTTTGCTTCAAAACTATTTGAGCGCCTCATTTACAAATCTGGCTGTGAATTCCCTCCTTGACCCCCTCCAATCCGGCTTCTGACCTTCTCACTGAGACCAAGCAATCACTAGTGATGGCCGAACCTGCCCGCAAGGCGGACAGTTCGGCCGCGAACAAGCATGTTCGCCCTCCTTCCCTCCTTCCCTCTCTTTCCTTCCTCCCGCCGGCTGACAGTATGTGGTGGTTCGAACCCGCCCTGGTCGCCGGCGTGAAGGAAGCCCTCTTTCTTCCTCCTCCTCCGGTGGTATCATATACGCGGGCGAGATCCGCCGCAGAAGAATGTTTTCCACTGAATGGAACGCCGGCTCGCACAAACCACCCGGATGTGACGTCAGTGAGTCACATACTTAAGCACACTCAGGAACTTGCGTTCTCCAGTGCCGATGGGCGTCCTGACGTCACATCCGGGTTTTCCCATTCAGATTCTAATAATAATTTCCCTTCCCCCAATTCCCTCCCCCCCTAGTCAGCGGGGATTTTGAATCTGTCCGCGAACGGGCGGACGCGGATTTTTTTAAATAGTCCGCTCCGCCGTCCGCGGACGAACAATTATGGCCCGAGGTTCGGCCATCACTAACCATCACTTAAGTTGCCAACGACTTGCTCACGTCCACTGCCAAGGCCAAGGCAACTTTTTCCTTTTTTCTTCTTCTCTTCTTTTCTTTCTATACGGATTGGATCTCCTCCTCTTCCTTTGACACTGTTGACACACCACCCTCTTCTTCTACGAAATACCTGGGCGCTCTATCCGGTATTTGTGACGCTGCTCTTTTCCTGGTTTCTCTTTCCGGTTCTCCTCCTACCTGGACTGAGACCGCTCTTTTCAAACCTCCTCATGCTTTCCTCTTCTTCTCACACCACAAACAACAAACACACCAAACCCCCCTCCATGTTGTCGTCCTCATAAAGGTTCCTATTCAGTGGGTTTTTCCTTTTTTCCTTCCGGTCCTTTTCTCTCCCTCTATAACCTCCTCCCTTGGCAAACTCATCTCATCCTTGGCCTGAATAACCATTTATCATATATATGATATGCTGACGACCCAAATCTACCTATCCACCTACCACAACCACCTATCCACCCCGGCCTTTACCAACTCCCTTGGGCTTGTCCTGGCAAACATCTCCCTCTCAAGTGCATATCAGCCATCTCTGCAAGATCCTTAAAAAACTCACCTAGCAAAATAGAACAGAACATATCTTTTCCTCCATCACCTTCCAAGCTCCTCCTCCACCCCCTACCCTCCAGCATCTCACTTACAGTAATAAATAAAAACACCTCATCTCCCCCATTCTACACACAAGCACGCTTGCCTGCCTTGGTGTCCACCTGTGACGACTCCGCACTCCTTCCTTTAAACTACACCCTACTCCCCACAGTCAGAACAATCGCTAGATCCTGTCACTTTCCATCTCCATATCCATCTCCTCCACAAACATCCCAAGATCTGGCCCCCCCCCTGCCCCTTCCTCTCCCCAAGACACACACCCCAAGGTCCTGGTAACAAAACAAAAACAAAAAAAAACAAAAACAAAAACAAACAAAAACACAAACAAAAAAAAACAAAACACAAACACAAAAACAACAAATACAAAAAACAAGCAACCACTCTCACACAAAAAAAAAAAAACAACAGTACACGCTCTCAATTCATCTCACTCTGGATACTACTGGAACAAAAACATCCATCCCTCTGGTCTTTCCTCTCACTAGACTTTTGCCTCCTCAGTCCTCATGAATGGTGCGGCTAACTAAATTTACTCCTCTAACTCTAACAAACAACCACCTCCTCCTCCTACCATCCTCATTTCTGCCTGCTCCTCTCTCTGCAAATCTCTACCGCTTCCGTTGTCCAGAGAATCAAATTCAAAAAGTTCTGGTGAATTGCTTTTAAAAAAAAAAAATAAAATCACTCCCACCACAACCTCCTGTCTCCTTACATCTCCAACCTGGTACAACACAAATATCCAAACCCCTAAAACAAAAAAAAAAAAAAACCCCTAATACCGCCTCTCTGCCCTCCAGTGACCTTAATGCACATCAATCCCCACTCATAACCACCTCATCAAACACGCAAGGCTTCAGGACTACTTAGGGCTGCTCCTATCTCGGAACTCTCTCCCTCGTCCCATTAGACTTGCTCCTACTTTTGGCACTTCAGTCTCGCCAATAGCCCTTTCCTTCACCTTGGTTTTAACTATTTGGTAAGACCTTTAGGGTTGTGCATCATTTAGCCTGTGTTTATCATGCGTTGTGTCGTTCTACAGTTTGAAGTGTTTTATATATAGGTTTTTACCAACTTTACCAATATTTTCTATATTTTATGTTGCTGTCTAGAATAAGGATTGGACCTTTTGCCTCATAAGTGGTTTCAGTGCAGCTGTTACTGATGTGAAAGTGTAAATGGGTATGGCACCTGAAGCCTTAGCCTTCAGTTTCTCTGTAAAGTCTAATTTTGGTGCTTATAAATAGTGGGTTCACATAGAAAACACAAGTGGATAGAACCTCAAAGTTATGCCACCAACGTAACGTTTGCCTGTGTATTGGAAAGAACTGTGGTAGGAGACCTTGGTGAAGGTTTTGCACAAGATATGTTTAAGCCACCAAAATCAAACAGCAGTTTTAACAACATCCATATGCTGTATATACTCGAGTATAAGTTGACCCGAATATAAGCCTAGGTACCTAATTTCAAAAAAAATCTGCCTAGGGGGGAAATACAGCAGCTAAGGCTCAGAAACACACAGCAAATGCACTTTTTTTAGGCTATGTTATTATTTAATTCAGCAGATTTGTAAGTTAATTACAAAGCCCCTGAACAAGATATCATCACTAAACTTCCTGGAGATGTAGAGAAGACATGTGGGAACATTGTAAAGAAAAACGTATTGCTCAAGCATATAAAATTTTTGCACAAAAAAAGTTCACATTAGGTTAACTTTAAAAACTTTGACTTGACATTGAACCTAATTTATGCAAAAAAGGACATGTGCTAGAGCGATCATTTTTTCAATTTTCAATGCACTCATAAAGTCCAGCTACAAAATGCTGCAATTTTCATTTCTTGACCCAAATATGTTTTGAGCACATTTTAGGTGTTGAAGAATTCTGCTTATATTCGAGTATATGGTAATTAATATGGTAATTAAGGACTATATTGGCATCACTACTACCTATTAAAAAAAAAAAAGAAAAGAACCACCGATTACTCTTTTGCAGATTAGTGGTGTTTGCAAATTGCATACAATTTTTCAAAATGAATAGGACATCATAAGGTAAAACATGTCACATACATGAGCAATGTACGCAAAATTGGTCTATGTATTACATCAGCCACAATAACATCAAACTGTGTTTATTTATCTTCCTTTAATAAAATTTATGTAGTTTATGGCAACTGATGCAACCTTTTGTTCTATTTCAAAGAGATATATTGATGATAAAAGCTTTGCTGTTGAGAACATTTGTTTGGCATTGATAGCTCAAGGAGACCATTATTTATTTGGATTAAAATACAACAAACTTTTTCAAAGATATAAAATAAAAGAACAATGCCAACAATTTTGAACTGGTTTGATCTACTGAATTATATTGTTACTGAATTATTTGTGTGGTTTTCAGTGGACCTTGTCTGTAACTGCTTCTCTAGTAATATGAGGAAGATAAGAATACCAAAGAAAGCTTAGTGAAACAATAAGAACAATTTTAGTTTTAATGAATAAAGCTTATTTTCCCTTAAAAGAAAAACAAAACACCATCCCGGGCCATATTGAAACAGCTTGAGCTTGATTGTGAAATGAAAATAAAGAGCATTTCCATCACAGTAAAGGCGATGACTCTAAGAGGAAAGTCAATGGACTATTAAATGGGAAATCATCTGTTTTCAGATTTTACTTCACTACTATTACATTCCTCCAGTGAGCCGTTATCTAGCAGAGAAGCCTTAATCTTCTCATTTTCTGGCAGGAAATTTCCATGTGTTTAGCACAGCTATTCATATCATAATGTTCAATCACCTCTTCATAAGAAATTTCAGCTAAAATGTATGCTTCCACAGCATGGTTCCTCCATTAGCTCTTCTAACTGTCCACTGAACTCAAAAGTTAATGTTATTTCATTACTTCCTGTTGAAGGTCCTATTATTTAATTCTGGACTACTCATACTATATATAAAAGACTACAGATTGACTTGCACATGTTTAAACAGGTTGTTTTGCTCTCTAAATTCATCATCTGTGGGCAGGCTCCAATAATAACATTTCAAAGTATCTTGAGATAATCATTAAAAATGTTTATCTTGTTGGTTAATATGTAATTTAGCTTTGCACTAGTATAATTAACATTATTATTAATATATGTAGCTGTAACATCTGCTGCAAAAGTTCATTTTTTAGCTTGCATAAAAGGAGTTTAAAGCAAAAGACAATAAAAAGTGAAATAAACTTTTAATTAAAATACTAATACAAACTCCAGAATATGAATGAGGACTAGATATTTGCATTGAAATTTTTAGGTTTATCATAGTGCCCCATTCTTCTAAGTTATATCCAAAACCAAATCTTCAAATGCCTACTAATGAAACAGGTATTTGCTTAACTGCCAAATTAGCTGCAAGTACCCTCTGATTCTAAATGCTAATGGATAAATGCATTTGTTTAATGTCTTAAGTAATTACAAAAACCATCATCATCATGTGTAGTAATGCACTATTACTTACTAGAATGTGTGGGTCCAATCTTTCCAGTGATACTCAAATCAGGAATATCACTCAAAAAGGCTATCTGTAAATACCCTATTAATTGATTTACGGGTGGCAAAATATGGTAAAATAAATTTAATGTGCCTTTGAAGGATATCAGGTCATGGTGTAGTTCATGGTAGTTAGTCCTAGTCAACTGGATTTAATTAACTGTTTTTGTAGCCATGCCAAGCTTCTTCTTCAGAAATATATCCCAGTATTTACAAAATACAGACACCTTAGCCCATCCTCAGTGAATACGTCAGAGTGGGATGTTTTAAATAATGGAACAAACCTATTCTAGTAAAAAGAATATTGGCACTTGTGATGATATTATGTAACTTATCCCACCATTGATTCTATAGTAACAGGATTAGGGTGTCTGTTTTCTGTAGGTACAAATACGGAGATATGTTATTGGAACTTATTTGAGCTAAAGAAGTGGCTTTGAGTGGTTATGAAACATATTAAACACAACTCATTAAGTTCAGTTAAATAGGACAAACTACTACTTATTAAACAAACATTAATTGTAAGTCTATATTTGGTGTTTACATACTTAAGAGACAAATAAAAGGATACATAGAGTTCAGAATTATACAAATTTTACTTTCTTATACTAAACAAATAAATGTATTGTTTTCACTTTCAATTGAGAATCCACTGCTGGATATTAGATTGTACTCAAACTATTCTGGTTGTCTTCAGTCATTCTGTTTCACAATCAGGTTTTCTCATTTCATGATGCAAACACTGCTAACTATTAAATGTATCTACTAGATGCCACAAATTTCAGTAGATCATGTAGTATTTTTGTAAGTGAACCATGTGTAAAGTAGACAAGAGGCCTGGAATCTTTGTTAGAGAATCAAAATTGCAACAGATGAAGAATGGCCTAAACAAATCCTAGGTAATCTGGCCCTTTCATTTAATAAACAAGTGTTGTCTAATCCAACACTTTGACAAGTGTTTTAGTGAAACATTGCTATGTTATTAGGAACATCTAGAAACAATATTTGTATTCAAGAAATACCACCTTTAAAATACTGCCTTTTTTAAAGTTTTTTTCATGAATTTGGAGACGGTTTAATCTTTGAATTTGTAGCTTAAGATTTCCCTTCGTCTTCATTCATTCTCTAAATGCGTTTTTTGGAACCTTCCCTGCCTGAATATTCCTCCTTTCCTCAAAACTACCAAGCAAATACCAGCCTATTTAAATCTCAAACTAAGAAGGGAACAAGGAATGGTAAACAAATGACAAGACAGAATCATCTGCATGGATACTGCAAATAATGCTAGTGACTAATCATTTGCTCTTTGCTTCCCTTTGATCACAGCGTACGCAGTTCACGTTCAATTGAAATGTTTTAACAGAACACAATGGCCCTGAGCACATGAACATATTATTGTAGTACTGGTTGAATGACCTCTGCTTCTTCACAATGAAAAGTTTGATTTAGCTTTCCTATTCACATAGAATGATTGAACAAATTAAACTATTATAGTTAAAACAGTAAAGTCATCAAACAAATATTGTTGACCTTCACAGTTATGATTACAACTTACATGATCTGTGTATGTGAAACTGCTGTGTGATAACTCCCATCCTATTTATTAACGTCTACACTAATATTATTGCTATCTTGATTGACCAATATTACAAGAAAATCTTTATTCAAAAGTCCTAGAGTTCAATACTGAGTTATAAAAAATGTAAGTCATGAATAAATTAGTAATAAAGCACTCTCAAGCAGTCTCCCATGATTACAATGCATAACGTTTGCTGCTAATGGCATGTTATGGTCTAATGAGAAACAGCATTTCTATGTTAAATTAAAATTAAAAGTGTGCAGCCCTGACATTGTTAGAATGTAAAATAACGTGTACCATATGCAAAAGAATAGAATATTTTATGCATTATAAGTTTAAGCTAACAACCTACTGACCATGTCATTAACGTATATTTAAATAGTAGTATTAAAATACATTTTCAGAAAATGTTAAAATGGGTCACTGAACATTTACATATAGCGAAGATAATTTATCAAAGCCATAATTAGCAAGTTTGATGACTTTAGATGGCATTTGTTCCAGAAGAACTCACTGATTATTTTATAATGAAAAAGCTTTATAGAAGAGGATAAACATGAGGGTAAAAACTATAATAAATACTAAAGCTAAGCTCCAGGTTCAGCATAATTACTAACCCCCCTATCTTACTGCAAGGTTAAAATGCTTTTTTTGTGTCTATGGTTAAGTTACCATATACAATTTTGTATAAGCCGAGTTTTTCAGTCCAAAAAATGGGCAGAAAATGCTCCTCTCGGCTTATACTCGAGTCAGCCGACTGTCCACTCACCTAAGCTGAATTACCATGCTGAATTTCAGGCAGGCAGCTTCCCTCTTCACTGCATATCTTCTCTGAGCTCTCCGTGATTCCAGACTCGCAGCTAATCGATGTCAACAAACTCCACACTGCCACCTGGTGGCTGGTTACTAGTTCCAATACAATTCAATTCAAATAATAATAAAAACTCCACTATCTGACTTTGCATTTACCACTGTCGGCTTAAACTGGAGCCAATACGTTTTTCCCATTTTTGTACCTCCGCTTATACTCGGTTGGCTTATACTTGAGTATATATGGTAATAGTATATCACCTTTCCTTCTCCCTCTATCTCTCAATGAGCAATGCTTTTTATTTCCACTTTCTGTTCTGGGCTGTAAATGGATCCCAGCAACAAATGGAGGTGGCCACTGTAGTGGACTGAAGGAGGTGGTAAATACAAATAGTGTTTACATATGCTACGTACAAATCTGAAATATATTTTGCATTGGAGAATGATTGTGCTGCGGGTTATCACTTTTAGGTGTGTAAGGGTATGTATTACAGCCTCCAATTATCTATATAAGGAATGGAGCCTTCACTTACATTCATAAAAGCTCAAAACTGCAATAAATATGGTCATGTGCCAGCACATACATTTGTCTAATTTGGGGAACCAGCTTCGCTAGTCAGATTCAAGGTAGTAAGCTTGTACTGTCTAGAGCAGTGATGGCGAACCTATGGCATGCATGCCAGTCTCTGTTGCCACACAAGCTGTCAGCCAGCACAGAGGAAAGAACTGCAGCCTATTGGCTCTCAATGCTGTCAGTTCTCTTCCCCTCTCTTATGATTGCACACAGCGCCCTATACCCTATCCTATTCTGTTTTAAAAATAAGTAGAGTTGTGTGTTTACATGTTGCTTATGTTTACGTGGGTGTATATAAGTTGTGTATTTGTAATTTAGGTTATATTGCCATGCTGGCCCTTTGAGATCATTTGTTGGGTTTTGGTTTCAGTTTGGGCACTCAGTCTCCAAAAGGTTCGCCATCGCTGGTCTAGGGATTTTATCTTAAAAAGCCTTATGGTACATAAACCCGCAATTTACCCATTGTCCATACTAATAGAAGCTAAACTAGCTAGTGAGTTTTTTTTCAATAAGGAAGCCCTCTGTATTTCCAAACATAAGCCTTGTACACACATAGGTTAATAGTTAGTTGATAGTTTACATTCAAGAAGGGTATTACTGAGGAAGCAGTGATACTCATTAATACTAGTGTTGAGCTCGAATATTCGAATGCTGAATATTTTTCACGAATATCGGCAATTCGATAATTCGCCATTATCTCGAATATGTCGGCGGATATTCGCAATTCCGAATATTCGCAATATGGCAATGTATTGCGAAAATAATATTTGCATTGCGAAAATAAACATAGCATGTGACCATTCATTTTAAAGATTTTCGTGATGCGAATATTATTTTCACAATGCGAATATGATTTTCGCAATACATGGTCTCACTGCGAATATTCGAATTTCCGAATATAGAATCGAATATTAGTAGAATTGTGGAAGGAAGTAGGTCCCCTCCCCCCGTCATATTCACCAGGGGGTGGGCAGGCAGATGCCTGAGCAAGACAAAGGGTGAAGGGCTATAAACCCTCCACCCCTGGTTTAATCAGATGTGTTAAACATTCCTCTTTGCTGGTACACACACTGAGCACGCTCCAGCCAACATGTCCATGCCTCTATGACATCACAGAGCCCGGGATATTTAAAGGGCTGGCTGGCAGCCATTGTTCTCTTTTCTCTTTGTTACCTGCATCCTGACCCCACAAGCCCAGCAGACGGTCCCCCCCAGCAGCAGCCCAGCAGGCAAAGCCGGCTAAGTATCACTGCCTCTCCTTAACCCCTTCATTGAATCCTTTCCTCATTGTTTAACCCCTTCAGTTCCCTACCTTATTCCCTGCCTTATTCCCTGCCTTATTCCCTTCTGTTAACCCCTTCCGTTCCCAGCTGCATTCCCCTCCATTAACCCCTTCATTGCCATACCCTCTGTTAACTACTGCCACCAACTATTGTTAATCCCCTGCAATAACCCAGTGGTATTGGACTCTGTAGGGTCAGGCTAGCGTTAGGAAGGGAGGGTACTGTTATTGTGTATGTATGTGAATAACATAAGGAAGATTTGGGGAGGAGTTATTGGGATATTGTGTTAGTGTAGTGTAGTTGTGTATTTTTGAGTGTTTTGATGTGTGTCTATGTGTATATATACCTGTTTGATCATTGATGAGGATATATATACACATAGACAATAGTAATTGAATGTTTATTGTAACTTGATTTATGTGTTAATAAATATTTCATTGCTTTTACTATAACAAGATTTTGTCATCGCCACATCATTATACATAGGTCAGAAAGAGTTAGGATAGCTAGTTAATATACAAAAGTGTGCAGAGTCAACGTCTAGTGACTGACTCCCACTGATGCATATTAACTAGGGATATTAATTAGCAATAACTAATATCTCCTTTAACAAGAATTATTCGCGAAATATCACAAATTCGAATATTGCCTATGCCGCTCATCACTAATTAATACGTATGAACAACAAGAACAGATGCAACCAGGAAGCTGGACACATGGAAATGGGGATGACAGCGGCAGTGGCAGAGGAATGCTAAATACATTACTCTAAAACACATTACTGTGTTGTGTTAACAACAATGTAAAATACCTTTCTGAAATTCCAGGCTTATATTTTGGCATATACAATATGCTGTTATGTGTTTCTGTTATTATGATAATACACACTTATGCACACACATATGAATTTATGTAGATTGATTGACATATATAATGATCCATTATAAAAAAATATTTTAAACTTTAACTTTTTACACTTTTTCTACACCTTAATATTATATATGTATATGGATTTCCTAACATTCACTGCTGTATCAGAAAAAACTTGGAATTTCCAGCTTATGCTTGCAATAATATAGGGCTGGCAAGTAATGTTTAATTGCACCTTGCTCTAATGGGAACATCAAAGTATAGGATTATTGCTTAAAATAGAACAACTGTACCCTAATCCACATATGATGAAAGAAGATAACTAAATCAAATGATGGCAAAAAGCAATTAGTAAGGAAAACTTTATGCTAATGAATCTGTAGCACTTGTTAGGTCATACTAATTATGCATACAAAGCTTTGACTTGAGGCACACTACAGCTTCGAAGATTAATAGGTATATAAGAGGATGAGGCTTGAAAGCAGAGTACATTTCTACTGCAGAATGTATGGCCTAAATACTTTCTTCTTCAACTTTACATTTGAGTCTAATATTTTCTGCTTCAGCAAGAACTGCAATTTGCATTGACTTTTAAAAGAAGTAAATAATATTGTTCTATATTTTTAGATATTTCTTTTCCTCTGTTGTAAGGTGTAATTGTTATCATAAAGAATACTTTCATGTTATTTTCAAGAGAGAGCTCACTTTAAGGCAAGGATTTTCTCAGTAGTAAATTTTGCATCACTTAGTGTCAAAAATATTACTTTTTTCTCTCCCTTAAAGCCTAATTTATGCTTATACAGAAAAGCAGCTCAAAGAGCTATGGTGATGTATAAGGATAGTGCATAGTAACCAAATAAATATTAGTTTACTGTTGTCAGACCAGTTAATATATGATTTATTAATAATTTTGTGAATATTGTTGCTTCTCGTCCTTGTTTTGTGTTGTATATTATAATTTAAATTAGATGTGTCATTTTGCAGTAAATAAAGAACAATCAGTGTATAATAAGGTCACAATAGTTTGCTGATATGTTATTATGGTTTCAGATTTGAATAACACAAAAACATGGGGGGGCATCTAAATGAGATTGTTTTGCAGTGTAACACTGAATCAAATATCAAACTGGCCCGAGCCAGACTTGACACCCTGGTGCTATACAATAAATCCATTATTTGCAAAAATATCAAATGTAGAAATGTATTTTTATATATTTGAATCTAAGTCATTCTGTTCAATGTGTGTTGAAGCATTTGCAGACATTATGAAAAGTGATCTGGGGACAGGCAGTGAATTTGCAAGTGGTAGCAACACTGCAGAGGCAAGATCGTCTTTCAGAGAGTTGCCACTAGACAAGTTCCTTTATAAACTCCCAGTCAGTTACCCTCAGTGTAAGTTTGTTTACAAACATAACTCACCCGAGCTACACCTAGGATTATTTACCTGTTGGGGGGGCATGCCCTTCACCAATGGCACTCTAGGTCCATGATGGTGACAGGATGAGAAGGGGGAGGAAGTGAGGGCGTTCAATGAAAGATTACTATGTATTACTATGTACAAGCATAGTTAATGCAAAACATTTAATTTGGAACTTGAAGTTGGTCAATGTAGTCTTTAATTTTACATAATAAGTTAATACATTTTGTGAATCTAAGGTTGATGCCCATTTAACATGACGATCTTACTCTAACCTAAATCCACCCTTCGCTGTTGTACATTTACCTATGATAATTTTCCACAACATACCTTTTACACTCATCAGTGTTTCTGTTTCCTGTATTTTCTAAAAACTATAATTTTGTCTCCTTCTGTCTCTGAGTAATTGTAGATGTGCAGCTATAGCTTTAAAAATAATACGAACTTGCACAATTGGTATGCATTGCAACTTAAAATTGTAGTTAAAATTCGCATTCACTTTTTTTAAATGGATGCATTCAAAATGTGTTGAAGTGACACATTTTATCTCAAGAAATATACAATAAATTGTCTGAGAATGCCAGGCAATATCTGAACTGGATGGATCACTAATGACATATGGGCCTGATTTGTATTTGTTTCAGCAAGGCACTGAATTGTTGTGTATGAGTAGAATTTCATATATGCTATCCATGCACATAATATAAATTATATGTATTATCAAGAGAAAAGCTAGTAAACATTTAGTTTACTTCTCTTTTTCGGAATTCCCTAAATGTTATCCTTTCTAGAGGAAACATAATTACTCACTGGGGAAGAAGAATGCTTGTTTACAGCTTGCTCATAACAAACTCCCGTTGTCAAATAAAAACAAATAGCAAGTGTATGTTTTATATAAACTTAGAGCTTTTTAAGCAATAATGAATTGGTCTTTAGAGATGGTCGAATTAAAAAAAAAAAATTTGATGATTATGAGTTAATTGCAAAGCCCCTGAACATGGTATCATCACCAAACTTGCTGGAGATGTAAAGAAGGGTTGGGGGTATGCTACAAAGAAGTATGGCTCTAACACAAATAGTTTTTACATAAATGAAGTTCAAAGTCAAGTCAAAATGTGAAAAGTCGATAAAACTTAATCCAATGTTCCCATAACCCTTTTCTACATCTCCATCAATTTTGGTGGTGATACCATTTTCAATGAGCTTTTCAATCAGCTCATAAAGTCAGCTAGTCAAAAAATTCGACCATTACTAATGGTGTTTCATGGTGCAGATCAACCAAAACTTGCATATGTTTCACAATTTAGGTTCAATTTTAATCATGTAAAATAGTAAAGGAAACTTTTACTATATCAAATGGTTGCTAAATTAAATATTAACACATTGAAAGCTTGGCATATCAATTAAAAATAAATTAATACAATTATATGGATGTGAAGGTCTCTCATATTCTTTTTTTTTTATAAATATTTCAAGGTATAATATCTAAGAAAGACATTTAGGCAGTTAATGGATACTATACCAATGCTTACAAAAAATCTAAAGAACCTTTGACCTGACCATGCACACTCAAATATTTACATATTCTGGACATGTAGTAAAAGCATTTTGAAAAAAAAAACCTTCTTAAAGTATTGATGGGAAATATAATTTTAAGGGTTCAAAACATTGTTTGTGGCTCTCTTTCACACTGTGTGCCCTACTGTGCACTTTCAGCAACCCAAGGGTGCAACACACATGCTGCATGGGTTTTCCATAGCATAGGAATACATTAGCAGTTATACATTTGAAACATAATGGTTGAATAAAAGGAAATGTACCTGAATGCACAAAACATCATGTTTAGCTGTGGTTTGACAGCAAATGTGTAATAAAAATGGCCTTAATGCTGGGATGCTTGAATTTTGTTTGTTTGCAAGCTATTTTAAAATGACTAAGATCCACACTCACTGTGTTTAAAGCAATTTCCTTACAGACTGGCATACAAATCATGAGCACAGGATCTCCAGGTGCGTGAATCACCAACACCCTGACTCCAAGGATCAATGTAGACGCCACAGGTAGAGACTCTGCACACCGTATAAGATTCCATAACAGCTTCTTTATTTAGAAACAAAATCCATCAAAAACTTTTACAGCAAACAATTTCAGGTACCCTGGGGGGAAACGTGTCAGAAGGGAAGTGACCCCCAGGGGTTCCTGAAATAGTTTGATGTGAACATTTTTGATGGATTTTTTTGCTAAATAAAGAAGCTGTTTTGGAATCTTATCCAGTGTGTGGAGTCTCTACCTGTGTATACGTATATTTGAAACATTGTTTAACAGCATGAACAATCATTCAAGAATACATTTCTGTATATTTGTATATATTTGTACTCTATGAAAAGTTTTTAAAACATTTTAAAGAATTCAAAAGAGAAGTGGGTTAGCTAATAAGACAGCATAGGAGAAGTTAACTAACTTTTGATAATAGCAAACTCAGTTGTCTTCATGTAAAATAGTTTACCCTATAAAAATAATACAAAATTAGTTATCAGTTACTTATTTTTTGGTTGAGTTGACTCGTTGTAATGATGTCACAAATCCACTTCCATCAGTATGCATCTATTAGACTGTAAGCCCAACCGGGCAGGGTCCTCTATTCCCCCTGTGTCATTACCTGTACCTGTGTGTTATTGTGTGTTGTATCTCCCCTCTAATGTATTGTACAGCGCTGCGTAATATGTTGGCGCTATATAAATAAATGATAATAATAATAATAATAATATGCATGCACATAGAAACAAAGCACAATAATGAACTTTTTCTCTCTGTGTTCACTCTGAGAGAAATTGGTAGAGACTGTATGCACCTCTCTGTTATCAGCACTGCCTCTGAGGCAGGATTGGCATGAAGGGGAGGCAAAAATATCATCTCCCTTTTCCCTCCTCCACAGACAACACTGCTTATCATCATAGGCAGTGTTGATGAAAGAGAGTTGCATGCCAAGGGAAGTTGGAGAACACATGTTACCCGTACACGAGAGAAGGTTCTGTGCTTCTTCCTCTGTGTGGGCGGTGACTAGCTGCAAGCAGTCTCTGCTTCACCAACCTCTACCTATCTGTGTGTGTAATGTTTGGTGCGCACATACTGAGAGGCTATCCCTCTAAAATCAATGAGCCAACTAATGAATAAGTCCATGAATGACTATATATATATATATATATATATATATATATATTCATTTTTTTACATACTTTTTTAGTCCTGGTTACAATAACTATAGAAAATGAAATCAACTCCAAAGCAGGTATTTTACATTTTGATCATGACTAGATCTTATCAGGAGGACAGCTATTAAAGATAATTTGTATGTCTGGAAAATGTACCATTAAAAAAGAGCCATTAATTTCATGTAATTTCATGTTGATAGCTAAACAACACAAAGATCCAGAGTTAAATGCAATTACAGAGGGGAAAAAAAGATTGTTGACAACGGTGTTTGAAATTATACCAATTATCTCAGTCACTCGTTTGTATCATCAACCTGAACATACACATTTTAAAAAATGGAGCAATAGTTCAATGTTGTCTTGATAAATGCTTAAACTCTGACTTCTGCTTTAGGGACCAATTAAATGAGTTAACTGATCCTTGTGAGCCCATCCATGAATCCAATTCCTTTTTCTATTTATTTCTTCAGCTAAAGTAAAGGCGTAATGTGTAAGCACTGTGGAGCTATATAATGACAAATGAGTGTGTACTGATAGCAATAATAGGTATTTGTCTCAAAAGCTAAGATCTTTGCTGAGTGTCCTATATTTTTCTAGCAGGGAAAATAACATAAGAAGTGTTGGCACGTGCATATTTTCAGGCAGTCTAGAATTATCACTGCTTCATTTAACCGAATGTGATAACACAGAATAATATTTATATATTGCTTCCATAAGAAACAAAAACATATGTATAAAATAATGTAAACATGCCTATATAGACAAAATATTAATTTACATTTGCACTATAATGTTTTACATTTTTTTATAGTTATTTTTGCACTGCATTTTCCATGCTGTAAGCTGTACATGTCTATTGTGTTTTGACTTTGTTATTCAGGAAATATGTCTCCAATAAAGGGGTGTACCCATTGGTCTACAATCTTAAGGTTGATTGTATGTAGTAGGTTTACACCAACATTAAAGCCAAGATGGTACCAAGGTGACAGAACAATGTCTTAAGCATCACACTGAAGCTGTTAACTGGCCTTTTTACTATAATGTTGCTGCTGCCATTTACTCCCCAGGTGAATGATAAACAAGTACTCAGCCATTTAAATAATCAAATAAATAATAATTATTAGACCAAACCAACTTATTCCACTCTCTGCTTGGTCCATTATTTCATCATTTCATTTTTGATTTTCTCTAAAATAGGGACCTAATTCTAACACATTACCTTCAAGACTTGGCTGTTCATTGCTGACTATCCTACCCCACCACCCTTAACAAATTGCATTGTCATTTAATACGCTGCCAGTGGTTTTGTACATGTTTTGTGCAGTTTAAACTGCAATATAAGATCCAATTCAGATTTTAAAATTTTAGAACATTCATTTTAAGCAATAGAGTGTGCACACAAGCCCTAAATAATTTCATCTTACAAAGCCTACAAGAAGAACAAATGGTCCACATTTTTTTCCATTGATTAATGCCAGGGGATTTTGTTATAACGGTAAATAGGAAAATCAAGGCCTTTGTTTAAGTCTGTAACTGTTGCTTGAATGAAGGACATTTGCAGTTATGGTCATTAAGTAAGAGAAATTTAACTGAAATGAAAATAATGAAAGATGTTCTATATATTGAAAGATAAAGATGCAAAAAGAGACAAACGCAACAAGGAGAAAGGTTGAAAGGAGCAGAAAATTTCTAAAAAAAGAAAACTATTATGTGGCACATAGCAAATGAATGGGCCAAACAAAATGTTTTAAATATTCTATTGTTTAACTGTTCTGCCTGTCATGAGCACATTCTGTACTTCAATTATATTACAGATGAATATGAGTAATTGGATGAAAGGAATTTATGGCTAAATTGCTTGTACTTTTCCCATTATTATTAGCTTATAGCTTAATTTAAAGCTCACATTTGAACATCACAAAAACATATAAATGGCCATTCCATGCTATGTCATAAATGTTACCTCTTACATGCTCATGGGTGCATTCAAAACTTTTGTATCATTTAAGCTCCATTAAAACAGGCTTATGATTTATTTTTATCACTTCTGTTCCCTGATATTTTGTGAATATGTGCACAACCATTTCTTATGTATTTCCTAGGGTTTGCTTTTATCAGAATTCTGTGCTTTATAGGTCAGAGCTTATGCTGTGCACTGAGCATTATTTTAAAAATAGGTAGAAGGCAAAACTGAAAAAAAATATTCCTAATTTTCCTGATCCATATAAAGTATGAGGATCCAAATGACCTTGCCAATGGCAAAACAGCCTTGGTCACTGAAGAAAAACCTCTTCCTCTGACAGAAGCATGAGATTTGAAATTGCCTGGCAAATAAGCTGATTTTCTTGGCAAAAGGGTTAGCAATAAGTCAGTTAAGTGGAATTTCTGAAGGATGCTGATAGTGGCAGACCCAATATTGTTTTTTGTTTTTTTGTTTACTAAAACCTTCTTAGTCTTGTTTTCTGATTTAAATATACTATAGTTTAAAATGTAATTAATATAGTCAATGCTAATAAGTGTGCATATACCGAGCTCTTAACTGGCAACACAGTTAAGCACATCGGCATCACCATGGGGCTGACAGATTTAAATGTTGACTAAGATGGCGCCCTTCTTGTTTCTGAAGGATTACATTTACCATACTTATCCAAGCAAACAGTCTCTAGTCATTTAGTCCATTCACTCCAATACTTTACATTGTTTTTAAAGGCAGTATAAGATGATTTGATTAGGTTATGCAGATTAATAATTAAATAATATTGTATTTAAATTGATTACACCAGAGTAATAACAGATGAAGTTAGTTTATAGGCAAAGTGATAAGTGATTTGTTTATCAATTTTCTTTAATTAATTGCAAAGTTGAGCTGATTCCTTTCATCTATACACTTGTTTTTTTAACTGTATAGACATATCAAATGCATAAAACAAACCTGTATTTGGGATAAATCAAAATCAAAATAATTTTTTGAAAGGCACAATTATTTTAAATAGACTCTGAATATATCTAGATTGCATGGATCTCAACCACTTAAAAATTTTACTTAAAATGAAGAAATGTTACCGTCATAAATCCATCCAATAAACCTGAATCAGGTTTAGGTGGTGCCTGCAATCTTTCCATAGACCATTTTTCAATTATAGACACAACTTGGCTGTTTTCTATATTCAAGATTCTGAATCCTGTCATGTTGACACCACTGTACCTATATGGCTCCACATCTAATGCAAACAGGTCCTGAAAACACAAAATAAAATTAATATAATTACAAATTGCATTGTATAATGTTCTATAAACTCATAATTTACAAGTCCTGCAATGCATTTAAAACATTATATACACTGTTTTATTTGTTTATTGTTTATCAAGGTGTTTAGGCATATTTTACAAACCATGTTAAATACATTTAGGCAGTATAAAAGAAAGAGCTACACAATTTTGCAAAAACATGTGATCAAAAATATTATCATGCTGCTTTGATGCAAAAAATTTGGTTGGTTTAACTATATCGGAATCCAATGTTTTTATTTAAATAAAACACCATTTTAGTTACAAATATCTCATGCGATGAAGAAAATGACAGCTTTCTCAAAGTTTTTATTTTGAATTAAATGCATATACAATTTAATAAAAGGTTTAACTTTACTTTTAAATGACTTTAAGTTGATCAATGAATAGATGTTTTTTTTTTAATTTAGCAATTTGATGCCCCTTTCACTTAAGCGCCAAGGAGGTCCTTCTTAATTTTTTGCATGTGAAAGGTGCTAATTAACAAACAACATATATGGCAGACTGAGATCCCAGCAATCAAGTTTTTTTGCTAGGAGTAACAAGAAAGGGGAGGGGATTATAGTCTGGGGTTATATTTCATGGCTTAGGTCTGGTCCTTTGCATCCAGTGAAATGAACTCTTTGCGCTTCCGTAAACATGGTAATTTGGACAATTTTATACTTAAAACATTTTGGGTATGAATCCTTTCTGTTCTAACAAGACTGCAGAAAGCAAGGTCCATGTAAAAAATAAATGAGCAAGTTTTGTAAAGGATCTTCATTGGCCTGCACAGAGCAATGACCACAACCTGATAGAATACTTTTGTAAACAATTAGGGTCCCCATACACCTTTAGATTTCTCTGTCAGATTTCTTTTAGATCTCCTTTTGTTTTACCAAAACCATGTAATATGAGGGACTTTCTAAACCATCAAGTCTACCTGTGTTCAATCGCAGAGGACCCTATACTACATAGTTGTTGGTAGATCTAAAGGATATCTGACAGAGAAATCTAAAGGTGTATGGGCAGCTTTAGGCTTCACTGCTGCAGCCAGAAAACATATGCAAAAAAGCATGTGTTTTCTGTGCTGTTAACCCTCAGTTAACCTACATGGTTTTTTCCCTTTCCTTTCCTTTTAAGGTAGGATGATTTCAATTTACTAAAAACTGATTTCAATGAACAAAAAAACAGCTGCTGCACACCAGCATCACACCTGTGGAGACTGTTCCATTGGGGACAATGGGAGTGGTTTGGGTGTGTTTTTTAACCACTCCCAAACCGCCCTAGTGGAGCCTTAGAAGAGAGACTGCGATGGAGATTCCTAAATGCTCATCTGCATGAGTAGTAAAAAAACAAAAATGTTATTTAAAAAAATACTCCTATTTTTAACTTAAAGTCTATTGTAAATGCCATTTGGAATTGAAATACACAGAAAACACCACACTTAATCAATACAAATAAAGAATAATATATACCTACTCTTCTTGTAAATGTGTCAACAATATCCAGTCAAATCTAGAATCTAGAAAAGGAACTCCCTTAAAGTGCTTCAGTGAGTGCTTCGCACAATCATTAACAGTAGGCTGGATATCTTGTGTGCTCTACTGTCATGCAGCCAGCTATCAGCTATGATGGATGTTGTTCAGAGCCAAAGACATATCTTATCATTTTCAAAACACATACTGTGTTATAACAACTTTGTGAGCCTTGTTTTAGTTACAGTCTGAATTTTACAGCTCAGGCTGTAAAAATGTTGTATTGTTTTCATTTGTAATTGTTTAAAAAAATGTGATAAAATATTATCATGCTGCTTTGATGCAAACAATTTGGTTGTAAAGTTTAACTATATCGGAGACCAAAATTTACAGACAGGCCCGAAGCGGTCCCGATTTTGAGAAATCGTGATCGGTCGGGTACATAATTCCGATTATTCTCCCAATCAATCACCCAGACAGTCCACACTGGTACAAAAAATCGGAACAAGTATGGGGGGCTTTAATTATAGTTATCTTGTGTGATTAAGAAAAATACAGCTTTCATAAAGTTTTTGTTTTTAATTGTATGCATATACAATATGATAAAAGGTTTAACTTTTAAATGACTGGAAGGTAATCACTGAATAGATGTAGAAAAATAAAGTCAGCGAAGTAATATTTTTTTATCACATTGGGATTTATGGATTTTTCTGAGGTTCTGTTTTGTACATTTTGGCATGCTGAGCACCTAAGGCAATATTTAATAGCAGGGCTTTTTTTCTCAGCGAAAAGGTGGTGGAACTCACCCCCCTCCCCTGGCCACACCCCTAACCACCCCTAGAACCGCCCCCTAAAATCGCCCCTTTTATGCCGGGTGTCCACTCCATAATTAGCTCCCCATCGGGAACGGCGCTGGTAGGAAAAAAGCCCTACCTGTTAGAATACTTGCCTAAAAGCCCCCATACACCTTACCCTACAATTTCTGTACAATCCACTTTTGTTCTACCAAAACCATGTAATGTGAGGACCTTTCTAACCCTTCCAATCACTATGTATCCTATCAGGGAGGACCCGGCAACAACACCGCTGTTTGTAGATCTAATGGAGATTGTATGGAAAGATCTAAAGGTGTATGGGTGTATTAATGTATGCCGATCCTGATCTTTGGGACTGTGCCCGAACAAACCTGCTGTGTATTACTAAAAGATTAATGGAGTCTTTACCCAGTTATTAGCTTGTTGGGCACCCTTTTGTTATTGGAAGGATTTCTACAAGACTTTGGACTGCTGTTCCGGTGCGTTCTGCCAGAAAAAAAGCCCTGCTTTCAACCCCCAGATGCTCCGACACTCTTTTTTGGATTAGTAATTTACAATGTGACACCCCTATCTGCAACCTTTCCTTAACCTATAACCTAACCTCAACCTTAACCTATTAATGTTTCCCTGCGGTTATCCAAGTGACACTAATTGTATGCTATTTAACAATAACTGAAAAAAATTGGCAATCTAAAAAATGAGACTACATTCAAGCAATATATGATAGGGGGGTTTTTAGTAGGAAGAATTGTGCTCAGGGACCTGAAAATTTGCATGGATGTAGTCTCAGGGGTTAACTGGTAAAACCTCCAAAATGTCAAGGTTCTACCATGCAGAGTTTTCAAAGATCTATGTCCTAGGTGCCCAACCTGCAGCCCAGGGTCTGCATGCGGCCCTTTGGGCATTGTTTTGCGGCCCCCCCTTGGTCCTCCATATGCGGCCCCCAAAACCTAACTGTTAATGCATAGGGCATAGCAACTCACCTAACCCAGCTTTCCTGATCAACTTTGGAAATCCTACATGAGTAAAATTGTCAATGTTTATAGGGGAACTAAGTCAGGAGGGGGGTGGGTGCTGTCTGTTTTTTTGACTGCCTGTCGGGATCTGGTCCACCGCCTGCTGAGATAGAGGGTCCATATCAACTCAGTTGCCCACCACTGATCTATGTGTTTAAATTAGGATAAGTGAAAGCATGTATGCAGCAGAGTAGTGCTTTATTTATTTATTTATTTATGCTAATTTAACATATAAGTGTTGTAGCTAGAGGGGTGAAACTCGGGATGTGAGTAGTAGTAGGGGAGCATTACTGACCGTCATGATTGTACTATGAATGGTTTTCCTGCTATGGATGTTCAAAGTCACACTGTCACACAGGTTTATTCAGCTAAGTTTCTACACAGCTGGAGAGGGGAGGGTGTGTCCTGCCCCGTGTTTGATTGGCTGGGGAGGACGTATCTGCGGGAGGAGGTACAGGAATCACAACACAGGCTCTTCTGCCTGTCACACTCACATCGGGCAGGAGGAGAGGGGGCCAAGGAGGGTCAGACCTCTGGCTGGGCTGAGAAAAGGTGGAGGAACGCCGTTCCTGAGCGTTCCCCTAGAAAAAAAAGCCCTGTTTAGTAGTAAAAAAGCTAGTCTTAATTTGTATATCCGTCACAATTAGAGATGGTGACATTTTTGGAGCGCTCTAGGCCTTGATTATTTTTATCAACATTTCAGCATTGTCAGTGGACAAGTGTATACACTTACCAACGGTATGTTTTCCTTCCTTGAGGTCACATTCTATCTGTCTGTGCCAAATTTT
>CM070035.1:88149427-88181723 GCA_036250615.1 Ptychadena robeensis | reverse complement strand
CTTATTTCACTCAATGAAATGCAAATCAGTTGCTATCTTTTATTTAAAGTTATTTTTAATAAACCTACCATTGAAATGTAACTGTTCTAAGACTTTTCATTTCTTTGTCATTGAACAAACTTACAAAATCAGTGAGGGGTCAAATAATTATTTCCTCCACTGTATGTGCTGGCATGATCTATTATATTTATCTGTCAGGAAACCTATTTAGAGCAATAGTTTGAAATCAACCCTTGGAAACAGAGGAAGTGGATAAAACCTCAATGAGATTTCCATCATTAAGATCTAAACCAGGATAAAAATGAACAATATTTGCAGACCTAGGAACAACATTTAGTTGTTCACAATACTGTAGGTTTTTAGAAGACAAAATATTATGCATTTAGAGTTTAGACATGCTTGAAAAGGTTAATCCCCAATTACTTTTATTATTGCTATGGAAAATACTATTATTGATCTGTTCCATGGCTTATATGATACCATTCTTTCTCAAAGTTTTGCATTGGGAGAATTAAGCCCTTCAGTGTCAGCAGTATAAAATTTGCTTGGAAATAACAGATTCTAATGTTGAATTATGGGAATAGTATTGGAGCATGGCAGGCCATTTACTAAGCCATATACTTATCTGATTAATGTACTTAGAAACATATTTCTTTATAAATTGCATTAACAGGAGAAAAGTTGTATGATTTCTTTTTAGTAAAGGTTATTTTATTTCATGTGTGCAATAGAATCATTTTGGATTTGCCAGTTTAACATCTGGTAAATGCAACTTAGGAAAAATTACCAAAACACCAAATTTGATGTCGGTGAAAGGCAATACCATGTTTTCAATAGTGAACATAAAACTTATTAAAACATGTTTTAGATATCCATAGATATTGCACTAATTAAGTTTTACATGTTGATACATTTGTCAAGGATGACTGTGTGCATTTTGCATTGTTCCTAAAACCCAAAGTTTACATATTCTGCAAATTTGTGATGATACCCTGGTCATGGTCTTGCAATTAACTGACAAAGTCAAAATTTCACAAAACTATTTCAACCATTTCTTTTAGCCATCAACCTTGACTTTATATAAAACAGGTAACCTACAAGTTAGTTTTAACTTTTGTTTTTTTTTTACACAGAACATAATATTATCCCAATCCTAAAAGAAATCCTCTATATCAATCTTGAAACATTTTCAGATGTATAATTTCTTGGCAATAGTTTGTTGTAGCTATTGAGCCATCTTATGCTGATAGGAAAACAAACTCCCACAAGCGCAAGTCTGTTCTGCGATGGCAGCACTGAGATTAAATAATTCTTTCCATATTTTGGATAGTTTATACCAAGGTTAATTTTTTTGTTTCTAGAAATTCTTCATTTACCTCCCTGGCGGTTCACTGAGGTGCAGATTTCTGTACAAAAAGTGATACAGTGTTTTGCCTTTCCGCCCCCATCGGCGTCACCGATGACGCCGATGGGGGCGGAAAGGCTCTGTGTGCCTGCAGCTTTGTAGAAATGCTGCAGGCACACAGAGAGCCAGCGGTTGCGCCTGATTCCGGCACGGGCGCAGTTTGATTCACGATCAGACTGCGCCAGTACTTGCTTCGGGCGTAACGCTAGGGAGGTTAAACCAGCCATAGACGCTATGCTTGGCGGGCGTTTATCGAACAATCAGCCGCAGCATGATGACATCATCATGCCATGGTCAATCGTTCGAAATACACCATTTATGATTTGACAACCAATACTTTGGATGGGGACCCTTGTCATATTCTTTGTTTAAAAGGGTGCACTTATCTTTCCTGTTATCTGTTGGATTTTCTATTATTACTTTAAGTATCTAAGTATAGATCCCATAACTAAAAAAATAAATAGGAGGACATATCTACAAAGGTAATAACGATCAACAGCTTTGATATGCTATTTGCAGATAGTATTTTCATACTCTGAACAAAAAGTAAAATCACAGTGAATAGAACACGGATTTATGTATGTGTCTTCAAGCATTATTGAGATACAATGTGTTTACAACATGGCCATTTGATTTTTTTTCTGTATAAATTCATAGGAACCTTCCAGCCATCTAACCAGCTAGAACTTTTATGTTGTCAGAAACCAAGAATAGAGCATTTGTCGTGACTTTCATAATGGTTGGATCACTCATGGTAGAAGCAGAAGCCAGTCAGAGATATCTGGCTTTGGGATGGATTTGCATTATATGTCAATGCATGTATGTTAAACCACCTTTCATTCATATCTAGAAGTTCAAAATGTCCATAGTCTGGGCACAGATGCACTTTAAATATGGCATTGTGCATTTCAGGTATAGACTGTAATTGTAATCATATTTAAGTTCTTGCTACATTTTTACTATGTTTTAAAGTACAAAGTTTTACATTTTTAATGGTTGCCTAATTCAGAGCTTCATCCTTTGCCGCTGTTTTTTTTATCCCTTTGAGTTTATGACAAGAATGACTGGCATAAGTGGTTAATAGCCAATCAGTTGCATCTGCTGGGCTGATTTAGAGAATAGGTTCTGAATATAAAATATTGAAATGGTTCTACAGCTATTTTTTCCATCACATTTATGCAACAACCAAGATTTTCCTGATTCTTAGCTGATATCATCTATTTACAGAGAATTTTTAACACATTCACAACTAAAGGGGAATTAAAGAAATGTGCATTGACAAATTCGTCTTAATTCTGAATGTAGGTTAGAAATTCATATCATTTGGAGGGGTTACTTGCATATCGAGGGGTTACTTACTAACCAGTTGTAGCCAAATGTATTTATTAAAGTACAAATTCAACTTGAGTTTATGATTTCTGTTTCTGCTTACTAATTCCAGATGGGGGTGGGAAAGAGTTGTGGAAAACCTTAGTTTACCAGCTAAAACAGGGTACTTGACAGGTGTGAGCAGAAAGTGGGGTAAACCCTCTATAGAAACAGATACGAATACAAATAACATTTTTAAGTAGAGTAGGAAGTATTAAATGTTGTATTGATTTTTTAGTCTCCCACAAGGTAAATTTCCAAATTCCTTCTATCCAGTTGACTGCCTCATTGTATCCCAAATTTTAAAAAACTAATTGGATTAAAATATATTTTACTATATTTCTATTTTTATTAATGTCCTTTCAGATGAGCAGATGTCCAAAGCTTATTTCCATTTCACTAGAGACATATTGTGTTTTGTATTGTGCTGTATGTAGGCTTACCTTCTTCAGATTCCCAACCTAGTTCCTGACTACCATTTATATAGATTTATATAGAAATTATGCTGCTGGCAATATGAGATTAAGGGATGAAGATTTTATTATTGAACTACCCACAAGTAGTGATGGCCGAACTGCCCGCAAGGCGGACAGTTCGGCCGCGAACAAGCATGTTTGCCCTCCTTCTCGCCGGCGGACAGTACGGGTGTTCGACCCGCCCTGTTTGACGGCGAGAAGGAGCCCACTATTCTTCCTCCAGTGGGATCATTAGCAGCGAGATCCCGCCGCAGGAAGAATATTTCACTGAAGACCGGGTAGAGAACCCGGTCTTTCAGTGAAATTCCGGCTTGTAAACACGGATGTGACGTCAGTGACGTCACATACGGTTAACACAACCAGGAACTATGCGTTCCAGGTGCTGGATGTGACGTCACTGACGTCACATGCGGGTTTTCCGATTCTAGAGGCAAATTTGAGGGGGAATTTGAATGTGTCCGCGAACTGGCGGACGGCGGACTTTTTTAAAAGTCCGCTCCGCCCGTTCGTGGACAGACACGGCCGAAGTTCGGCCATCACTACCCACAAGCTAAAAGTTGTTAGCATCAGCATACTAGTGGGTGTGAAATGATGAGGCATTTTATTTGCTAGCTAGTTGTATAATCAGTAAAACAAAAACATCAGTAAAATGTTCCAGTTTGTAAGAGGATACATCAAAAAGTGGATACATATTATATGTAATAGATACACTAGATTTTTTTTTTAAATGATACATCTGTCTGAGAACATTAACTACAGGCAAGTTGTGATGAGCAGCACAAGCAGTATTTTTATGTGCAATATATATTACACATTTTTTGCCTAATATTCTCAAACAATTGGATAATTTGAGAATTTGTGATCTCCAATCATTATTACCTTCAAGGAGCAAAAGATTTTCGCAATAAAAAGTGCCAATATTCGCACATTGCCGCGTTTAACACTATCACATTAAATTTATTACCTTCCTAGTGCAAATCAGCACTTGTACATGCACATATTGGAAATGCAAAGCACGGTAGTTCCGGTTACTGATGTAAAAAAATCTTGAATATCAGTGATTATGAAGATATAGCCCTATATTCGGGATCCTCACAAATTCCGGAAGGGCTAATATTCACAATAAGAATTCTTGATTTGAATATTCATGGTCAACACTACAGGCAAGTGGCACACCCTCAAAATAGCACCCTTCCAAGTGATGATGTGTGCAAGTGTTGCACATAGGGGCAACTAGGTTAATAGAGCTTAACAAGTAAGTGTCTACTAGGTGGCTGTCCTTAGACATGCCTCTGCAAATGGTGGCAGACCAGAATAAAACTCAGGAAACAGACCAGAAATCTAATATTGCTGAGAACGAAAAAAAAGGGTTTTGAAGGTATACTGTATATAACTATCATTACTGTATACAGTTGGTAATAGTTATTCATTATAATAGCCCTCTTTATTGCAATAGTTCATGGCCACTTTAAAATTGTTTGTAAGTGGTGCTCAACCTTATATTTGTGAACAGTCTCCCAAAACATCTGATAAGGAAGATGTAGAAAAAAATGCCAATCTTATAAAGTACAGTTCAAGGTATTATTTATAGTAATTATAAATGAAGGAATATTAATGATATTGACAGGGTTTAGCAGTCCCCCTTCTTCAGGGTTTTGCACAGCCAAAATAGTGCTTCATAAATAGCAGTGTGGCCAGACTGTTGTGACACCTATGTTTGAATCTTGCATTTTTTGTTAGTTCTATAGAAATCTGAGGTTTTCAGGCTTTGATACAAAATGCAAACTGATTCAACCATGTGTAACAGACTAAGCTACCTATCAGAGATTAATATAAGTCTCTGTTATCCACATGCCGTTGTATAAGTTAACATAATGAGGCCCAGGGCTGTCTTACATATTACATGTACTATGGAGACCTGCTGCTGGTTACAAGAGTTTCCAACTTGTTTTGAGGAATCTATTAGGGCAACCCATTAGTCAGGAACTGACATGACATTAGTTAGTAAGGATTTGGTTTTATGCTATAGATTGCTGCACAAAGTCCTCCTGTAGAAAAACTGTGTATATTTAATGCCTTACTGAAAAAGTGTGGGACAAACTTACTGTTTCTGGCTGACCTTGTCTTTTAATATTATATTAATATTATTATATTATATTAATATTATTTATATAGTTACATGGTAGAAGCGTGTAAAAACCATAAATGCAACAAAGAGGAGAAATACATCAGAGGGTGCAACAGAGCTGCATTATGGAGTCATTTTCTGTTTACCAGCGCAAGCATGCAAGCTTCTTTTTTAACAAAACTATAAAATAAAATTGTAAAACTGAATTAGTTTGCCTATTAAATTACAAGCAAAGTTAGCTTTTGTTTTCCTTTATGTGAGAACGCTGAGTGAAATTCTTCACTTTTTGAAAAAAAAAAAAAAAAGAAATTGGCTTCAGGGTCTGAGAGTGTCTAATCAATGAAGCAATAAGATTTTATTTGCACAAGCTAAAATGTACTTCTGCAAGAAGATTATGTTTTGTCTGAAGTGTCTAACTGAAATTATTTTATCTCAAATCAGAAAATGATAGACTTATATAATCCTTTCTCTTAGTATAATTTTAATTAGTTTTTTTTCCTCTATTTTCTGACAAGAAAGGAAATGAGGATTCCCATACAAACAATTTATAACCATTATGTGATAGTAGTGACAGCCAGCATTGTCCTCTTCAACAAGGGTACGCAAAACTGTTTATATCACTTATGTGTTCAGAAACGGCACTTTTTTGCAAACAACATATTCTTAAAAGTGCATTATCAAGCATAGCAAATTTCTGTTATGGGTTCAAATCACAAAGTTGTGCCTAACATTTAATCTTCCCTAGTTGATGCCTCTGGGTTCCAAGTTTGGGAGTTACTGCAGTACAATATATAAATAAATGACCTTTCAGACCTTTAACACCAAAAATAAATATAAACAAAATGGTGGCTGTAGGTTTACACTGAAAGTTTTGTGTTCATTCCTAAACATAAAATGCAAAACTGTTAACTGTTACAGCAAATGTATATAACATGTGTGGTCAGACTCAGTGATGACGTTTTATTAATTTGGTGCACAGAACAATGTTGACTGTTAACTCTTTGCAGAAAAAATTGTAAAACATATTTTTAACTGTTTACTATAAACAGTTTAGCTTGCTTGGTGCATAGCAATGATTGAGTAACTAAATGTAAAACAAGTATTTTTCTATCATTTCTTCATTGACTATCAAGTATGTTTATTTTCAGGAGTGCAGTTAGGTTCATAGAATTGTATTTATTATTTTAATGTATTTATAACTAATCAAGATGGAACCATGAGTAGAACCAGTCTGTAAAACAAAGCTTTCTAGTCTATTCAAATACAACTATAATATACTATATTGTTTAACTATTATTTATTAAGTTCTCTTTAGAAAACAGAACAAAATAGAAGTAATTATTTATGTTAATCAGATATATTGCAAACACTACCAATTGATATGATGACAGGAGTATATCTCATGCTCATGGACAATTTATCCGGCATATGTTATCATTTATGACTTTGGGATGCTTTATCCTTGAGTACCATAATGCTCCTGCTTTTACATAATTATATACCCTTTGCATAAGAAAAGGCAATTTAGCATTATGAATTTTTTGTCTTTTTTTGCACTTAAAACACACAATTGAGAATAAGCAATCCTACACTCTAGAGGAATTATTCTGATTATTGGCCAACCAATACATCCAACATACATCAACATACCAACATACATTCAATGTATTTGATGTGAGATATACTATATGTTATATGCGCCAGTGTAGGGAGTCGGGAGTCTAAGCTCACTGTGGGTCTTCCCCCAGACCCCTCGACCAGGAGGGGAGGTAGGCGGAAACCTTGGGTCCCCTGTGGACTTTTCCCACCCACAGTGGCCAGTACCGAATTTCCCTAGGCGATTTGAATTTTGTTGGAGTTCCCCTTTAAGGAGGAACGACCCCTGGTGGAATAGTCAAGTAGAGTCCGGTGTCTTTGGGCAGGCGGCGTTTCGGATAATCATGGTTGGGAGTCACATACCAGATTCGGTGCAAGGGGATAGTCCAGGTACAAGCGTGGGTCGCTGGCAGATACAGCAGGAGAATCCAGAACATGCGGGGTTCATATACCAATGTAGTCAATCCGAGGGCAGCCTATTATCATTACAACAAAACCACTGCAATCACAACAGCAAAGCCTTGCTGTGGGTGAGGCGCTTTTATAAGTGTGTCCATCCATTGAGACACGCCCATTGCGCTGTTGATTGACGCTTGCAGGGAACCTGCAACTATAAAGGGAACTGCAGAACCAAGATGTAGGCTGGAGCTGCTACCTGCCCAATCCAGGTGACAATGGGGTAACTGGCAAGCATGGAGGTAAGGTTGGCACTGTGACAGTAAGGCCGCCGATGTCCTGGCACCGCACGTGGGCGTGCAGGTCCTCCTGGGGACAGCTGTTGTGGCTCCAGCTGGTCTGGCTTTGCACAGGGTCGCCCAGGTCGCCTGGGGACAGCTTTGGTGGCAACAGCTGGTCTGCTGTGGCACGGGGTCGCCCAGGGCGCCTGGGGACACCCGTGGTGTCACACTATAATACTGAGGTTTTTTTTTTAGTGCTCCAAACCGGTGCTAAGATTGTAATTTTCTTGTCTATCTCGCAACTTGACGGATCATGGTAATCATGAAAACTGCAACTACGAGGACTGGCTCCCAATTTTCTGTCCAGGAACAAATTATTATTAGTAGTAGTTAGTAACTATTAGTAACAAGTTGTTCCCTAAGCTTAGACATTCTCACTAGAGCTCTGTGATAATAATAATGACGTTAGCTAAAGCGGACATACCATTTTTGACCTTGCGCCTGTAGGAAGAAGCGCCTGTCCAGGAATTGGGACGTCATGACATCTGCGAGACTTGGGTGACTTGATGCTCTCCGGCAGAAGAGACAGAGAGGCTCTTCTCTAGTAGGCGGGGGTTCTGTCAGCTGCAGTTATGAGGGGCGGAAGTGGCTTCAGTTCTCCAGCACTTAAGATGCTGACATCAGAAATGAAAATGTGAGAAAGGTAAGTATGTTTTTTTTTGTGTAGCAGTTTTCCAGGGTGAAAACTGCTAACAGGTGTCTATTTAGTGTGTGTGTTTTTTATATTTTGTGTTTCAAATGTTTAAAATGCTTCTGCCACAGACGTACTTGTAGATTTTCTAATGTTATTGTAGTATATGTTCAGACAGAAAAAGTATTTTAATGTGATGATTAAACTTCATAAAAGCTTGGGAATGTTGCAGATTTCATAAACTCAAAAGATATTTTAAAATTATCATAGGATGTATGTCATACAGAAAAAAATATATTTTGTGTTGATAATATTTTGGATAACAAAAAGGCAGATGATTGTTCAAATGTCTAAATAATTCATAAACCTTAAAGTGAAACGTTTAAAGAATTATTCATAGTCACATTCTTCATTCAAATTTTGTGGCAATATAAAAATACCTCTTTTATGTTGAAATGTCAGTGATAATGTTTATTTTTACAAATATTAAATATCTACAATGTGGCTCGGATTTCTAATTCAGAAATGAAGCAGAGTTTTCCACAATTATGTATTTATTAGAGGATAATGTTAGGCACTTTAAAGACAGCAAGTTGCAAATGCATTTTTCCCTTTTTAAGCTGCTGCTAAATATGCAGACACAAAATACACCAAATAGATGTCCTGTTTAGCAAAGCTTTATATGGGGCCTAGGTGGGCTTAGTGGGAAAGGTAGTTAAGTCACATTCAATTTACTGCCATCTTCAAAAGGGGGGCTAGGGTTAATATTAGGGGTACCACATTACACATTTAACAGTGACAGTGGAAAAAAAAGAGGCTAAACTGAAGCAGGAACTTATTAGCTATGCTCCTCCCAATACATTTACATACATAGAATGGGCCTATGAAAACTGGATACTTAAGGTAGCCATACACGGGTCGATTTTTCACTTGATTTGTGACCGATCACTGCAGGCATTCACAAGATCGATCGGCGATCAGTCAGGTTCTGCTCACCCTGAGCGATCGACGAAACAATCGGAATCGACTAGAAATCCGATCGGATATTGATCCGACATGTTGGTTTTTTTGGTCAATCGTTTGGCTATTAAAGTACATTTGTGGACTATATACCATAGCTCCCTATGCAGCAGCCTTTCTGATTGATGGATTCTGTGGAATCGGCCCATGTGCAAATCAACCACAAATCGGATTCTCAAGGTAATGTGCCATCGATTCCTGATCCGATCAATTGCCGATTCCACGAAGGCCTGATATGATCGGATTGAGAATCGATTGGTAACAAAATGGCCAGTGTATGGCTACCTTTACAGAGAAAGATTCTTCAAACTGTGATAAAGCCATAATAATCAATAGTGCACTATTTGGTAACCCAATGATTTCACGATAATACCAGTGTTTTGCATATACGATTGTTTTAGGTCATTTAAATCTATGGAGGATAATTCCAGCAGTTAAATATAATTAAAAAATATAGTGAGCAAGCTATTTATGATTCATGTCTACACAGTATCTGCTATGATATGCAGGATGTGTTGGTTGGCATTTTGGTTTTGATGTTTTATTTGATCAAATATTTTAGTTTTTCAGTTGCTTGCCATATTTAGGATATTCATGGATGACAAGGGTAAAATCATATACTTTGCTTACACTTTTACAGTTTCCTACGTCTGACATATCTTCAGGAATTTATCTGAGGGTTGATTTGCATTGCAGGGTCTCTCTTTTAACACAATTTCTTTGATGTCAAAAATGATTCAATCTTTGATCAAAGACTTTAACAATTTACCGAAAGCACATCTTTGTGAGTCTCGATAAAGAGGCTGTTCCACCTAACAAAATTTTTTCCTTTTAATCAGAATCTTTTTCTCTCCAATCTTTAGCAATTGACATGAATAAACTTTACTTGAAATTTATAGGCTTTCTTTAAAAATAATTAAAGATGACATTTATATTAACATATATGAAATAGTATGGATTGTGAAAGATAGGAAAAATGCAAGGAAATCCTGCTGTTTATTACCTAGATTTATATATTTATATAGATATTTATATACTAATATTTTATACTCATTTATAGTTGTAAGAAATGTATATTTCTGGATAAATAAAGTATATATATATATATATATATATATATATATATATATATATATATATATATGTGCACAGGGCACCCGGAAAGCATTTACTTTTTTTATGCATTTTTCATTTTACAGCCATATTCCAAAATGGATTAATTTAGTTTTTGTCCTCAGTTCTACACGCAATACTCGATATAGACAACATGTTGAAAAAGTTTACTTGAGGTTTTGGCAAATATATTCAAAATAAAAAAAATGAGAAATCACATGGACATAAGTATTCACAGCCTTTGCTCAATACTTATTGTTGAAGCACCTTTGGCAGCTATTACAGCCTCAAGTCTTTTTGAACCTATCCTTGGCCAGTTTTGCCCATTACTCCGTAGCTTGGACAGCGTGACCATCGGATTCTTGACCACCTCACTAACAAAAGCCAGGGATGCATTGTAGCCACTGCTTTACTTCGTTTGTTGTTATATTGCAAATTTTTTGTTTTCTTTCTGTTTTACACTTTGTGAATCTCACCAACTGCAATTTTGAATGATGATGATGATGCTTAATTGTTGGAAAAGGATAACTATACAAAGTTTTTTTTATATTGTTACCTAATAGGTTTCAAATAAAATGGTATACTTAGTGTAGCCAGAACATTATAGAAGAAATTGTATTCGCCATTCGTTTTTATTGTTGGCCAGTAATTGCTAACTTTTCTTTCACTTTCTACGACAGAAAATATGTGAGGGCTGTTGCTATTGTGTTTATTGAGAATTCCAATACAAATAGTGTTTGCAAGTTAAAAGGAATGTTTTGCGTTATAAAAAAATAAAAAATGAAATACGAGTAGATAGGTAGGTATGGCTGGTTATGCCTCATCATTGTCTATTTCATGTAGATTTGATATTTTTACTAGAATATTATACAGTTGATATTTTTTAACCTACAGCAGCAATTAATTTTAAAAGATGTGAGTGGCCACTATTTAACCTTCCTAGCGCACTGCTGAGGTCCAGATTTCTGTACCAGAACCGCACCATAGACTCTAATGGAATTTTTTTTGTGTTGTAGGCTTGTAACTTCCAAAAATCTGTCCGTACAAGGGTCTAATAGACATCCGGACTATAATAATGTTTGAAAGATAATTTGCACATGAATATCCCAATTTGCACATGAATATCCCAATTTGCACTTGGGGGCACGGGGGGCTGTGGGAATTCATATGCAAATTGGCATATTCATATGCAAAATGGGATATTCGTGTGCAGATTAGGCTTGTAGAGAGGTGACACAGCCTTGCTTCAGATCGGGACAGCACAGAGCAGAGCAGAGTGTGCAGCCGGCGGATTTGAGCTTAGCTGGACGGCTCTATCTCGTCAGCTGCAATACTGCATAAGCAAGTGCAGGACGAGATAGTGCCTTCAGAAGCGCTAGGGAGGTTAAAAAAGATGTGTTTTGGTAGTCTTCAGTGTTGGGAGAAAACCTGCAAATCCAGTAGCCCCATTTTGTTTCATGAACAATTTTAAGATATTAGTATGTATAATGTAAGAAACAGCAACATATGTTTGTACAGATTTAAAAATTTATGTTAGGCTATGTCTCCAAGACGTCTCCAGGTCCACATTACCTGGCTACAATGCCGGCTGTTCCCACAGCGTTCTGCCCATTCGTCAACATTCGTCAATGCAGTACGCCAACCTCCAGCCGGCTGATCAGCAGAAAGCCGTGGGAGCATCAGGTGCTATAGGCAGGTTAGGTGGATCGGCTCTGTCAGGTTCCTGCCAAGGAATGCGCTTAGCATTCATAGCAAACATACCTATACTGGTACCAAATAGGATTTGGCCAAAAAATATACAACTGGAATAATGAATTCTTTACAAAATGCTGTTTATAAAGGATAGTTGCTTGTAACAAGGTTTCAGCTTATTGAATGACACATCAATATCCTTGTCATTTGACTGCTGTGGGTTTCACAATAACAAAATATGCTGATAAGGGCAGAGAAAACTTTGGTGTTGCTAAAAGGGGAAGTAGGTATAACTGGACGATCAAAATACAGGTAGAATACAATAGTAAGGTTTGTTCACACACCAATTATTCATAAATAGTAAAAACACGCATCACACTACTGAAAAAGAATTGATATGGTCATGCAATTTCTTAAAAAAATCATAGAAATCCCAGCACAGCAAGAAATAATTCTATGACACAAAGGGGGCTACAAACTATGGCTTGTATTTTATGTTTAAACCCCAATGAAGTCTAGGGAGCAATGTTATGTATACAATGAATTGAATACCTCACCTTTGACTTTTCACTGTAACAAGGAGGGAGGGGTCTTCTGCAGTGCTGATAACACAGCTTGAAATAACACTTAAGTATGCAACAATACTCACTGACCAGTGGTAGAATCAACAAAACAATGTAAGACATGCCTATATTGCAGAGATTCCTGTATTTGTATCTACAGTTGTGTTGCTTGTAATGTACCAGAAGCACTGCTGATACCAAAACATCCCCATCTGACACTAAGATCTGCTGTGCCAAAAGTTCCACAAAAACACTATGACAAGCTTAGTACTGTAAATGTTAGCAAGAATCAAGCTTAAGCTGTTAATCCTTTTTTTTTTTTTTTTAGGTAAATATTTATAATAGATTCTGATTACTATGATACATTGGAAGTAATAGTGTTTTGAACATCATCATCATCAAAACATCATTCATGAAATGATACCACTTTACTTGCAGAATAGCTGTTTATTTACCTGATTCATGTGTGAATCCCAGCACTGCAAACACCAATGTGACCTCTACCTCCCACTCATTAAACATTTCTGACATAATATAATAATCTTTGTAGGTTCATAAAGCAGAGGAACATGCACATAATAATTATATTATTAACTAATTACTAACAAGTGACAGTTGTATTATGGCATTAATCCCATTCTGTGTAGCCTCACATTATTTCCAGAGATTTAGTCAGAAGAATTCTCAGACCCAGCTTTGTAGTTTAATTAAATATTGAATAATAGTTCAATGTGTCTCATAACAGGATCATTTTTATGTCTTATTCAATAAATGAGGTAAAACGCACAAACTGACAATAATTAACACCAATGCATTTAGTAAAAATTGATTCATTGTGACTCTGCTCTTTCCTGGTTCACCTCCTACCTGACTGACCGCTCTTTCCAAACCTCAAGGCTCCTCCTCTTCTCACAGGACCTTCCCTTTCCCTTGGCGTCCCACACAGGTTTCAGTTCTTGGCCCGGTTCCTTTTTCCCTCTTATATCTCCTCTCTGGCAAACCTCATATCATCCTTGGTCTGCAATACCATTTATATGCTGACGATAACCAAATCTACTATCTAACCGTCTGGCTTTACTTTCCCTTGGTCCTGGACAAACATCTCTCAGTGCCTATCAGCCATCTCTTCATGGATGTGTCTGACAGATGCTTAAACTCAACCTGAGCAAAACAGAAATACTCAATCATCGTTTCCCTTCATCACACTCCAAAGCGTTCTCACACCCAGACATCTCACTCACAGTAAATAACACCATCATTTCGCCCCATTCACAAGCTCGCTGCCTTGGTGTCACCTTTCGACTCTGCGCTCTCATTTTACTGCCTCAATACAGAACATCGCTAAATCCCTGTCACTACTTCCATCTCCGCACTAATCTCCAAAATCCTCCCCTTCCTGTCCCCAGAGACCACCAAAGTCCTGGTACACACTCTCATCATCTCTCTCCTGGACTACTGTAACATCATCCTCTCTGGTCTCCCTCTCACTAGACTATCACCTCTTCAGTCCATCATGAATGGCACTGCTAGACTCATCTACTCCTCTAACCGCTCCTCATCTGCTGCTCCTCTCTGCAAATCTCTTCACTGGCTTCCAATTGTCCAGAGAATCAAATTCAAAGTCCTGTGCCTTGCTTTTAAATCACTCCACACCTCCTGTCCTCCTTACATCTCCAACCTGGTACACAAATACACCCCTAACCGCCCCCTCCGCTCCTCCAGTGACCTACTAATGACATCCCCACTCATAACCTCATCACACGCAAGACTTCAGGACTACTCTAGGGCCGCTCCTACTCTCTGGAACTCCCTCCCTCGCCCCATTAGACTTGCTCCTACTTTTGGCACTTTTAAAAAAGACCTAAAAACCAACCTCTTCAGCCTGGCCTAACCATCTTCTCTTTCCTAACATCACCACCATGCCAGTCCCATCTCCCCACCTATTGTATACTCTGTTCCCCAACCTATTAGACTGTAAGCCCAACCGGGCAGGGTCCTCTACTCCTCCTGTGTCATTACCTGTACCTGTGTGTTATACTGTGTTGTATCTCCACTCTAATGTATTGTGCAGCGCTGCGTAATATGTTGGCGCTATATAAATAAATGATAATAATAATAATAATAATTCATTGCCATGTACTTTTACTATTGTACATTTGCTGTGGCCATTGTTAAAGGGCCAGTCCTCCCTAAATTATTTCAGGTTGATACTGTTGCATGCAATTACTAGTTGAGTTCTTTTACTGCCTAAGGGGTTCATCCAATGTATTCTCTCTGTAAGATTACATAATATTGTTTCTATTGCTCTGCCTATCAATGCTTTTGCAATTATGACAAAACATGAAGCTATCTGATCCACCAGTTTTTGTTGTTTTTCCCTCTAAAAGTCATATGGACCATTAATATTTCTACATTGTACATAGCCCTCTTCTATACCAGGGGTAACCTTTACTATCAAAAGAGACATTTTGCAGCCTCTTTCAATAAAGAAAAATAGTCTGGAGCTGCAAAACATAACCCTTGCATTTGTCGTGTGATATGTGCTAATTAACTCACACGTTGCCAGTTAAACACACACAAGTTTAATGTGAGAAAGAGCCCAAAGACAGAAAGTTAAAGGTTCTAGACAAATACAGATCTGTTTGCCTTCAGGGAAGACCTTTGTTTGTAGAAAGGTACTAGATGTATGCATTCTGCAAATCAAAGCACAGAAGTACTTGTAGGCTTTTGTATTTATTTACAATGCTGTTAATTTTTGTATAGACTATGGTAGTGATAGCCGAAAAGTTTGCCCGGCGGATAGTTCATGGTGAACATAGCATGTTCGCAGCTTGCAGTGCTGGCAAACATTATGGGTGTTCGACCCGCCCCGTATACCTTACTTTGGAGACAAAGTGCGATCCCTCACCCTAAGGTTAGGTGGAACAGTACAGCCAATAACACTTTTTTCACTACTAGAGGACACCCTCCCCCCCTTATATAAGAAGCAGCCAGATGCCCATTTTATATCCTGTGTCTCCAGTAATAGATAGATAGGGAGAGGTGCTGCTGATTGAGGAATGGCTTAGCTACTTTGCTATTATACTCCATTCATTGATCTGTAGCTATAGCTAAGGTGTTCTACAACAAGCAGTTCATCATAACTGAGCAACAAAAGTCCTTTTCTGGGGGTTGGGTATGCTGAATTTTGCATTGAAGAGAGATCTGACTAAATGTTATGCGCTGCAGAAGGTACTGTCGGGTAACTTTTGTCAAAATCTGTAATCTAGATGTGATTTCTGGCCATTAGACCTGAAGAAAATAGCATTTAAAAAAATCTGTATTTTGATGGAGAAATATGGCCGTTGATCAACATTTGGCATAACACTGTCCAGATGGTTGCACCCTTTTGCCTTTTTTTGGTATTTTGGGTACAAATATGACCTGAAGGTTTGTAAAGTTTGCCCTCCATTAAAGTCGCGAACATGTGAACAGCGGGTATTTGCAGAAGTTTGATTTGCGTGTTGTATAGTGATGTTCATCCATCACTAGTCATTGGCAGTTTTATCACTGTATCCAATACAATGCCACTGGGCACCCTCAGAAACGGTTAACTTCAAAGAGCACATCTGGAAATGATACTGGGGTGATTTTTCAGATGTGCTCTTTGAAGTTAACCTAATTTACATTTGAATGTCCCGCGTCCCCGCGGGGGGGGGGGGGGGGGGGGGGGGGGGGGGGGGGGGATGATGAGCCGCTCTCCAGAAGCCTGCTTGTCCCATCGGGGACACTGGGGGACAGCGTGAAACCGGACCCCCGATCTTCACTGGACAGCACCATCTCGCCAAGTGCAATAGTGACTGTGCATCACTGGACGAGATGGTGCCGTCGCTAACGCTAGGAGGATTAATAACAGAATCATTGTTCGTAAAAACATAATAGCAATACAGTTATAAAATATTTTTCCACTATAAAGGTCGTATTATTAAGCTATTGGGCAAGTACCCTACAATATATGTTGTACTGTACAAAGAAGCTGTATGAAGCTGTATTTATATGTACATACACTCGAGTTGGTCAATGCTATACAGAATTAATCATTTAATACAATTTTTTATTGTGCTTAGAAGTATGTGACAGAATCCTCTACCAAACTATGCTCTTATGTTTTGGGTTGTCTTTATTAGACAAAGCTATTAGCGACCATCATGTACTTGAGCATGCAAGTACTAAATGTTAAAGACTAATCAGGGAGATGTAAATGTAGTCTTTGTATACACTGGTTACAATGTGACCTACTAACACAGTACAGTGTCAGATCTCTGCTTTTAATACGTATCTTAAATTTACACATAGGTGCATCCATAAATAGAGAATAAAACATCTATTTGTGTTTCTATACTCGTAGATCCGGCACAGGTGTTATATTCTACCATGCTGTGACCCCCCCCCCCCCCCCCCATGAATTTCACATTAATAAAACAAACTCTTTTTAAATATCAGCTATTTCTTAAACTGGTATTTCACATTGCTGCATGACCAAACAAGAATACTTGAAAATACAATTTAAAGGTGTCCTTACATATCTGTAGTTATATAACTAAACATTTTGTGCTTTAAGTCTCAACTTAATTGACCTTTTCTGAGTTAAAATGTCTTAGAAATGTGATACATTTTGTTCACCTTTGTATTTTGGCAAACATAGACCAGTAGAGATAGTGTTCCTGCATTTACCTGTATAGTATAAGTCATAAAACAACCCCTACGGCGTATAATTAGGAGATTGCAGGATACCTGGAGTGTAGTGATCTCATAAACGGAGCTTAGTGGCGTTCTGTGGTAGCTCATCCCCTTGGTGTCTTCCAATATTGTTATTTTTTCAGCAGGGGACATATTAGGCTATAATATATATGCTATTTCTACAGAGCATGAAACACAAAGACTAAACATTACGGAACCTTTATCTGCCATGGGGTTTAGTTAGTAGTTAGTAATTATTAATTTATATGTTTTCAGCATAGGCACTCAAGTTATTATTTCCATGATAGGAAATTCGTCTTTTAACAAATTTTGCATGTTAGAGTAATAATGAGCAACAACAGGGGAGGGGAATATGAATGCTAAAGGATTTTTCATGGGAATTTAAAAATAAAAAAAGCATAACTTAAAAACTAAATACAGAGGTTGACTGGAAGCTAGTGCTACCATTAAACCCTACTTGACCTTTCTGTGAAATATCCTCCCTTGACACATAGTTTCTCTTAGCAATGTGTTCTTGATTTTGCTTTGCGATCTTTCAACACCTACAAGACCCTTACAAGTGCAGAATAAAAGACAGCAATGCATTTTAAAGAATAAATAGACCCTAAGGCAAAACAACTTGGTCTATAGATGCTTTAGCGTAGATGGAATCCTTTGTTGCTTAGGAATTATTTTCCAGGCAACAAAAATCCTCTCAGATATAGATGTTGTGTTGTGATCTCATTTTTGTTATAGGTTTTGTAAAATATATTGTTTGTATGTGTCCAGCGTCTTTGGGTGCTACACGTCCACTGTTTTACAGCTAAACTGTATAAGTTGCCCAACTAAAACAGATGCAGTAAAAAAAGTGAATTGCTCTAATAATTGAGTTGGTAAGTTTTCTCCTGAGTATACATTTGGAATGCTATACTAACAATGATACTTGTTAGATACAGTAGGGAAACAAAGTATTTAGTCAGCCACCAATTGTTCAAGTTCTCCCACCTAAAAAGATGAGAGAGGCGTGTAATTTTCATCATTGGTATACCTCAACTATGAGAGACAGAATGGGGAGAAAGAAACCAGGAAATCACATTGTCTGATTTATACAGAATATATTTGCAAATGATGTAAAAAAATAAGTATTTGGTCAATATTAATAGTTAATCTCACTACTTTGTTATATACCCTTTGAGGTCAAACGTTTGTTGGCAATGAGAGAGGTCAGACGTTTTCTGTAAGTCTTCACAAGGTTGTCACACATTGTTGCTGGTATTTTGGCCCATGCGTTCATGCAGATCTCCTCTAGAGCAGTGATGTTTTGGGGATGTCGCTGGGCAACACAGACTTTCAACTCCCTCCAAATGTTTTTTATGGGGTTAAGATCTCGAGACTGGCTAGGCCACCCTAGGACCTTGAAATGCTTTTTACAAAGTCAATCCTTTGTTGCCCGAGTGGTGTGTTTGGGATCATTTACATGCTGAAATACCCAGCCACATTTAATCTTGAATAACCTTGCTGATGGATGGAGGTTTTCACTCAAAATCTCACAATACATAGCAACATTGGTCATTGCAAACAAAGTATTGACATGAACTTTCGATATTTTGTGCCCTAATTTGCAAATTGGTTCTTAAAAAAATCAGACAATATGATTTTCTGGATTCTTTCCCCCCATTCTGTCTCTCATAGTTGAGGTACACCTTTGATGGAAATAACAGGCCTCTCTCATTCATTTAAGTGGGAGAACTTGCACAGTTAGTGGCAGCCTAAGTTCTTTTTTGCCCCAATGTAGATGCCAGACTTAATGAAATGTATTTACTAAAGGAGTTAAGGCTATTCATTTTCCAAACTATTCTGCAAAGGATATCTGACTTAGTGTAACCATAATCGGGTTGATATTTCTGCTCGATCGACCATTAAATTGATATTTTGAAGTTGATTGAACGGGAATCAATACCACTTGGTTCGATCTGCCATACATGATCTGATCGAAATCGTACAGAAAAAATAACTTTAATTCGATAGTTGACATGTACATGTAATTTTTTTTTGGGGGGGGTTTTCAGGCACACTATTGTGGCAGAAAGCGGTAATGACGCTTTAAAAGAAAAGAAACTATAGTCTGTGAATCTATAACACTGTGCGGTGGTACATTTAACCAATGTTCAACTGGTGATCTATATTTTATTGCGCAATATGATCAAGTCCAAATTGGCATCCAATGATGTGCAAGAAACATGTTTTGCTTTTATATAAAACCTAACCATAGGTACATCAGCCAATATGATACACTAATTAGATCAACAGCTCCCTCAACACTTGACAATTTTCAAAATACCAATCTGCTTAGTGTGGAGAATAGTAGCTCTACTGAATTGAATATTACAACCAATGGACATTTCAGTAGGGATAGAATACCTCTGAATACAATAATGAAAAACATTACGACATAAGGTGGCTTTAAAAGATGACTTTAAGCTTCAGACAGAATGGCTCAATGTAACAGTATTATCTGACCAAACAATATCAAAAGAAAAATTATTAATACCAGAAAAGTTCTGAAGATATAGGATAACTGATTCGAAGGCTGATCCTTTCCTTTAGATATTGTTTTCATGCCTCAACCATTTTTGAATCTGACCATTAACCTCCTGAGCGCTTCGCCCGAAGCATGCTATGGACCCTCCCATCATATCCCTAACGTTATCTTTGACAACATTGCCTCCATAACATGAAGGTCAGCAGCACTACCCCCCACCTATCTCTTTGGAATCATTGATGACACAGAAGTGGAAATGATTGGTGAATGAGTGATTATCCCCGAGTGTTGCTGGGGTAGAGTTGGCGGGTAAAGCAAACATACTCCTAGCTATACTGAGGACAAACACTCAAGAGGTTAAAAGCAACCCAGACAAAAGGTTGGACCACATTTTAGATATAGAGGGGATTTATTAAGGGCTAATTTACACAGGCAGAAACAAACACATGACCACCCAACCACATGTCAGATGCAATTTGTTGTGTGTTTTGAATGGTTGTCCATAGGGCAATAACTGTAAATCTACCACTGACCACATGAAATACATACAACCTAGTAAGGGATTGGTTTCAGGGCAATTTAGAAATTAGGAAAAGAAACACAGGAAAAGAAAGCAAGTGTAATTAGTAATGACAGGTTGCATATTTCACTTTATGAAAACATTAAAAACAAATTCTGGGGGCGTGGTCTGGCGTGCAAGGGAGAAGCAGCTCCATTACTGAGCTCCTCTGCTCTCCCCAATGTTTTTGGCCGTTTAAACACCATTTGGGGCATCCTTCACAGACCTCTAACACCCACAGGGGACCCCTAAGGACCGCTCGATCCGCCAGGCATACCAGCCTTCTGCTCCGCTACATTCGCCCGCGCCGCCGGATCGCGGAAGTTCGGACGGAGCTCTGCAACCTGAGCTTGTAGCCACATCGCCTGTGGACCTTCCGATCCCCATCTGTGCAGGAGTGATCGCTGGACAGTCTTTCAGGAGGCCTGGAGGAGATTGCTTAAGGCACTGCTTAAAAAATCTAGTCCGCGGCTGCGGCCTACTCCACGAGGCCCGAACACCATCTGGCTCCCAAACTCATCATCTTTCTTCCGCAAGGTAGGCTGATCACCATCTAATTATCTCCAAGGCTGGCACTACCCCTGAAGACCTTCATTTTATGACTTTTGGTCACGTTATAACTGAGGCCTAAAATCAAGTCTGAGATTGCGGCCTACCATCTAGGGTCACCTGCTTGGTCTCCCCTGAGGCTCTCCTCCAGCAGTCTTGCCTGTTGTCATCAACATTGGCCCCCTCTCATAAATTGAGACTGGAACACAGGTCCGCAGAGACCTCACCAAGCGGTAATTGAACCCCTTTGAGAGACCTGCTTTCATCCTGGGCCCCAGTACTGACCATGCAAAGGAGAAAACGCACCTAATGGGGGCTCAGTGAACCGGGTCTCCAACACAACAGTCTAGCCACCATACACTGACATTCGCAGCTGAACTTAAAAGTGAGAGGAACACCGGGAAAATCTCAAAACGTCCGTCAGCACACCTCCGCACATTTTACCCTCAGCAGGGGAGAGGAGCGGGGCCTAAGTCCAATCCCACGATGGCAACGACACGCCAAAGCGCAGTGAGTGCACAGAAGCCCAGAGACACTAAGTTGCGCGTTGTAGCGCAACCACCACCATCACCGGGCGCTTCTAGCTCCTCCCCTACTCGCTCCCCTACCTTTTCACCTCCAAACTCACCCGCCATATCGAAGGGCTCAGTTTCTGATGGTCCTTCCCTTCCCGTGGAACTGCAGGCCCTATTACAGTATATACCATCAAAAGGAGACTTGGAAGCTTTAGGAGCCAGAATTGAAGGGGCACTCCGCAAGGAGATAGAGGAGGTCAACAGGACAGTGACTGCCTTAGACACCCGGGTGCAGGTTTTGGAGACAGCGCACACTTCAGTGGAATCCCGATTAAATGATCTGGAGGCAGCACAGGAAGCCATACAAAGGGACTACTTTGATCTTTTCTTACATTCTGAAGACAATGAGAACAGAAACAGAAGGAATAATATCAGGATCAGAGGTCTTCCTGAGGCTACAGGTTCGATGGACCTTAAAGCTTCCGTCACTGCTATCTTTAATATGATTCTCAACAGACCCTTAGATACTAGTATTGTTATCGAAAGGGTCCACCGTGTTCAAGCTGTCCGCCATTCCCCTAACGCTCCGCCCAGAGACGTACTCTGTCGTGTTCATCTCTTCACCCTCAAAGATGAGATCATGAAGAAAGCCTGGACGCACGGTCCGGTAGATTTTGATGGGGTCACTCTTCAGATCTTGCCTGACGTCCCTAGAAACACTCTGCAAATGAGACGAAGTTTACGGCCTCTCCTGGACCTCATTCGCACTAAAGACGCCACTTACTCCTGGGGGCACCCCTTTCACCTTAAAGTGAAAAAAGACAGACACGTTTTCTTTCTACACAGACACTCCCAACTCTCTGATTTATTTGTATTCTTATCGACGGACCCAATACAGATTCCCAATTGGCTGATTGCGCACAAATCTGACCCAGAATCTTTTCCTGCACCTCCAGATTTCGAAGCAGATCCAGACCACCTCGGAGACAATTCTCTCCAAGACCACAGGCTCCAGATTCTCGGGAATTGTGACCTGGTAACGTATGACTCATCTGTTTCTCCTATACCCAACACCTACGCGTACACACATAGTGACTTACTCCTAAGACTCCCCTGCCCTGACTTTCTGTAAGCCGCTTGATCTATTTACCTATAATGGCCCAAAAACTGTGAGTTACATGTGGGTGGCAATATTCGCCTCAAGTTTTGATACTGGTATTAATAATCGTATATTTTATGTGCATTCTTGCGGGGCATCCCTCCAACATTGTAACAGTGACCCGTAGATGGTAGTATTATATTAGAGGGGCGGTTGAGACCCATCCTATACATGGACTTATGGTGGAGGAGACAATGTACCGTTCTATGTTCTCGAATTTGGTTCATTTATACTGTTTATTTTACCTTGATGTGTACTGCATATATACCCCTTCAAGTTCACCGCATATCTGCGATGCTAATCTCACACATTTTTTTTTTTTTTTGCTTCCAGCTTTTCTGAGATGTTAATATGTTTTTGATGCCTTAATGAGGGGTACTTAAGTATAGTCGGTTGACAATAGGACCCCTACTTTATGACTAATTACCGATTCCCTAAGCGGCTCTCCTGAAGGTCCTGTTCGCCTAAGGTTAGGAGTGCAGATGTGTTATATTCGGATCTGCTGATTTAATCAGGTCCCTTAGGAGATTTGTAGCCACCTTCTGTTAAAATCATAATTCTGCTTTTGACATGGTTGTTTTAAAATCAGAAGATTACTTTCACTGCTAGTAATGCTAGGCTGTTACTCTACATATTGTTGCTTGGAGACCCGGTACCCGGTCTCCACTTTGCATGTCCAACTTCACCCCCACATAGGATGCTCTGAACTGTTATGCAGTTCTTGGAGCACTTCCCTGCTTTCTTAATAGCAAGGGATACTTTAGTGTTAGTAGCGCTGATAGGTTACTGGTTTACCTATCGGTGCCTTCTTTATTCCCCTGTTCACACCTGTCTACTTCCTGCCTATTCTCTCATCCTCACACTCTTCCTTTCTCCATACCTGCTCACCCCTTCAACCTCCTTTCTTATATCTCCTCCTCTCTTGCCACCTCCCTCCCCCATTCCACTTAGCAGCTCTGCAAAATGACTAATACGGCTTTCCAACCTCTGAAATTTACCTCATACAATGTAAGAGGTCTAGTTACACCTGAGAAACGCTCTCGTCTCCTTAAGGATCTCAGACAAATGAACACACATATAGGCTTCATACAAGAGACACACTTTAAAACTGATAAACCTCAGAAGCTCCACGATGCCACTTTCACTACGGTCTATCATGCTACATCCCCGATTGCAAAGGCCAAGGGGGTTAGCATTCTGTTTGCCAGACAGGTCCCCTGGACTTTCAGTGACTCCATTATAGATGACAACGGCCGATACATCCTCCTGAAGGGCTTGATTGGCACACAGAAGGTGACGCTTGCTAACGTCTAATTCCCAAATGTGAACCAAACATCCTTTCTCATGCATATACTGTCTACCCTGGCCTTGTTTCAGGAGGGGATTCTCATCTTAGGTGGGGACTTCAACCTTGCGTTGAATCCCTTGATGGATGTTTCAAGGGGCACATCACACCTTTGCAAAACTAAAACGCATTAAGAAAGAATTGCACGCACATCATCTGGTTGACACCTGGAGATGCTCTCACCCCACCACTAGGGATTACACCTACTTTTCACAGGTCCACCAGATGTACTCCCGACTCGATTATTTTTTTTGTAGCTCAGCGAGACTTACCAGTTATCAGAAATACTACCATAGACAACATTACATTCTCGGACCACGCTCCTGTTCACTTATATATAGACATGGCCAACATCCCAACCAAATCCCCCTCCTGGTGCCTAAATGAATCCTTACTTACAGACCCCCACACACTAAGTGACCTCTAAGAGGAGATCACACATTTCTTTCGGCTTAACGATCCCCTTGACACATCCCCTCTGACAAACTGGGAGGCACATAAATGCGTGATTAGAGGCTTGCTCATGAAACATGGGGCGAGAAGGAAGAGGGAATCCCCGAAACAAGTAGACTTTTTGCTAAAAGAGATACAAAAATTGGAAGAAATACATAAAAAATCACTAGCGGAGGCGGAAGGCCTCAAGTTCCAGGCCCTACGCACGGAGCTCAATACTTTATTATTCGCCAAACACAAAAATAAACTAGTAAGAGGCAGACGTGCTTTTTATGAATTCAGTAACAAACCAGGACGTATGTTGGCCGAAGCACTCCGGGCACGTAAAGTACATTCCTACATTTCTCAAATTAAAGATAGCAAGGGCACAATGCATACAAAATCTTCGGACATAGCCAAAGAATTCTTCTCTTTTTACAAAGGGCTATATAATCTTTCTCCCAATGATGTCCACAACCGTAACCCCGATTTGTTAAGTGACATTGATAAATATTTGAAGGACTCAGGCATGCCCTCACTGTCCTCAGAGGCAATTGCGGAAATGGAAGCTCCACTGTCTATGGAGGAATTAGAAATGGCGATTACAACCTCCAAAAATGGTAAATCGCCAGGCCCAGACGGCATAACGGTCATGTACTACAAGACGTTCCAGAGTCTTCTTTCCAAACACTTATTTCCTCTCTATTCAAATTGAACTTCCTCCCTCTCTTGGCTAAGATAAGGTTAAATTTGCAGACATGGAGAGATATCACCCTGTCCTGGTTCGGAAGGTGCGCGGCCATCAAAATTATGGTCTTGCCGCAATTCCTTTATGTGCTACAGGCCCTACCCTATTTTTTTCACGAAGGTTAGATCTACAATCCTGAAGTTTATCTGGGGTGGGAAAGCGGCCAGAATCAAATACTCCACACTATGCTACCCTAAAGAAAAAGGTGGAATTGGCCTTCCAGATGTAGCCAAATACCATTCGGCAATCCATATGGCAAGGGTGGTTGACTGCTGCCACTCAACCCTCTAAGAGGTATTCCATGGACGAACTGCAGCCTCCCGCACACGTTAACCACACACCCACTGATAGGTCACACGATCAAAATAACACGAAAACTTATGAGTGACTCAGACTTCTCCCCCTCGCCATCACCTTTGTATCCCATACTGGAAAACCCGGCATTCCCACCAGGTATCAAATCCAAACCCTTCTCCACGCTGGGTAAGAAAGGGGTATTTAGAGCTCTGGACTTTATCACACCTACAGGTTGGTTGTCACTAGCAGACATTCAAAGCTTAGAGGGGATGGGTCCACACTTCTGGAATTCCATTCAATTGAGACATTACCTACACAGCATCCCCTTCCACACCGACTACGCCCGCAGACTTACACAATTTGAAGCAATCTGCAGAGACGCATCTCCAATTCGACACTCAATCTACCTAATATACAACATCTTAATTGCTCCCCCCGAGAACCACTCGCTACCTTTTGTGAGGGCATGGGTGCGGGACCTCTCAGTGGTATTCTCTCGAACACAACTAGACAAAATCCTCCGTCTGGCTTATCAATCGTCTGTGGCGTCTCGCTTCCAGGAACAAAGCTACAAAGTTGTCTCTAGATGGTACAGGGTACCTTCTCAACTCCATAAATTTAGAGATTCAATTTCGGACAGATGTTGGAGGTGTGAGAGTGCCCCTGGCACATTCTTTCACATATTCTGGGATTGTGACAAAATCAAGCCTTTCTGGAGTAAGGTTCGTAATGGTATCTATTTGATCACTGGTTCTGATCTAGACGAAGAGGCGGCAACCTACCTCTTACACCTTAATCACTGGCCTATTGCTAAATATAAAAAATCTCTCACTAAACACCTTATCACGGCAGCGCGTTCATGCATTCCACTGTGTTGAAAAAAGAACACTGCACCTACCATTTCACTCTGGTTGTCTAGAGTCGCTGACATACGCTTAATGGAAGATTTGACGGCTTCTATGAATAATTCAGAGGACAAATTTACGTCCACCTGGGAAAGGTGGCTACATTTCACTATCTCTGATAAGTTTGTAGAGCTGCTAAGATCCTAATTCCTTTATCCCCCCCCTTACCCCCACCCCTCTCCTTTTTCTTTTTCCATTCCAGGTATGTGTAGTAGTTCACCCTGTTCAATCACCTACTTTACAAGTTTAAAGTGGATACGCTGTGATTACATTCAAGGATGAGCTAGAATAGTACTGGGACACAATATGAACACGTGATACTGTTATATGTGTTTTTTCTTGTGATTCGAGTTGTAATACTTTTGTCAAATGCTATCCTTTGAGAATACTGTTGGTTACAGACTGCTTTTCACCGTATCCCATGTTTGTTTTGTCACTTAATTTGTACTTACCTCAAGGTGATGGGAAACTGATGATTATTCCACCAATGTTATTTGTATGCTTTTTATTCAATAAAAGTTTAATGATAAAAAAAAACAAAAAAAAAACAAATTCTGTATATGGCAATAACTCATCGTTTGTACTCATTTTCTTTTTCATAGCTTTACTAAATCAGGCTCATTACTATATAATTAGTTATATTAGGTTGTGAATGTTTTTCAACCTTAAAAAGGAAAACCAAAGCATTGGTTTGCCGAACCCCTAACCTCTAGTTTATCATGCTGATGCCGGTGCATGAATAATAAATTCTAAAATGTGCTTATTAATTCTACAATAAATACTGATTAAAATATTACAACAATTAATTGTGTCATTTAAAATAGCTATCCTGGAGATTTCTAGTTTATCAAACAAAGCACAGTTCTCATTAGGACAGACTGCTCCTATTTCTCATTTACAGTAGCCTGAGTAAAAGTTATGTCCATAGATTAATTATTCTCATACCTTTACTGTTCAGCAGAGATTCACAAGTAATTTTCAGTTAGGCATTTTTATATCTATCCTTATATGACTTTGACAGTTTCTCTGATTACTACTTATATTTCACTCCATGTCCTTACAAGCTGAAAGGCCATATAGAGAGAGCTGAGCAGAAGAATGAAAATAAAAAATTATAAGGAATTTAACATGCATGAAAACTGTGACACACACAAAACAATGTGCCGAAAATGATAGTACTGTAGACTTAAATATATTTGCTACGTAATTATAAAATATTTCTTGGTCATAACTAATGCACAAATATATACCGTATTTTTCAGACTATAAGACGCACTTTTTCACCCCCAAAATCACATGCCTGCATCTTATGGTCCGGATGCGCGACCTCTGACATCAATACATCAGATATGTAAAATCAGTAATCCATACAATGTACAAGCAAACAATAAGAGATAAATTCATGGGTCATAGTTCTAGACAGTGCCAGGATAAGGGACGCTGTCACCCCACATATCTGATGTATTGATGTCAGCCTTGGAATATAGCTATGCCATGCTGTGTGTTTTTATTATGACTACACAATAAACATATTCTAATGTTTTAATTTTAATACTACTTTATTCGTATTTACTCTGATCCAGATTTGTGGCCATTAAAGTCCCCTAGCCCCTGAATTTTTTGGGGGGGAATCCTTTGCTGCTCATGGATGTTCACCACACCATTTGTAGTTTTCTATATATTTATGTTTGGAATGTCGGCCACTTTAGAAAAATGCAAAATTCTATATACAGCATATGGTATTATTCACAATTATTTGCAATGCAGCTTTACAGCTTCTCTACTTCATTCTGTAATCTTAGCCAGGACAAGCACTGTGTGTATTGCGCATATCCATTCACAATGCGCACAAATATGCGTGATGTTTGCCGGTAAACAATGTTGAAGCATAGTATGACGAATATCCACCATTGCCAATATCCGAGCGCATGATGAATGGGGCAGTGTCCACTCTGCGTATTCTTTGCTGCACGCCCGCAGTGCTGTTTTGAAGCTGCGGGTTGTCACGTCTTCAAAGCAGCACTGTGGGGTGCCACCAAAGACACCTCCATTGAAGATCCATGGATGCCATGATCCCCTGTGCTGGACATACATCCAGCACAAGAAATCAGTAGTGGACGCAAGCCCTAAGGTTAGTAAAATGTTTTACAGTTTGGCAACAGAAAGCTGAATTCAAAGAATATATTAAGGTTGCCATACTTTAGATTTGCAGCCGATCTTGCCGGCGATCTGTTACGAAATTGGACGCAAATCTAATGCTTAAAAGCTAAATTCGGCCGCATATCAACGGGGAAATCAAACTAAGAAATTCTGGACATGTCCGTAATTTCTTAGATCGATCCCATTACTTTGGATGGGACCAGCGTCATTATGGGGGGTGACATCATCAGGCACGATGGGAAATCTGCAGCACATCTAAACGTGAGTGTCTAGCTTTAATGATTGTTCTTAGGACTTTTTCACACTTTATGCACAGTAGACACCACATACATCATTGGAGATGCTGTGTATCACTGCAAATTAATGCAACAGTGTGTTATGTAATAAGGCAACACGGTTATGCATATTGCAGTGCATACAAGTGTAAATGTCCTATGCAGTGCTCTGATGCAGCAACAAGGCATATACAGCTTGAAATACAGTGCATTAGGAAAGTATTTACAGGGCATAACTTTTTCCACATTTTGTTTTGTTACAGCCTTTTTTCTCAATGGATTAAATCTATTGTTTTCCTCATAATTCTACACACAATAACCCAAAGGTCAATGTGACAAAACTTTACTTGAGGTTTTGGCAAATGTATAAAAAAAAAAAAAAAAAGAAATCACATGTACATAAGTATAAGTACAGCCTTTGTTCAAACTTTGTTGATGCACCCTTGCCAGCAATTTCAGCCTTACGTCTTTGTGAGTGCGATGACACAAGGTTGGCACAACTATCCTTGGCCAGTTTCACCCATTCCTCTTTGCAGCTCCTCTCAAGCTCCATCAGGTTGGATGGAGCCATTAAAGCGTACAGTAGTCATGAGCGGCATAGGAAATATTCAAATTTGCTATATTTTTTAGTGTGATGGCAAAGGCTGTGATTACTTATGTACATGTGTTTTCGCAATGTTTTTATTTTGAATACATTTGCCATAATCTCAAGTAAACCTTTTTTCATGTTGTCATTATGGGGTGTTGTGTGTGTTGTGTGTTTTCTGAGGGAAAAAAAATATTTAATGCATTTTGGAATGAGGTTGTAACAAAATATGGAAAATGTGTGAATACTTGTTTGATGCACTGTAGTCCTAAATACTGTAAGCTGTAAAGCTACTGTAAAGCTATTCAAAACTGTTGCCATCATAATATTTAATTTCAGATTTGTAACTGTAAACCAAAATAAAATTATGTGTTTATGTGGAAAGGAGATTGGGACTTCAGAATAAAGTGTGAGAGTGTGAGAAGAAATAAATAAATTTCTACAGTCTCTTATGTAGATAACAACACGTCATGCCATATCAATATGATACTTTTAAGATTGGAAGTGTATTGTCCAAGGCTTGCTTTCTTATGATAGAACATACCAACAACCATATGTTTTGTTATTTTTTATTAAAGCCACAATGGTTTTGGAATTTCTAGTGTCTGGTACAATTACATTGATCACCAGAACAAAAAATGGGTGTGAATATCCTCAGCAGTGTCTTGGCAGAATAAAAAAGGGTCAATGATTTTAATGCTCCTCTTTTCTATCCAAAATTAAAATAACATCTTTAGATACATTTTTATCTATTATCAAATATAATTTCAAGAAAATGTCTTGAAGAATGTGAACATAAGGCAAGATAAAAAACTAGAAAAAGGAAAAAGCTCTTAGCAAATACCCAAAAATGTAAAAAAAAATTGCTTAGTAGAAAGGACTGTTGGTTTGCTATTTTACACACTAACCAAGTTGATGCAAAAGCCAACAATATTGATATTTGATTTGGCTTTCCATATTTGCATTTGATAAATGTGGCAATATTGTCTCACTTTACAGGAACACTGGAGCAGGAAAGGCTATGAGCTACACACAAAGCATACTTCTGCTTCATCTATAATATGCTATAAAAAAGGGATTGTGACAAATCTTGTTTATTCTTAGACATGCCACTAAGCACAACTGAGGATGATTATGTTACAACGTTTTGTCACAAATTGTTTAAAATCCTGGAATAATGGTACTCTTCTTTTAGTGTCTGTTGGTCTGTGAGCTATACTTCACCTAATACCATATGCTAGGGAAATGCATACTGTCATGTCTAATACCAGTGCCCTTGACATATTGGTAACATTTCACTTGGATTGTTGACATGAGACTGCAGGCATGCATTTCTATGTTTGATGACATTCATAGTTCTAGAGTACAATCAATGCTAGCTGTAATGGATGAAATTTGTTTTCATGATCTATCTTGGAATAAATATCCATCTTTCAGACCAGTAGATGTGGTGGTCTCTGTGGAGACATAAGGCATGATTAAGGTCAGACAGGCACAGCTGTCTTGTCTCCTCTCCTACGGTGCTGTTCTGTGACATTATCATTTCTCACTCACAGGACTGAAGCTGGGAGTGTTAGTTACTGGCTACAGCATCACTAAGGACAAAGCTGATCAGCTTTAACTTCATTTGATTTGCATGTTGCTCTTATCAAATAAGCTTGATAGTGACAAGTATGGCCTGTACCTAATTTTCATGTATTTTCAAAAGCACAAATTTCCTTATCCAATCCTACCCTTTGGTTACCTCTTCTCGCTCTCACCTTTGAGATTTCTCATGTGCCTCACCCATTCACTGAAGTTCTTTTCTGCCTTCTCTTTTTCACTGTTGGATCCTTTAAACCATTATTGTTTTTTTTTTCATTTGTGTACAGTATATGCAGTAATTCACATTTATAAAGCATGATTTGGATACATGCACATTTGCTTTGCATATTCTATATATGCTTTTAATTTAATTTAATGTTAATACAAAGTACTGTTAAAGAATCAGCTTAATGGTTATCTGTGGTATGGATGCATTACCACTACCTACATTTAGTTTTTTTGTGGTTTCCATTAAATATATACTCAAGATCTATAGTCCAACCTTTAAAAAATACTTAAACATATTTTCACATCAATCAATACTGTTGAAATGGAATCTGCACTTAGGTGTCACGTCCATTTAAAACCAGTAATGTTTTATTGTGAACAAATTAATAAATCCATGATACATCATACCCTCGCATGGGACATATCCTCCACCCTCTCACACGTTTCTCCCCAAAGATCAGGGGCTTAGTCATAAGGATAAAGAGGACTTCAGGACATAGAGTATATATAACAACACCAATAAACAACATTAGCTCATTCATCACTGACAGGAGAGACTCCCATATCCTATATTTTCACAAACATCCAGCATAAATACCTGATCTAGAAGCAGAGGTAGCAAGTATACATTATCAGCTTTTTCGGAATACACATGTCAAAAAGATCAAGAACAATCTCACACACATAGAAAGCAGAGGTAATGACTTTTAGTGTTTTGTTGTGCACTCACTGTCCAATTCTAAGGCTAAGGGCAGTTAACTCCACAGGATTTTATAACTCTTATTTGTGATAAAGGAATATGAATCACACCACTGTTTTCACACAATAGCAAATCTTGAGACAGATAATACATTTGACATTTATGCTGTTTCAACTGTGTATTAGTAGTGATGGCCCGAACTGTTCGCCGGAGAACTATTCGCGGCAAACATCGAATGTTCGCGTTCGCCCATGTTCGCGAACA
>CM070035.1:88135340-88149327 GCA_036250615.1 Ptychadena robeensis | reverse complement strand
CGAACTTTTGCGGAGGTTCGCGTTCGCGAACATCAAATTCCGGGTTTGCGCCATCACTATGTATTAGGCGTTCAGCTTATTATCAGTTGCCTCCTGCTCGATGTGTATCACAAATATGCAGCATGTTTCAAATTCTGAACATGTACCAAGGTGTGGTAAATTATTTCATCTAGGCACATGGAATATTAAATGGAATTATAGATGGAATTTCCAGTTGTGATTTCATGCAATAAATGGTATGGGCTTAACTACTAGAAAATTTATCAAAAATGCCATCAGGTTTTTGGATTGTATATTAATGTTCACCATGCATAGGTCAATCAATCCATTTGTATGATCTTATCAATTCAACCATAAATAAAATCGATATCTCGAAATTTGATCAACCAATGGATTTTGAATGGTCAAGTCTGAAAATATGGACCTCTTGATTTTTTCTGCTTAAAGCAGTCTTAAACTCAAAATAAAAGAACACACATACATTAAATAGACACAATACTCACCTGTCAGCAGTTTACAATCTAGAAAACTGCTAGACAAAAAAAACATACTTGCCTTCCTGGAACCAGTATCTTAAGTACTGGCAAACCAAAGCCACTTCCGGATGCACACCTCTCATCACTGCAACCGACAAGGGGGTTGTCGGCTGCAGTGATAAGAGGTTAGTATGCTGGGGAGAGAGAAACAGTCAACTCTGGAGGAGCATCTCTCATCACCCATCACTCAAAATCGCACAATTCTGAGGGACTGGGCAGGCACAACTTCCTACAGCCGCAGGGGCACTTGTGACAGATGCCTCAAATGCCTTTGTGGCTGTAAAACATCTCACTGATGTTTATTATTATTGTGGTAGTATGAATCGTTGATTTTTAATTGGAGGCCAACATTTAAATCATACTAAAAATCAATTGAACATATTGGGTGTAGCTAGCTAAACACAGTTGGTTTAATTGTTTAAAAAACATTTACATATACACATAGCTCATCTATATAAAGAATTCATCCAGGGACAGAGACCCCAAAAGATAAATAAATACTTACCGTGCCTGTCTGCTCACTCTTGTGCCACCAAGTCTGGAGTGTCCTATCCTCCAGGCAGCCAGATGAAGGGGCAAGACTCTTCCAGTCCCGCTTCTAGAGATGGTCGAATTTTTCAACTAGCTGTCTTTGTGAGCTGTTTGCAAAGCCTAAGAAAATAGTATCATCACCAAAATTGCTAGAGATGTAGAGAATGGCTGTGGGAACATTGGAGAATTTTTTTTTTGCTCTAGCATGTGTAGTTTTTGCATAAATGAAGTTCAAAGTCACAGTCAAAATTATGACTTTTGAAATTTTTACTGAACTTTGAACTTCATTTATGCAAAAACTATTTGTGCTAGAGCAATACTTTTTGTAGTATACCCCAACCCTTCTTTATATCTACAGCAAGTTCGGTTATGATAAAATGTTTAGGGGCTTTGAAATTAACTTGAAATTGTCAAAATTGTAAAATTTTGGGGAAAAAATCGACCATTTCTACCCACTTCCTCTGTCAATACGGATCTGAATCCAGTGATGCTCTGCTGCTGCCTGCCTGATGTGGCTAGCTGCCGGGTGCAAGGGGACTGGAAAGGGTAGACATTAGCACCTGCTGGATTTTTACACTTTGAACCAGGTAAGTTTTTTTGGGTAGGGCTGATTTGCCCTCTGGTGCGAACAATAGAAGGCCAATGCGGAGGTGGTAGGTCCCCTTTAATGTCAATTATTGAGCTTGGAGGTAGCAAATGACTGGCTGTTGTCATTGTAACAATTCTGTAACATATCTGAGGAGAAAACAAATGTAACCCTTAAAATCACATACTGTGCATTTTTTTTGTTTGGGTCTTTTTATATAACTGTATTATCATCTTTAAACAATAAAATGTGCCACTATGTATAAACCAACTCAATATTATACAATGTTAACTATAAATGTGGACCTCCTGTGGCTGATTGCTGTGTTTACAATATCTAATGTGTAATTTCTAATAGAGCACAAAAATAAAAAATAATGATATAGTTCCATTTGATACAGTTCCATTTTCCCTTCCAATTATATCTGTCAAAGTTCAACATTAAGCTTAAAAAACAAGCATTAAGAAAGCAATTTTTTTTTATAAATAAACATATTGAATCGGAAAAGTAAAATGTTCTCATTATTTGGTGATAAATGCTTTGAAATATCTATATTTTCTGGAAATGGTTTGAAAATTTCACAAGGACTAAAAAGAATGAACCTAAATTATTATGTTTAAATCTCTAACATTGGTTCGGCATTGTGCATTATGATAATTTACATCAAATAAATTTTTTTTAATAGTAGTCCATGTGTCTATATGTGATAATCATTTTCTCTCATCTCGTGTACATTTGACATTTGAAGCCTTTTAATGTCTCACAAGATGATGGCATAGAACTGATGAGGTGAAAGGCTGTTCCAAAATTATTGGACATTTCTTTCCTTACTCTATGTTTTTCACCAGTTAATGGTATTTAGCCTAAGTGTATGACTACAGGTCGTTTATTTTTGCATGATTTCAATAAAATGTATAATTTTTACAGCAAAAATTTTCATTGTAAATACACACTCTTTCATATCTATGGAGGCAGCAGGGATCATCCAAGCTTAGAAACATATTTTAAGCCAGTGGCTAACTTTATAAATTAATTGCAAAGCGCTTGACACCAAAATCGATTGGGCTGGGGACATTTTGGAAGACTTAAGCAATATGCCTTAATGTAAGTAAACTATATAAAAAAAAAAAGCAAACAATATATGTTGCTGATATTGCATCTGAAATGTATTTTTTTTTTTTTTAGGATGCAATTTTTCTATAGGTCAAAGATAAAATAAATGTTTTTATAAATTTTATGTCCCTGTTGTGTATGTTCAATGTTGGTAAATGAGAAGTGGTCTTTCTACACTTGCACAGCCAGTCAATGAGTCATCTTTAAGGCTTGTCTCCACTGCCTCGAAATCCATGAGTTTTCCTTGCGTCAAATGCAGGTATTTGCATGTGTGGAACATGCGCCCCATTGTTTATAATGTGCTGCTCTCCACAGACACATCATAGACAATGAAACATTGCATCAATAACAAAGCAATACACGTGTTGTCATCCGTGCAATGCATTCCAAGCGTTATGTATGACAGGTCCATTGAAAAGCAATCTAAACGCCAAGGGTTGTTTTTCAGGGGAGTTTTTGAGAGGTAAACAGGGCACATTAAATGCCACTTAATCCTCTGGGCGTTACAAGCTTTTCGCGCCAGTTTTAATGGGCAGAGAGCCGGCAATCACTGTACTCCACGGGGATTGCCGGCTCTCTGCCCAGTCCTCTACACACAAATAGACGCCGGCAGTGTGTGGAGAGGAGAGCGGCGCCCCCTCACAAATGACGCTGAAGACATGGGGCCAGAAGGGCTCCGTGTGTCTGCGGCTCTTCTACAGAGCCGCAGGCACACAGAGAGGCTCCGTTTGTGCCCGATCCCGGCACAGGCGCAGTTTGATCGCTGAGTTCGGGCAAACCGCCTAGGAGGTTAAACGCTATCCTAAACACAGGCAAAACAAGCTTGCACCCCCCCCCCCCCCCCCCCCCCCCCAACACACACACACACCTTGGAGACAAGCTATTAAAGAAATAATTGTTAGCTGGATCAGCAGGTAGAAATAAACGAAAAAAACTAAAGCGTATGAAAATAAAACTAATGGAAACACCACATCTAATAGCTAGTAAGCTGCAATAGATAAACTTTTTATGTTAAATATGAACACTTTAAGCCACAAGATCATCAAAGGTGTGAGCTTTGTCTACTTTTTATAGCCAACTGTACTAACCCAATTGCTGTTTGTTGGGTTATTGAATTTACAGTGGGTACGGAAAGTATTCAGACCCCCTTAAATTTTGCACTCATTTTTATATTGCGGCCATTTGCTAAAATCTTTTAAGTTCTATTTTTTCCTCATGAATGTACACACAGCAACCTCATATTGACAGAAAAACACTGAACATTTTTGAAGATTTATTAAAAAAGAAAAACTTAAATATCACGTGGTTCTAAGTATTCAGACCCTTTGCTCAGTATTTAGTGGAAGCACCCTTTTGATCTAATACAGCAATGAGTCTTTTTGGGAAAGAAGCAACACGTTTTTCACACCTGGATATGGGGATCCTCTGCCATTTATCCTTGCAGATCCTCTCCAGCTCAGTCAGGTTGGATGAAAAATGTGGGTGGACAGCCATTTTTAGGTCTCTCCAGAGATGCTTAGTTGGGTTTAAGTCAGGGCTCTGGCTGGGCCATTCAAGAACAGTCACTGAGTTGTTGTAAAGCCACTCCTTCATTATTTTAGCTGTGTGCTTATGGTCATTGTCTTGTTGGAAGGTAAACCTTCAGCCCGACCACTCTGGAGAAGGTTTTCATCCAGTCTATCCCTGTACTTGACTGCATTCATCTTTCCCTCAATTGCAACTAGTCATCCTGTCCCTGCAGCTGAAAAACACCCCCACAGCATGATGCTGCCACCATCATGCTTCACTGTTGGGACTGCATTGGTCAGGTGATGAGCAGTCCCTGGTTTTCTCCACACATACCGCTTAGAATTAAGGCCAAAAAGTTCAGACCAGAGATATTTGGGTTCTTATTTACCTCTCTCACCAAGGCTGTTCTCCCCCGATACCTCAGTTTGGACAGACAGACATCTTTAGGAAGAGTTCTGGTCATCCCAAACGTCTTCCATTTAAGGATTATGAAGGTCACTGTGCTCTTAGTATCCTTAAGTGCCGCAGAAATTTTTTTGCAACCTTGGCCAGATCAGTGCTATGTCACAATTCTGTCTCACTGTCTGAGCACTTCAGGCAGTTCCTTTGACCTCATGATTCTCATTTGCTCTGACATGCAATGTGAGCTGCTGTAAGGTCTTATATAGACAGGTGCGTGGCTTTCCTAATCAAGTCCAAACAGTATAATCGAACACAGCCAGACTTAGGCTATGTTCCCACTTAGGCGATTAATCGACTGCGCTGGCAGTTAAAAGCCTGAGGTGGCGATTTTCAATCCTATAAATGGGGGCAAGCCCATTGAAAGCAGTGTAGGTGATTGGCAGCCGATTCTGCAGGCAATTGAAAAACGCCAGCTCAGGCGATAAACTGCCAGCGCAGTGGGAACATAGCCTCAAATGAAGGTGTAGAACCATCTCAAGGATGATCTGAAGACATGGAGTGTACATTAATGAGGAAAAGAAAAACTTAAAAGATTTTAGCAAATGGCTGCAATATAACAAAGAGTGAAACATTTAAGGGGGGTCTGAATACTATCCGTACCCACTGTATATACTTTAAAGCTTCACAAGATGAATCACACTTGGCGCAATTATAATATATTATTATGCACTTTGACTATCAATGTAGTAATGGAGAAATGGAGACCATTAGTATCAAACATGAAGAGACTTTATGGTTAAGAAGACCATAGTAAAAGACTTCTGCTATATATTTGCTGTTAGTGCACAAATAGCAAGGGGCATTTGTTTTTCCCAGCACATTCTTATAAATAAATACAGTGCATGCTGGCACATATTCAACAGTTTTCAGCTTGCAAGACTCCCTGGAGTATCAATATAAAGAGCACAAAACTCTTAGTAGCAGGAGCTGCCATATCCTGCTTGGGGTTTCTAGTGATATGTCATCTTGTGGAAAATGTGTAGCACTGAGATACAGCTTGAAGGAAAAATAAGAAAAAGTGTATGTCTGGATCTTTATTTATATAAAACAGAACATAAATTCAACACATTTTACTAATTCCCCACATTCAAATGCGATTTTTTATGTTTTTTTAGTGAAATCTACATTGTATATTAGACATTAAATGCAAATGAGGGCTTCTGAGCTGCCAAGAACGAAGAGACAAGGCTTTGTTTTTTATTTTATATTATTTTAAATACTGCTTTTCCTAAAAGGTCATCCAAGCTGTAAACATTTGCATAAAACCTACAAATATACTAACAAATACAGAAACGAATTTGTAATTTAGCGTTACAAAATGTATGTTTTATTTTAAAAAAAAATTCTTACTATCTCAACCTTTCTTTCAAAGACATGACACAGATACCGATTGGTTAACTTAGCAAGTTTCTGCCTTTACAAGCATGGAACTATTTTTTTTTCCCTGTATACATATCTTTCATTGTGTCAGTATGGAAGGGATGGTGTATCTGTATAATTTTGGTCATGGTAGCAGAATACTGTTAGTATATCTGTAATCATTTCATCTTTGCAGATATATGCTATGAATCCTGTCTCTGTTTATATGTCTCTGCGTGAACTGCTATGGTATCATTTTTGTCTCCATATATATATCATTCTGTTTGTGTCAGCATGTTACTGATTGTGTATATTTATGTGCTTCTGGTTGTGTAATTCCATAGGGATTCTGTCTCAGTTCATGTGCCTGTATTGATGTTACATTGTATTCACCTGGGTGGATAGATTTCTTTAGCCTTACCAGTTTTCCACATTATCCTAGTTGCCCTTGTCCATCAGCATCTATCATGTACGATGTATGTTAGTTACTACTGATCTCTGCACTGTAAAGTACTTATTATCTTTGCCCTCTACCTTTATAATTCATGTTTCAGTCTACACGTTGGGTAGTCCAACCCAACTTCTGACCCTTGCACTTACTTGCTTCTGTTTCCTGCTCTCTGCAATACTCAATACATATGAGATATTCCGTTTTACTGACGTTAGACCTGTAAACACTGAGTGAATTACATACTGCTGAACCATATACTCTGTGTTACATACCACTAAATTCAAAGTGTACAACTTGTGTACTACAGAGAACACCCCCATACATTACAGACATGCATGCATAAGTTGTATAATGATGGGCAAACATAATCATCCTAGTGCACTGATTCGGGACACTGACATCTTACATGACATAATAGTTACCTCTGTGCTGGTAGATTGATGCAACTCAGTTGACCAATGAGGAATGATATACCCTATATATTCAAATATAGGCTGAATTTTTCAGCACCCAGAATGTGTTTATAAAATTAAGGTTATACTCAGGTTGTGAAATTTTGTGAGTCTGACTTGCAGTTGATTGAAAATTCCCTGAATATGGCATCATTATTACATTTACTAGAGATTTAGAGGTGGTTGTGGAAACACTTAAAAAGTTTTTTCCAGCTTTTTTTGTTAAAACCGAGCACTTTGGCTTATATTTGGGTTGGTTTATACGTGAAAACATGCAATACTTCACAAGATAAGTTTTCTTACTCTGACCATAAAGTGAAAAGGCTTGCAGTTTTTTTAATTACTAACATTTCAGGATAAAAGCATTCCCTGCTTTTATCACGAGTGCCAATATAGTAATGTGATAGAAACTGCCCTGGGATAAACATCCTCAAGAGAGACCAGCAATGACCTCTATACTGCTTTCTGTATAGATGTCCTTCTGTAGTCTAGCTAGGTGTTAAAGCATTCACTCATCCATAACTAAATACATAATTGTATAAATCTCACTAAGACTGTTTTGCACCTGCATGCAGTCCCTAAATTATCACAAACCAATGGACACATATTGACATATGTTTTTGTTTTATTCTTTCCTAAAATTAACAGTGTAGCCTAAATATAACTGGTATGCTATTTATCAGTATAATATAAAAATATATCTATAATTATCTATAAAAATACAAACATGGTGCATTGAATGAAAGAAAAATTATAAAATATAAGTGTCTTGTTTGAATATCTATTGTTTACAGCTATGTCGTATTTATCCAAAACATTTTGTACAAATGTCAGGGTTTGCCTTGATTTAAATGGTATGTCCAGACAAAGTTGTATTTTTCTGGTTTTGCATAGCTAATTGTAACATCATTAGATAGAATTCCCAATGACAGAGATTCACAGTTACAAAAATTCAAAGTCTTTTTACTGTCTATTTCACTTTTAGAAGGTTTCCCTAATTTCTTTCCTGATAAAATATTTATGTTCCAATAAATAGTTTATTTATATCCTAAGTATACTGTTTCTATCTTTACCCACTCTATCTGATGCAAAGAAAGATGTTTACATCCTGTATAGGCACCACATTGTAGATGGAGAGTTCTTCATGCCCAAAAAGCTTTCCCCATGCTGCTTTCTATGAATTCCTTTTTATAAATATATAAAATTGACAATAACCAGAGATAATCTCATGTGCATCTGTTGTGTTCTTAAAACTCCAAAATATATGTATCCAAACAAAGTGTCAATTGTAAAAGACCTGAACATAGCATTGATATCAAATTTGAGGTAGAGTCTGAGGTATAAATCTTTGCACTTAATACAACAGATACAAGATGTTATGGCTGATTTACCCCATAGACATTACGCATGTGAAATACTCTGGAAAAACTCCTTTTTGTGGTTCATTATCCACAAAGATTCTGGTTAAAGTGCTATATTGAACCATTTCATTAAATTGAGTTAATGCAGGCCTTTTTTTCTTTCCAGAGATCTGTAATGCTAATGAACCGACTGTGACTGTGATAACACATTGCAGATGGTGTTCATTTTGGTGTTTTGAAATTTACTGATTAGTCTTCAGCTTTTCTACGTATACAGTCTCATTTGTGATTATGTTATATATACAGATAGAGAAAGCTGGTAACCCAATAAATATATTTGAAAATATTTTTTCTACACTGTTCTTTTTTGTTTGCAATTATTTTGGTTATGCTGATTTAATATTACTAGTATTTATGGCAGTTAACATTCCCACCAAATTGTGAATGAGCTGCAATAAGTAAAATTTAGGTTGACCCTAAATGGGTAAGTTTTGTGTTTATAACACATGACAATTAAGCTTTTTGTTCTTCATTCCTTGTTAAATAGAAAGATTCAACTTCAACACAAAACACATTCAAATGTCCCTGGGTAATCTTATGTCTATTTAAGTATGCCCTATGTATCCACAGGGCATCATGAGCACTTTAGTATAGCACATCTATGATGCCCAAGCCGATGTTTGTGAACTGCCCACGGTTTAGGGTGCATTACCACCATATTGCTGGTAATGCACCCTATTATTTTCATTAGAAAAGGTGAGAAATGATGTGGAATGGCAATGCGGGACCCCTGCATTTAAAACAGAGTTGAGAGCACGGCCTGTCCATATGGCATGAGTTGTGTTCGCATCTTTTTCTCCGCAGTCAACGTGTGCCGAACTTGGGTGAAAAGAAGCAGTGGACACTAACCTAGATGGAAATTAACATTGAGCTTTTGCAGTGTGAAGGTGGCCCCAAAAGCCAGCCATAGACGTGTTGATTCCCTGCAGCAGTTGCAGTCGATCGACCTGCACTGTCCAAAAGCCACCAAAAGCCAGCCATAGATGTGTCGATTCCCTGCAGCAGTTGCAGTCGATCGGCCTGCACTCTCACACCAAACACATAGTGGTCGGCTGCCCACAACTACAGGGGTGTCCACCCTTCAGTTTCGACCCAAAAAGACGACGGTACTTTTTGGGGCCGATCCTGTTGAAATTGGTTACAATCTCCCGGGAATCCCTGTGTTAGTTGAGCATACAGGATTCCCATCAGTTCTGTAGCCAACTCATCACAGCGTGGTGCTCATCACCATGCTGTAATGAGCCTTCTACAAGCCGGTCATGGATTGAGACGTCTATGGCCGGCTTAAGAGAACAGTAAAAGGCACTTTTGCCTATGTTATCCTCATTTTCACAGGCTTTGTCCTCTAAATGATTCATAGAAATTAATTTTCTGTGCTGTACCATTCAGCCTACGATATTATCACCAACAATTCATGGCCAATATTCCGAAATTGTGAGCTAAGATACCCAACGACCACCCACAATCCAAATCATGAGAAGGAGTGAATAGGAAAGACTAAGGAAGGTTTATTTTTAAAAAGTGCTTTTTTCAGTTATCTTTTTGTAGTTGCAAATTAAACTGGTGTGTAAAGAGAAAGCAAAAGTAAACAGTATGTAAAGCATAATACAACCTAGCATTTCAATATATAGTGGATCTAGTTGCTTTTCTGTTTGCAAGAAAACATTGTTTCATATTCAAGAAATGATGTATTAACAATTCATATTATTCATAGCAATTTTGAGTTACACGAATAGAACAACGAATTCTCATTACAGAATGCACAATAAAATGTACTCACATTTTTAACGAAGAAGTTGATTCCTCCTAAAACTGAGTTATTACTTTCAGCATGCATATTAAATTGAATAACAGCATACCATTTATTAGGGCATTAAAACATTAATATTTATTATAGAAGAAATACTACAAACTTTTAATGATTTGATTCACACATACCACTAATCATGCATGTGTGTATTCAGAAAGACACAGAATTTTTGGACTTCCAATAAGCACACTAATAATTCAAAGCAGAAATAAATGCAAAATGTTATGCAGTCTCCACCAGTTGTGCTTTATGAGTCCTTCCTGTAACATGGTTTATGGTTAAACAAAACCCACACTGAGGGCTTATTTACATGAGTAAACAGGCAAAAACAAAAACTTACAATAAGTGCGTGGCAAATGCGCAATGAGATGGTTTCTGAGCTTTTGCCTGATAGACCTGTCATGGGGCCCTTATCTAACCCAACTGATGTTCATTAGAAACCATGGTATAGGGGCTGTTCCTAAACAACTATACTACTACAGCTATTGCATTTTTAAGTTGAGGCTTATCTAAGGCAAGTTTCTTTTTTGATTCCTTTATCCCTTCTCACCATAACCTTCATGGTTACTTCTCTTTGTTCAGCTTCCAAGCCCCACACCATAGAGCCATGGTTTCCATGCACTGCACTGATGATGGCCAAGTAGCCTGAAACAGCTGTATGCAGTTTGGAATAAATGGCTCTGTACCATAAAGGCTATATTTGCACTGTACACCAACGGTTTCTGGATGTGCATTTGACTGATGGGCCGAAAAGGAATAATTTGCATGGCTCAGCCCACTGTCCTAAAACAAGTGTTTCTACCTAAACTTTTGGGATTTGTGCCGGATTGGGCCATGTAATTACCTTCTGTTTTAAGAAGGCTTGATTGAGCTACTTAATAATTATTGAAAGAGTACAGTTATTTTATTGAGTTGTCCTATTCAGTAGCTTCTTTTTTCCCTTTTGTACAGATATATCATTGTCCAAAATCCCGCTCAGACAATTTGTCTTTAATTGCATTCACACATTGCAAAAATATCACTGCTTTATTGTCAACTTAAAATTTTCCCACACTTTTTGGGCCAATATTTGTGGCCACCAGAACAAAAAGAGATGGCAAATGTCCCTAGCCCTACAAACAGCACTTAAGCAAAGTTTAAAGTATATAACAGTGATAGTTTAGGTGTACAAATACAGAATTGCACCTATAATACATCACAAAATATAAAACATATTTAATTATTGACATAGAGCTCTGTGTATCCAAGCCAATCACCTGCACTGCATTAAACATATCAATGACAAGTGTCATGCAAACAACAACCAAGTATCAACGAAGGTTAAGAAACGGTTAACACAACCAAACACTTCAATTCCAACCCTACTTAAGATATTAGAAGAATACGGGATGGTGTCAGGCTATAAAAACAATAGTGGGAAGACTGAAGCGATGCCATTGAATATGGAGAAGGAGAAAATAGAAATGTTGACAGAGAATTATAAATGGAAGTGGAGTAAGGAAGAGATAAAATACCTAGGTATAAAGATCACATCTAGCTACGATACACTTTATAAAAGTAACTACCCGCCTATGATGAAAGAAACTGAGGAAACATTAAGGAAGTGGAAAAAACACACAATTTCCCTGTTTAGGAGAATTGAAGGGATAAAGATGATGATCCTGCCTAAATTTCTATATCTATTCAATACATTACCTGTAGGGATACCCTCGAATAAGTTACAAAATATACAACAGAGGATAATAGATTATATATGGGCCTTTAAACCACACAGATTATCAACCAAGCTTATATGTAGAGCAAAGAATGAGGGAGGACTGGGGGTACCAAATATAAAAAAATACTTCATAGCAGCCCAATTAAAAGCAATAAGGAATTGGCTTAACAACACGGCCCCTAGATGGGTACAACAAGACAGAGGTGGTCAGAGCGTTAAACACATGAAAGCTTGGATATGCGGGAGTGACAATCAGTTAAGCCCTCCCTCAATGCCGGCCCCAGAAGCCTTTACGAGAGAATATGGGATCAGAATACAAATAAATATAGATTAATGACCAAAGTATCGAGACTAGAGCCAATTGTAGGAAATCAATATATACCTATTCAGTGGACTAAAAAGAAAAGAGAAATTTGGGAAGAAGCAGGGATCCAAAATGTAGGAGATATATTATCTCTAACATCTAAAACTAACATTTTTACAACAAATATGCAACCAGGAGAATAACCTAAAAGGTTTTGTAGCAATTGTATATAAATTATTGGATGATGAAGGGGAATTGAGGCCCCCGTACATGGAAAAATGGAACAGAATTCTGGGGAGAGAAGTGAGCCTTAGATAGTGGGAGCAAATTTGGAAAACATCTGTATCAGTAGTCCAAAAGGAAAATATATACAATATAATATACCACTGGTACTATACCTTGGTAAAACTGCACAAAATATATCCTCAGGTTTCTGAGGAGTGTTGGAGGTGCAAGGCTGACAGGGGGACCCTGGAACATATTTTTTTGGGGGTGTAGGGAAATAGGCAACTTCTGGAAAGAAGTTAATCAAACTATGGAATTAGTAGTGGGATACGTGATCCCCCTGGATATAGAGACGCATGTACTGGGGGCCTCTATGAAACACCTAACTAAAAATCTGAAAAAAATTGTGATGCATATACTGACAGCGGCCAGATGTACAATTGCTAGAAAATGGCAAGTATCCATAACAATTACAGTGGATTTGGTGTGGTGTGGGACCAGTGGGATACGTATATGACCAACTAAAATGTGTATTGGGATTTATTTAGAAATGGGAACTAAGGTGAAGGAAATCAATATATGAGCAATACTGGAAAGAAGACTCAGTCAAACCCAACACAAAAATATATGATAAGAGCCCTAATGAGACCAGGTGGGTATGAAACCAACTGTACTCATTTATTAATCTAAGTTCAGTAAATGAGCACAGTTGGTTTCATGCCCACCTTGTCTCATTATGGCCTATATCCTAAAAGAAATCTGTCACACAAATTTTTGTTGGTTGACCCTACTGATCATAGTATAACAGTGCAAACATACAGAAGTAGAACCAACTCTAAGCCGCCCCATAATATTTGCTGTCCTTTTAGGAAAGGAAAGTATATCACTTTTTTTTTTTTGCATTCCTTTTTATATAGAAGATATCATAAAATATTGCAATTTGAAAGTCCCTAATTATGATCAGTACTAATATGTTTATTAATGACATTTTGCCCATCTCATTTATTATTTCTGTGTAGACTGTACTACACCACGGTGGTCATCAATAATATAATCCTCTCTGTGGCATCTCTACAGCTTATAGTCATCAGCATTATGATGAAACTCTAATGCTATTAAGCAGACTATGGCAATCAGCTATTGCACAGAAACAATTTAATTAAAATCAGAGCTTTACAAAGACAATTTGGCTGATTTAGTAAGTCTCAATACACAGTAAGATTTTTTCTACAGTTCATCTTTTTCTTGTACTGCAATGCAAACACAGAGTTAAAATGAACAGTGTAGGAATACTAAAATGTATAGATGTCTACAGTACAGAAAATGTAGATCTGCATTATTGTAGCACTTAGTGATCTTATGTAGTGATGTCGCGAACACGGAATTTGCTGTTCGCGAACTGCGAACGCGAACCTCCGCAAATGTCCGCGAACCCGGCGAACCCCATAGACTTGGCCACAATAGTGTTGGGAAAGTTATTTCAAGGGGACTAACACCTGGACAATGACATG
>CM070035.1:88096973-88135240 GCA_036250615.1 Ptychadena robeensis | reverse complement strand
TGGGGGGTGCTCATTGGCTGGATTATGTCTGCTGACTGTGACTCACAGGGGTCAAAGTTCTGCAATGTTAAAAGATAGGGGGCGGATCGAACTCGCCATATGTTCGCGAACATGTTCGAACGCGAACATGCGATGTTCGCCGCGGATAGTTCTCCGGGGAACAGTTCGCGACATCACTAATCTTATGCTTAACTTTTAAGTTATAAGTTATATGTTAAAAGTTTTGATCCCTAATGTTATCAGGGTCAAATTCCCCGGGTATATTGTTGAAAAAGGATTTGCAACCCCTGTTCACCTGCTGTTTGCTGTTATCGTGGCAACATTAAGAAGAGACATTTTACCCCAGCCTACTAGTTCTTGATGAGTTGACATCTATGACATCCCTGCACTGCTTTACCAAGAGGGTCCACAAACAAGATAAAGCTGGCTCACAAAATCAGATGCACATTAGCGACTTTTAACAGCAACATTATAATAAAGTATGGGGCTCTTAAATCAGCACTGCTAAAAATAGCTTTTCCTTGAAAATAGGTTGTACCATGACCTATATTTGTCCCTTAGGGGTCCTTAAAAATTTTTTTAAAACTTTGCTTTTTCTTGCAAAATACAATTTCAATGATTTAGTTAAATGTTTTAGTTAATGCAGTGCTATCGTGTTTAATACAATAAAGTAGGGGGCTCTTAAATCAGCATTGCTAAAAATAGCTTTTCCTTGAAAATAGGTTGTATCATGACCTATATTTGTCCCTTAGGGGTCCTTAAATTTTTTTTTAAAACTTTGCTTTTTCTTGCAAAATACAATTTCAATGATTTAGTTAAATGTTTCAGTTAATGCAGTGCCATTGTGTTTAATACAATAAAAAGAATAAGGAAACTGTTAATACCTGACAGCATTCAAGTTCATCATACAAAATGAAATATAATATTCCAGTTATCTAATATATGTCTTATTGAAGCCAGACACTTTTTAATAAAAAAAGGCAGAATAGTAAAAAAAAAAAAACAGTGGTGTCTTGGGTCCCCAGTGACTTGGATTGGGTTCGATTAACATTTAGGAAGGTCAGAGAGGAAAATGCTGTGTTGTTTACTCAGACAGAAGGTCAAAAGAGTGATCTAACTAAATCAATAGTTTCTTCAGACTGTTTTAGATCTTTAAAATGAGGCTAGTTTAAAAGAAAATGACATGGTTAAAGACTAGCTTGTTAGATCTATTCATTGTAGCAAATCTATTTATCACTTTCATTGAACACTTTAAGTCTCTTTAAGTTGTTCTTACCAGTGCTGTCATCATAAGCTATAGTGACTGTCTTCCATTTGAAAAACTGCACCAAATCAAGGATCGCTCGACTAAGTGATGAAAAGTCTGGGTACAAGCTGACATAGAAGGAATCCTTGTTATCTGAGACCTGATGTTTCCAGCGAGTTTGGATGTGTGGTACCCCAAGTGCATTACATATAGACTGCACTGCATTTGCTGAAGAACTGTGGGAAGGTCCAAATATAGCAGCCACTCCAAGAGAGAGTTGTTCACAAGCTGTAAAAAATAGTAACAATATATAAATTACTGAAGAAAAAGTAGAAAATGTTAATAAAAAAATTAAATGCTAAATTGCTGGGTTTTTTCACTACAAAAAAAATCTAATTGTAAATGCATTTTTCTTTCCTTTTTTTAATTTTACAATGCCAAATTAAATGTAAGGGGTGGCATATTAAATGTTATGGAGATGTTACTTAGTGTCCCATATTGTTTTTTTGTCCTTAATTCCAATATGCAAATATGAAAAAGTACATGTACAGTTAGGGTCCTTTCACACTTCGATTGAAGCGCAGTAGTTTATCATCAATGGGAACCTGAACAGATCCATTACTGTTAACTAAATCTTGCATTAGTGCATTTCACTACCCTAGGCTTCCTATACTAGTGTATTGGATATTTTTGCTTACTGCTTTAGAGTGCTGCCTTAGTGCCTTAAAGCAAAACTGAAACGCAGCACAGTGTGAAAAGGCACATATGGGTAGGTTGTAAAGCCTTAAACCTTTTGCTCTAACTGTTCAAGAACATCCTTTAGCACCCTGAAGAGCTCCATCTACAAAATTTGCCTGCTTGCATAAAATATATTTTAAAGATTACCATACTTGGGACATTCACTCATTATAACAAAGGTGAATGTGACTGTAGAATGCTAAAAGAATTTAGTTGAATGCATGGTGATGTTCCATCGGGATTACTTCTTTAATCATGAGAAATGTTGGGTGCCTACTTACTTTAGAATTATTACATGCATTGTCCAAGGCATAGGTGTGGTTGTACATTCAATCTTGGCTGAAGATAAGTCCATTTCTAGAACTGCCCAAAATCCAACCAGTTTATGAGTTTAAAATATATTTTTGGTATTGATTTTTATGCAAAAAGTTTGCCTGGACTTAATAATCTCAGAGAGATGCTTATTTTATACTTGTACACATACATGGAAATACATTTCAATGCAGTCAAATATTAGTCTGGAGAATTTTTGCTTTTGTCAAGATGCTATTTTACCGCTACTAGCCAATATGCCAATGTGTGTTTAAAAATCCATTAAGGTTTGCTCTTTGCTGAACTCCAGGAGTGCATATGTATGTCTATTAGGCCTTTGCATACTTTTATTGTGATGATCTCTGCTCCGTCTCACTAATGGAAATAATCATGAATAGAAAAGCTTGTCAAATTTATAGCATAAAGATGGCTGTAAAAGGATTTTTCTCCTGCTTCTATAGTGCTAAATACACAGAAGTAACCTTTTTATGTTAGTGTTGAGCATTTCAACCTCAAATTATCATAAAATTTAAGCCTGTAGAATATACTTGTCGTGTCATGTTTTTTTCAAGCATGTATTTGAGTAAGAAGGCAAAATGTAAAGTGATATCAATATTTTATTAAAAGGTCTAAGGCTTTTGTTAAATATGTGGGAGCAGAATATATTGATTCTGTGACATCAACATTTAATTAACTTATAAATATAATAACTATCATAATTGCTTATTTTATGTGCCACATTTTAGAAAACATACGTGTAAATCCCCCAAAAAATATTGGGTTCAAAAAATATGTTTTATTAAAAAATAGTTTGCGAACAACACATTATTTTAACACATTACAGAAACTAGCATAGCTTCAATGTTTCACATTTTTTCACACTTCTCACCCTGACCCTTTATATGGGGACTGGATTGCGTGTTTATGTTGTGTTTATATAAATATATGGTCCTAGAGCTCACTTGAAGAAGAGACTTAGACTAATTGTATGTCTATATAACTGAGCACTAATGTCAACAATACTAAACAAGAACAATACCTTTTCTTGATGCTTCAAAGCTGTCGTAAAGATTTATTCTTTGTGTATCATAAGTTAAAGTTGTGTTGGGAAGTAAAGTTCTGTTTCTGTTAATTGTATTCACTGCAAATCTGAAGGCTAGTTCTTCTGCTCCAAAAGGTCCAGACTCTACATATTCAAAAATTCCCCCTGAAAAAAGAAAAAAGTAGACTTATAATAACAATATAACGAATATACCAGAAAGTTAATGTCAGGTCAGCAATATTATAAAGCAATGTGCAAATATGTTGATTATTTTTGGAAATACCACTTAAGTACATCCTGAAACATTTAGGAATGTGAAACTCCAAGAATCAATTTAGATAGATTTCTTAGGACATCTTAGGCAATATATTTCAATATGTTTCTTACTTTTTTAAACAATAACAAATACAAAGAATAGATTCTTCATCTCGAACAATAGAGCATCCATAAATGATGTACAACAACACTCAATCCGGAGGAAAATATACAGACAATAAGGGCATATTACCACTAAGGCGTTTGCAGGCACGGACCTGCAGGCAGGAAATTGGGGGTAGGGTGTGGCAATATGTCCTGTTCCACCCCACGTCCACAGCCGACCCATTTAAATGTATCTTGCGGGAGATCGCAAAAGTGGAAACAAGCCCTAAAGCCCTAAGCCCTAAAGCAAATTTGTTTTGTGGGTAGACTGCATGTGGTCAAACTAACCCTTGAAAAAGATATATACTATGTCCATTGAGCCCCTACTCTTTCAAATTTAGAGACATTAAAGCCTATAATAACAGCAAATCTGGAGTTGACCAAATTCCAATTCAGTGTTTGTTTTACTAAATACAAGTCCTTTATTGTGTGGTTTTGCCAATATGGTATCAAATATGGTACACATAAACCCATGCATTGTCTTCAGCAAAAAGGATATATTGAAATATTTAACTTGGAAAGGAGGTATGAATAAGTTGGTTGAAACAGGTATTACTAGACGAGCAACTATCATGAAAAAAAAGTTTCAGAATCAACTTCAAGTTCATTCCACTCCTCCAATTTCAGCTAACTATTCACTCACTCTCAACTGTTTCTCCCACTCCTCTAGGGCTAGCCCCACTTTTTCACCCATTTAAGTGTGTTTCTATTGTTAACACATTTAAATTAGCCCATATTTATCTCATCTACCAACATTCCTCTTGTTTAGCTGTCACTAAGTAGCCACATTTCTATTTTATGTATTTATAATATGATATGATACTATGCTACCTCTCTATGATTATAAGCTTCATTGAGTAGGGTCCTCTTCTCCACATGTCATAGTTAGTTGTCATTTGCAGCTTTTAATTGCGTTATTATTGTATTATAGTGTTGAATAAGATGTTGACACTTTTTAAATTAAATATACCGTATTTTCTGGCGTATAAGACGACTTTTGAACACAGGAACATGTGTACAAAAGTCGGGGGTCGTCTTATATGCCGGGTGTGGCTGGCAGGGGGTGCAGGGGACCATCTAGGGGAGCCGGTAGATTTGCTCTCTGGATCTGAGCTCCCTGGGCTGTGTTCTGGCTGAAGCAGAGAGACTTCGGAACGAAAGAGCAGTGTTACCATGGCTATGGGATGCTTCTCCATCATCCCAGCCAATAACAAATGCAGGAGAGAACAAACCCTCTCCCCCTCTAGCTCTGCTGTAGAAACAAAAACAAAACCTGTGTGACAGTGTAAATTTGAACATTCATATCACGAAAACCATTAACAGTATAATGATGAAACTTTCAGGGTCAGTAATGGTCACCTACTACTACTTACACCCCGAGTTTCACCCCTCTATCTACAACACTTATAAGTAACATTTCAGCTATCAGAGTCCAGCTATCAGATAATGCTCCTTCATGCCAGAGAGATATACTCCTATTTGCAACATTTAACTTGCCTACATTGAACACATATATCTTTAATCCTCTGGGTGGTTTGAGCTTCTCGCACCATTTTTTATGGCTCGAAAAGCCGTTTTACCGGCAACCGCTTGCCGGTTCTCCACCCTGCCCTCTACACACCTCCGACATCAAATAGACGCCGGTGGTGTGTGGAGAGGAGAGCGGCGCCCCCTCCATTAACATGGAGGTCTATGGCGCCGCCCGCCCCCTTCGGCGTCACAGGGAGACGGTAGTTGTGCCCGATCCCGGCTCGGGCAAACCGCTAGGTAGGTTAAATCCCTGCATGGTAGAACCTTGACATTTTTTGGTTTACTAGTTAACCCCTAAGACTATATCCATGCATATGTTCAGGTCCCTGAGCACAATCCTTCCTACTAAAAGTCCCCTATAAAATATTGCTTCCCTATGAGCATAAAGCACTACTCTGCTGCATACATGCTTTCCCTTATCCTATCCTTACTAATATAAAAAAGATTAGACTTCTAAGGGTGTTGGAGCTCTGTGGGTTGAAAGTCAGAGTAGACATACATTTTTTTATTTGGTGTGCGTTGGAAGAGAGGTAGTCTTATACCACGAGAATATACCAAACTCTATATTTTAACTGGAAAAGTTGGGGGTCGCCTTATACGCCCAGTCGTCTTATACGCCGGAAAATACGGTAATTAGTACTAAGAAACTTCTTTTTTAAATCTACTGAAACAGAGAAACAAAGACGGTGTAACAAACTCATTAGCTGAAGTAAATATAACCCATAGAACACCTAACCTTAGAAACATGAAAAACAAAACAGCAATTAAAAAGAGTAATTATTTAGCTTGCTTCCATTATGATTAAATGTTAAAGCATGAGTTTAATGATAAAGGATAGGTATAGGGATAACTGTGCACTAAAGATTCCAGTTATCTCAAAGAGCTTTAATATAATTGGCAACACGCTGACCAACTGTACAGTTTTCAAAATATTACTATTGTAGTATGAAAAAGTAATCTTTAACATAGCTTATTACAAGCTACTTCTACATTCAGATACACTGGCAAACATATTCATTATTTTATATTTGTTATTGTATTAATAGTATCTCATTATGAAGGTGGTGACATGGTGGCTACCAAATGCACAATGCTATTGTGATAAAAGACATTGAAGATTATTTTTAATCTGCCTAACAAAATCTTTATTATCAATACTGAATTATGTTAACCACAGGAGGTAAGCACATATCATATTTATGGTATTAGTGGGATATTATTCTGAGCTTTGTAAGAGAAGATTTTTTGTGACTGTTACTGTAAGATAAAGAACAAGAAAATAATATGACACAGAATGTGTTTTCCTGCAGTGAAACACACGCTAGCTCCATTGTTGCAAAAAAGTCCCATTTAAAATTGTAATTATAGAGAGACTTCATTTATTAATCATAATTATTAAAGATAAAAATTCCTAATAAAAATTGTTTTAGAGCTGTTGTATAGACTAAGTTCCCAATGAAAATTATTTTTTTTCAAATACTTTCAAATGACAATGAAAATTATCCTTGAAAACTTTTGCCAAAGGATTGTTTACAATATGACTCTGCATTAATATCATCCAAAGTTAATTTATGAAAGAAAATGAGAGATAGATAAAATCAATATGAACTCAATACAAAATAAAGAATAAATGTCTGTATTTTTAAACTATGCAAAAAGTGTCAATGCCTATGCTTAAACAATTTTTACATACATCATATTTACCCACATGATTCATTAAAATGCATGAAAGCCTTTTTAATTCAATTACATTTTTTGAATGCACTTAGAACTTCAAATTGTCTAGGTTCACCTCTACACACATGCATATTCTGACACTAAGGTTTTGTGGGGAAACAGGAAAGAAAAAAGCTTCATGTTCAAAAGGCGGATGCACTTTATTTTAGTGTCCAAACTCTTGTTTTAAATTTTGTGAAATGCATCCGCAAAAAAAGTTATCAATGTTTTCCATTTAAGGAAGTTATGGGAACAGACATTGAGTACATCTTTCATTGTGGTCAGTTTTAGATATTCTGTGATAAAAGAAAATCAAAGGAACAAGGATGGCATATGGCATCTAATTGTTTACACTAAGGTGCAATAAAAGCAAAAGATTAAAGCAGCACTGCTTGCTACGTGAATTAGTAATGTTTTTTATCTATTATTTTCACAATCTATTTAACATGTATCTGAAGTTCAAACAAGCAGTGAAACATAAGTACAAAGAAAGGGATTTAATTAACAAAGGTGACCTGACAGGCAATTCAGGTGAAAAAAGAAATAGACTCAATATAGATTTAAATCATACAAATTAACCATGAAATATGCTTCACTGAGGTTGACAGTTCATACTTTGCAAAGTCGATGTAAAAATACAAAGATATAATATTTGTAAGAAGTCATATGCCACAGTACACCTGGTATTGAAAATCGTGCAATAAATAAAAAAAAAAAGGCTAGATCACAGATAATAAACATTTAGATACAAACATACATGCACATGCTTTAGTCAATAAGTCAATACTCTCAAAGTATTTTTTGCTTATTACATAATACCTCATATCTATGTAAAGCTCCATTGATACTTCTTCTTTACTATGTTTATCTTCAAATAAAATCTCCAAGCAGTGAGTGAAGACAATAAGTAAGCTAAGAGGACTATATCAAAGCTACAAACCACCCTAAATGTATCCAATTCACTCAGTTTTACACACTCCTGAACAACCCAAGCAAAGAATTTGTTATTTAGAGCTTGGTTGTGCATCTTTGGTGTTGTGAAACATCAAATCTATCTCTCTGCTTTTTAAATCACCAGTCATGTTCAAACAGAAAGAACAATTTAATCACTACCATTTTATGTTGGGGTTTTAGTTTGTAGAAGACATACTAGCACCACAATCAGGTTCATTCTAGGATTGCCAGATTACTATTGAAATAGAATTTTCAATATTTTTAGTTGGCCTCTTTAACTTTTTGTTTTATTCTAGAATCCTGAAGTGTTTTTTAATAAATACAACAAAGTGGCTTAAAGCATATTATATAGTGATTCTATGTGTGTTATGGCTTAAAGCATAGTGCAAAATACATATTACTTCAGACATCATATTTGGGGGAATCTCTAACTCATGAGAAGAGATGAAGCACTTCTGCAATAGAACATGTGTTTCACATGAATATGAAACACATATCAGATCAGTTCATTTTTCTTTGACTGCCTGATCATGTTCTAGCCTATACAAGACGCAGAACAGGAATCAGATGATCCTGACCAGCAAATCAAAGAGGTACATATTGGAGAGCTTATCAGTTTGGGTCATTAGTGTCTGTATAAGTTCTCATAGGAGAACATAGCATGTTTGCTATTATTCATCCAGAACATAGCATACTTTGCTATTATTCATCCAGTGATCTGTAGGGATGGACGAACTGTTCGCCGGAGAACAGTTCGGCAGCGAACGAGCATGTTCGCCCATCCTCTCGCCGGCGGACAGTACGGGTGTTCGACTTGCCCCGTTCGCCGACGAGAAGAAGATCTAAATTCTTCCTCCGGCAGGATCAGAACCTGCGAGATCGTGCCGGAGGAAGAATCTTTTCACTACAAGACCGGGCATGCAGGTCAGTGACGTCACATCCTGCGCCCGTAACCAGGAACTATGCGTTCCAGGTTGCGGTCCAAGGACCGGGTGTGACGTCACTGACATCACATCCGGTTTTTCCGATTCAAATTTCAGGCGGGGAATTTAAATCGGAAAAACCGGATGTGACGGGTCCCTGGAACGCATCTTGAAACGCAAAGTTCCTGGGTAAGGGAGCTGGATATGACGTCACTGAGCCGGTATTTTCACTAGAAGACCGGCTTCATGCCCAGTCTTCTAGTTAAAAGATTCTTCCTCCGGCACGATCTCGCAGGTTCTGATCCTGCCAGAGGAAGAATATAGATCTTCTTCTCGCCGGCGAACGGGGCGGGTCAAACACCCGTACTGCTCGCCAGCGAGAAGGAGGGCGAACATCCATGTTCGCCGCCGAACTGTCCACCTTGCGGGCAGTTCGGCCATCACTGGTCGACACTGTCTAGGTTGTTGCACCCTTTTGACACCTTTTTTAATTGGGAAAATCGCGAATGGCAGGTTTTTGTAGAAGTTTAATTTGCCTGTTCTCGCACAGCTGTGGCGGATGTTCGGCCATCAATATTTATAAATAGTCCAAATTTGTCCAAACTGTTCACTACTCATAAACTGCAGTGGTTATAAAAGGTGAATACCCTTTTAAGTACAGTGGATAATCAGAGATCAGAGTCTCAAAATCACATCTATTTTCCAAGTGCTGTGAAAAAATGCATCATTGCATCATTGGAGAAATTGTTAATTTAAGAAGCTGGTTTTCCAGCTGAAGCAGAAGATGAGTAAAAACCTAATGAGAAACCAGAGGCAACTGCCTGAAAATATTATTATTTCTTGCAAAAGTAATCAGATAAATATTATTAAATTTTTTTATTCACTTTCTGACTACTGGTAAATCGCACCATTGCCAAAAAAATTTTTGCTATCACTTTGTGAGATACGTTTTACTGCAGTTTTACCAGAAAATTTTATTATTGTGTAGGGTGCGAACATTTGGCTAGTCTTGTCCTTGCTAGAGTCTTCTTCATATATTCTTTTTTTCACTCTAGACCCTTTTCCTTTAGAATGTTTGCCATAACAGGAAGACTAACAATTGCTCCTTCTAAACTGGATGAGGTGCTGCTCAGTTAAAGTAGTTCTACATTTCAAAGCATTGTGTTGTTCTTCCAGGCTAGGATGGGTATAATCTAGCACTGTAAGCAATCAAGCAATCTACTTTAACATGAGTGTAGTAAGGGGATAAACTGTAATTGACATTTGGCCAGGGGTTTAAGACATGTAATACAGCCAGTCTTTTCGATGCAAGCTATCTCTCTGGCAAACAAGAATCATCAATGTAGCTGCAGTGTTTCATGCAGTGTATAACAAGGTTGGCTGGTAATACATGTAAAGATGTTGGAGATTGATATTCAAGAGACAGGTTAATGGGGACAATGTTGAAAATTTTCAATATAACCTGAAATAAGTATAGATAAAAAAATCTATTTTATAATTATAATATTCTAGTTGCTCTAAAATGGTCATGATGTTGGTGTACAGAGGTGAAAATAAAATAATTATCTATTTTCCATAATTCTTTATCATCATCACCATCAAGTTCCCTACTAAGTCCAAGATGTTAATGATGCTGGCTGCTGTGCTGTGGGGATGGAAAGAAACAGTAGAATACATTTCTTTTTTTGACTAATTGTTTCTGCCCACTCTGAAATGCTCACAGCTTATGTTGGAAAATAGTGATAAAAATATTTACTTGGGGAATGCCATTAATAAGTTTAAGCTAATAAAGACTTCTTACCTAATTTCATTATTCAATTTGCATACTTTAAAATATATGTATGTATGTTTTTGTAGGAAATTCATCTTACTTAGTTGATATTTGAACAGAATGAAATACAATTTTTTAAGTCTACACAATAGAATTTCTTGTTACACAAAATGTCAGTATTCCGGCTTTGTATTGAGTTAGTGCACTCACACATATATGTGAGTTTGCGTTTGAAATGCAAACTAATGACTGGAACAATTTGTCTTGTCTTGAAGGAATGATACCATGAAGGTCACAGTAAGGACATAGTTATGGTATGGTAGATAGAACTGAGGGAAACAAAACCTTGCCTGAATATAAATTAGGGCTGGGCAATTGCTAAGAAAGGAACTGACAAGCAAAGTAGAAAATTCTGGCTGAAGTAAAAGGAAAATAACAATAGATTTGATAGATTTTGTTAAGGCAACTGGAAAATTGTTACATGAGGAATATGAATACAAAAATCTAAAGCATGTAAGCTGGCATGCTAGTGAAGTGGAAGATTGTTTCTCAACTGACAATGGAATTCTAAACAGAAATGATAGACACAGTTAATGTGCTCGTGATGGGCAAATTCAGCTCCTTGTAAGATAGGAAGCAGACCTTTGTTTTGTCTGAGGAAAGCAATTTTCCAACACTGCCTCCATGAAGAATTTAAAAGAAGACATATATTTCACCAACAATCAATTGTGATAGGATCCTTCACATAAAATTTATCTTAGCTACTTTGAAGGCAAAAAACACAATGTTCTTCTGCTATCTTCATAAACAATATGTGCATTACGAGAAAACAGTTTCGTTTAGATTGAAACTGCTCTTTTCACTTTCACCTCATATGCTTAGGGGGATGCGCTCTGTATTGTTCAGAAGATTGTTTGGAGTTCTATTCTTGAACTCATCTATATAACATCTTTTCTTTTCATGTTCTTTAAAGCAAACCTGTTGTCAGAAATTAATTGTTGTCAGCTTTTGAGCCATTCTCAAAACTGTTGGCCAAGGCTGTATAATTCTGCAAGGAACTGATTAATATAGTTAAGTTGTGTTGATATTGAAAATAATGTTTTTATTTTATTTTCTTAGTATATTATTGGATATACTTTTCATAACATTTACTTAGTTAAAGTGAACATTCTCTCACAAATTCATCTACTACTTTAGTAAATCTTATCTAGGTTACATAAAACTGTTTCTAGCCCATTAGTCTTTATTTGTGATGGCCGAACTTCGGCCGTGTCCGTCCGCGAACGGGCGGAGCGGACTTTTAAAAAAGTCTGCCGTCCGCCCGTTCGCGGACAGTGACGTCACATCCGGCACCTGGAACGCATAGTTCCTGGTTGTGCTAACCGGATGTGACGTCACTGACGTCACATCCGGGTTAACATGCCGGTTTTTCACCGGGTTCTCTACCCGGTCTTCAGTGAAATATTCTTCCTGCGGCAGGATCTCGCTGCTAATGATCCCACCGGAGGAAGAATAGAGGGCTCCTTCTCGCCGGCGAACAGGGCGGGTCAAACACCCGTACTGTCCGCCGGCGAGGGCGAACATGCTTGTGCTTGCGGGCAGTTCGGCCATCACTAGTCTTTATTAGTAGAGGATATGAATGCAATGACTATGGTTTCAGAAGAAAAATGGATTCTTCTGGAAACATGTTGTTTAGATAACATTGTGCAAAAAATATATAAAGTGAAAATATTCAAAGTATAACAAACAGCCTTATAAAACCTACTAAGCTGTTATGATAATATGGTGTTGCCTTTTATAAAAAGGTGCGTGTAATGTTATTCTCTTGTGCTCTCTTACTGTCAGAGGAGAAAAAATTATTGAAACAGTTTAAGGGTAGAGAGATTATTATAGATGCGCCTTGATGGCTTTACATTACTCTTATGGAGATAGGGTTTTGAAATATTTGATCACAAGGAGCTACATATGTCCTAAAGTAACTTTCTTTCCTTGATTTCCCAAGTGGAACTTTCATCTCTGTTCATGATGACAGCCCTTTTCCAGTGAATGATGTTTTCAGTTTAAGTGTATGAGCAAGTCTGGAAACTTGCAATACACTTTTATGTGACATTTTTGAAACATGTTTAAGTTATTCATTAGAAAGAGGTATACACATAGATGCTGAAAGCTATTTATTTTTAAAGCAAAATATAAGAAGGGAGCCATTAATTGGATCATCTTTCATCTATATGATTTATTTATTTATTTATTTAATAAAATATTTAAAAAGGCAGATGAAGTGCCACCCATATCAAAATATATTTTTTGCTGAATTATATAGTTATGATAATGCATTGTGCACAATGTTAGGGCTTGTTTCCACTGTGTTTCTTTCCTCGTGTCGGACATGCATGCAACTGCCTGCTGTTTGCAGGCCGTAACTTGCATGCAGACAAACCGTACCCTATGCTGTTCTTGTACGGATTTTCCACATCCCGGTTATGAATCCATTGATCTTTGATGGACGCAGCACTGACAAACCAGTACGGTCAAAACAAATCAGCAGATGGGAGCCTATTTGACAAAGCAGAAGTGGACACTGTCCCATTCAGTAGAATAGGAGGTGTCCTGTCTGCAGAGTAGAAACAAGTCCTCAGTGTGAATAACCTGGTAAATATAGGTATGAAATATCAGCCAGAACAATCCTATACTTGTAATTCCTAATGTCAAACATAAGGCCTTTATTTGATAACTGGATTTCAACATAAGCATTGGAATTTAAATAAAATGGGCTTCGGCAGAACAGGGGTTTAAACATTTAGAGGGTAAACATGCTAGTGTACAATTCAGTAACAGACTTCTGTGTATTCATCCATGGAATGAGGTTGTCCTAAAGCCAAGAAATTGTCTAAAGGAATCCATGTGAGACATGAACATTTACTGTATTCAACATTTTGGTATCAGGTAACCTAAGTATATAATTGCTCCTTTATAAAGCCTATATCTCAGCAGAATGGTTATTATACTTCTTACAAATAAATCCAATAGTCCACTGACAAAGAATATATATATATATATATACACACACACACACAGACACATATATAGTAAAATGGAACCAATACTATTTTAAAAATAGCAAAAGATTTTTTTTCTTTTACATCTATATAACATGCAACTTCTTCTGTTGATGGAGCTAACATCAAGTAGCTAATTTACTGTGCATAGAGGGAAGATACTTAATTACAGGTAATCACAGGTAAGGGTTTAATGTTTAAAGTCCCATGGGTAAACGTTGATTTTGCAACCTTCACAATTTGGTCCTCATTTTATTCACATGGGGAAATGTGAGGGATATTACAGATTTGTACTGGAGAGGAATAGTAGGAGTTTGGCACACCGAATGCTGATTACCAATCAATATTATCAATATTGGCCTTTTGGGCTTAACAGTTATATTTAGATATCCTGTACCAAGAAATCTATGAAGAGTAGAAAATGTATGTTCTTACTGTGATACTGAAAGGCTGCATATGTAAGTAATTTCAACTGGGCTTTAACCAACTCAACATGAATCATTCTTAATTATTTATTTATTTTTATAATGAAATGTAAATATTCTACCTCTGTCTATACGTCTGTCTACAATTTTGAAAAAAATTTGTCTATGGCTGTCACCACTTCCTGGTTCTCAGCACCTTATTGGGTTTAACAGTGGTTAATCTGGCTCTGTGCATGAATATCACATAGAGCTATCTGGGCTATCTAATGACTGAATATATAAAACTAAACTTATTAACTCCACATTTAACGCTAATAAAAGTACTTATAAGAAATATTAAAAAATAACTTTTCAAAGTCAACATACCTATTACATATGATTTTATCTTGCTTTTTTTGTTATCGTTTGGCTCATGGTGAATCCCAATTACAGAATCTATATAAGCACTTTGCCATTCCATTATATACAATATGCAAACCATATTTTTTTTTTTTTACGTGTCTGTCTCTAATTAGTTTTATTAGTAACTGGTTGCCAAATCCAATAAATAAAATGTCACAAAGGCAAGAAAATATTAATTTTAACAGTAATTATTTATGCACATATTACCATAAACATCACAGATGCTTTCCCAGGAAAATGACAGCAGATATTTCAGAATATAAAGGCTCTTGCCATCTTACTGTAAGATGCTCAAGAACTAAACACATTTTTTTTTATTGATTTTGTCTTTCAATTCACTTGTCTCCTTCTCTTATTGAAATGAGTTATCAGTGGTAGGTTTGTGCTGTTTGCTCACAGCTTGTCTTTTAAGAATAATATAAATGCAAATAGAAAGTTATGTAAATGCATATGTAACTTGGAAACCTGTATCAACATATTGGACAACTCTCACTAAAAGAAAAAAAAAATAGGATATCCCTAAAAATATTAGGATGAGAACTGAAATACACATTATTATTAGTATTCCCAAATGAAAAATAACTTTGTCATTACCTAGTGTGCATTTCTTTTCAAACATGAGTTTTCTGCTGAAATGCACTGTGCTAGCCCTGTATATGAAACATAATTTAATTATGTACTCTTGAGAATGTCTCCAGGATGTGTACATATTACATAGTGCAGTTCATTTTATGTCTGTACTTAACTCCTGTCAGACAGCCATCAGCACAAAACTACAAATATACCAAGGACTTGCAGACATATTGATTGCATCCTAGAAAACGTCAATGGAAAGTGTACTTCTTCCATAATAAAACATATAAATACAAACTAGTACATTAGTTATTGTGAAATTAGTCAGAAAGTACCACCATAATAAAAATAAAAGGTTCATTCACATGAATAATGTCCAGCAGACACATGCATTAAAAGGATGTTTTAATGTATGTTACCGAAATGCCTTATAGCATGCAAACCATGGTGTTGCAATGCCACTGTGAGGACATTATTATAAGGGCACTAATTACAGATATGCATATTTAGTTTGCCCATTAATACATGCTAACCAAGACCTGGCATTCTTTTAAAATGTGCTAATTTACATCTATGTCATGCCTGGATTTGCTTTGTCAATGAGGGCCAATGGATGACAATGGCATACATGCTATGTGTTCTGTTCTTTTACCTCTGTAGCTATAGGCATTTCAGAGAAAAACATCTTCAGGGTTCATAGCAATGTAATAGAATGTGTTATTTATCACGAGGCATAGCTCAGCAGCTTGTAAGGCTTTTAGGAATATTTCTTAGCTGGCCTCAGACTGTCTTTTGTGACTTTTATTCTGTGGGTACAAATAAATAAGTGCTAGGTGAACTTGTTTAATTCCCTTCTACTGCCTATTAAGAACATTTAGAAACATTAATGAAGAGGCAGGGCAAGGGTGAGCTATAAACTTCATCCTTATATCTTATGTCAGATGGCAAATGCATGTTTGTAAAAAATATATTTTAGATATTGTGACAGCAGTCCAAATAATGTTTAAGGGCTCCAAGAATAAAATCCCTTGCCTCTTCTTCCCTTGCTAGGAGTACACCCAGCCCCACCACAGAACAGACTTAAGTCTGTGGGGTAAACATGAAAAAGGGTTGTTTGTTTGTTTCCCACTTTGGGAAAACACACAAACCGGGATTTAAAAAAAATACAATACATATCAATCTAATATTTAATTTAAAGTCCCCACTGAGGGTACCCCCAATCCTCCTATAATACATGATACACTTATGTTAGCTTTAAGCTATATGGTTCAAATAAAATTTCTTCACTTACATATTAGATATATGATTATTATCCTAAACGTTTTTGATTATTCTGTGTCTCCCCCTCAATTTTATATTTTTGTTATTTCATGAAGTTATTATCTCCTCTTTTTCCTTGTCCACCATCTAGAGGCCCTATCAGATCGCAAGGAGAGAGAAGGGGAAAACTGATCACAAATGGTATTGTTTTGGCAATGTATATGGTTTTTGAAGTACATTGAGAGAAATGTTTATTGAAACAATTTTCCTCATTTGCAGTGCATAAGCTTCCATTGAAAAGCCCTTTGAGGGTGAAACGTGTTAGACTGGGCTTAAAGCACGATAAGGTGAATATTATCCCCTAACAATATCGGGGAATGGGGTGCTTTCGCTGGGGAGCCCCTTTCCATCCCAAAGAGGCCAATTACCTTTGTGATCAAAACAGAATTGATAAATGTATGTTTCTATGATATGTGTAGTTGTTATACCTTTTAATAAACTAGTGGCATTTTAATATTGGATTGATATGTATTGTATTTTCCCTTGAAAACCCCAGTTTTTGTGTTTTCCCTGAGTGGAAAGTTTTGAGGTGATATTTTTGCATTAACCTATACTGTGGTGATAATCTTTATTTATGTATACATCCTACATATATAGTAAGTCTTTATGTTTGCAAAATCGAAGTGAATAATATATTACTAGTCTTTCTTTTCTTCTTCGTTTTAATTATCTAAAGCAGACAAAAGTTAAATAACTGTACCAGATGACTGCTTTTCTCATCAAGTGAGTGTTACTAGTCTTTGAAGTAGCTAGAAAAATTAGAAGGACAGATGGAGAGAAAGGCACAGTTTGATCTGTGAGTGTTGATGTAGATTTAGTACAGACTATTAGCCCTAATGGCAAGCCATAGCATGCATGCATAATTTGTCAGCAGGACGAATACCTATTCAAATGAATTTGGCATATACAGTTTGGGAGGAGCTGTCTTTGTATCAGAAGTGCTACAGTACACCTTTGGGTGCAGTAATGGGCTACATCACATCTGCATGTAAAGGAAAATAACTTTTCTTGGCCGCAGTTTCTGCAAACAGAGAACAGGTTCAATTCACATTTTGTAGAAAGCTATCAAGAGTGCAAGATTTCCCTCAACAGATGGTGAAAGGAATCAGAAAAGGAAACAGCATCAGGAGCGAAAAGCATTTCCTAAGCAAAGTAATGATACCAATTAAAACAAAGGCTCTTCAGATATCACGTTACCTTATATATTCACGTAACCTGTAAATCTGTCCACAGATGCCAATTTTTTTTATATTAACATCAATGGAAGGTGTCTCCTTAGACTTGAGATATTCTTGGCACGTTCTTTAATTTCTCACTTATATTGTGTAGAGTTGTAACAATTTCAATAAATTCCTACTTATATATTGGTAATCCTATAGCCGGTAATATTCAGTATATATGTGCTGAATAGCAGCATGTTTTACATTTTACCACCTGTGGCTTGATCTTGGTCCAACAGAGTCACCATGCTACATAATGATAGATAGATGTTTCATACCTGGCCTATTAGAAGTTTGAGGTGGTTGCTGAGCCATGCAAGAAGACTTTTACATTTCTGGGATACTTCTTGTTCAATGTCTTCTTATTCTCTCCAGGGCTGCTGACTAGTGATGATGTGCCGATAACCACTATCTCTATTTCAGGCCTTTGACTTTGGGAAGGGAAGCAGCAAGGTCCTTCATACTGGGAGTCATCTTTAAGATACCTACTGAAAAGTTAATTCCTTTCCTTTTCCTGTTCTCCTCTATACTAGACATTTCAAATGGAGTGATGGGCAGTTTGGGGTCTGGCACTTGCAACTACTGAATATCAAATGTGTGGGAAGAAAGCATACATTAGCATACTACATTGGTCTACATTTATGCAGCTCCATCTATGCTAGCATATTGGAGCATATTGAAAAGGGTGAGAATCCCCCTTTTTCAACATTAACAAATTTCAAGAACACGTTTGGTTTATGTTTGTTTGAAAATATACACTATAAAAATTCTAAGCATCTATGAAATGGGTTAAATGACTAGTGTTGAGCAAGACTATTCCAACTTTTAAATATATTAGACGAATTTCCAACATTCGAGAATTTCCAATATTTCAAGAATTCTCTGAGATTCGCAATGGCAGATATTCACCATATAATGTTTTAACATTGTTTACCGGCTGGAATGGATATGCACACTCGTACTGGCTAAGATCACAGAATGAAGAAGAGAAGCTGTAAAGCTGGTTCACGAATCATGGCGAACAACTACACGCAATGTAAGGCAATAGAAAACAGTCAAATCGGATTTTAAGTATTTTAAATGTGCCTTAACCTCCCTAGCACACTGCTGAGGTCCAGATTTCTGTACCAAAAGTGCACCGTAGACTTCAATGGTAAATTTTTCTTTATGTTGTGGACTTGTAACTTCCCAAAATATGTCCGTACAAGGGTCTAATAGACATCCTGAATATAATAACGTTTGAAACAAACAATTATGTAAAATAATAATGTTTTTATTTTTAATAAAATTTATAAAAAACACAAAAATAAGGGCACAAAATTAGGCTGCTATGTACTAAACATCGCCCAAATAAAGTCACTGGTGCCCCATTTGCAGTTAACCCCTCTAACCTGGTGTGATGAAAGAGAGGGCTACTGCAAATGGGCACATCTGGGGCACCAGTGACTTTATTTATTTTCTTCATAGAAAACTGCTTTCATGCAATTTACTTTTCAAATCTCCCGCCACGGTTAATATATTCATAAAATGACACAAATTTGAATATACCATATGCCGCTTAACACTATAAATGACCCACAAGGTTCCACAAAGTGCTACTTGTTTTTCATTCTTTAGTAAAACTGGACAGCATTGTGAATATCGATTGTTAGAGAAAGCTTAACAAGCATACCACACAACCATAAAGTGCATGTTTATATGTACAGTTATGTCTGCCCATCACAATGTGTTCTGCTATTAATAAGCACAACAGATAAAAGCTGAAGTGCTGGAATAGACCACAGATACACCTTTTTATCAATCTAAGGGGTTAAAAAACATAACACAAGTTTTGTTTATTTCCACTTATCTTTCAAATGTTTGTATTCAAGTGTAATAATTACCTGCATTTTCCTTTGGACAATTTTATAGACACGGCATTCAGAGAAATGTTTCTCCTGGCCTACTTTTTGACTATTATGCCACAGAAAGACTGTAAAAATGTCTCGAGGAAGCTGTGAACCTGATAAATTGATAATTCTGTCAAGACAGCAGCAAAGCATAGTTCTTTCTAATTCTTGTTCCTGTAGTCAACGGCAGCATACATCAATAACTTTGCAAGTACTTTCTACTGCCCTTTGTGAATCTGTCCCCTGGGATTCAGTCTATTTAGTACATTTAAATAATTAGTCTTATTATTTTCCCTTAACAGTTATTTGTTTACATCTTTATACTTTAAACTCTCGGATAAAAGCTGCTAGGCTGTAGTATACTTTTTTATTTCAAACTTAATTAAACCAAACTGAAAAATGAATAAATCTGATGGGAATACCTCTGAGAAAGTTAGGAGAAGGACATTTGAAAGGAGAAAAAAACATAAATCTATTTATATATTTATTAATATTTTACTAGAATTGAAAATATTTCCCCAAGTAAATTCTGTGGAACATGCTTAACCTCCCTTGTTCTCTTGTGAGGTTCAGATTTCTGTTCCAAAAGTGCACCATAGACTTTTTTTCATGTTGTAGGCCTGTAACTTACCAAAATATGTCCATAGGGGTCTAGTAAGCATCCAGAATATAATGTTAACAACACACAATTATGTAAAAAAAATTATAATAAAAGGTATAATTTGCATGATAAAATACTTATTGTATATAATAGATTTCAAAACAGCATGTATTTATATTTTGTTTATATTTAAATTTTAATTCAATTGAAAACATTTTGTGGTTTTTTTGCTTTAAATTGTATTTGATACAGTTTTCACTGTATCCAGTACAATTCCCTTTGGCACACTCTCTCCCCTGGTGTGATGGACCCAGGGAAGAGAGGGTTAACTTCAAAAGGGGACCATCTGGGGAATCACACTAAAAACAGTTTTCTCCATAGAAAACTCTCCAGCAGCAGTCACCGCAGCAGCGGGGAACGGTAAGTTTGCGCTGCCGGGGCACTGATCTCCGCCAGACAGGCCCATCTCGACCAGTACAAGACTAACAGGATGAGATTGCAAATCAAATGTAATACATACATCTTACATCTTATTTTAACTATATCATTGGACAAAAAAAATGAATTACATATGTGCTATAAATGTATATATATGTGTCTATTAAAAGGAGAAACACTTTTAAATACTGTTAGAAAAATACTTAGCCAAATCACAAATAGTGTTACTAGCCCTGCCTGAGGTATCTACTGCCGGTCCATGGAGCACCCTATAAACATGAGTAGAGGGACCATTTCTTTAGGCCAGCAAATAGAAACTGTGCTTACTACACTGCTAAGTGTGCATTACAAGCCGTGTATTTGCTCTCTTCTTGAAAGAAAAGAGTAACACAACTTTTCTAATCACAATCACCCAAATCAAACATCTGACAATTATTTGAGCGGTGGGAAGCTTTACACCTACAGTTCACATCGAATCGTATAACCTTATAGCTACAATGCAACAACACTAACTATTTAGTAATTTAATCAAAATCAAAATATGGTTTCTGTATAGCCTCATAAGTGATTTTGATGAATTAACACAAGAACTTCAATTTATATACCAGTTATAAAAACATAGGAATAGTTCCCCATGGTGGCACAACAGTTTAGATGGACATTTCTGCATCATGTGAACCCTTAGTCACCTCTTTATATTATCTTTCAAAAAAGTAGCTTGAGCCAAATAAGTGGTATTTTGACTAAAAAAAAGAAATTTTTTATGAATGTCCACCATACCCCCCCCCCCCCAAAAAAAACAATGCAACTATAGAGAGCTGTCCAGAACCTCCACTTCTACCCACATGGCTTGCTATTCTTCCTCTTACTCCTTCCTCAGCTATCAGTGCTGTTGTTCAGAGATTCCAACAGTTCTAGATACAGAATTTTTTTAATAATTAATAACAATAAATGTTGACATTTTTCCTTTATCTGGCTTTGTAGCTATTCACAGTGACTTGACCATTGTCTGACACCAAAAAAGCTGCCTTTTGGTAAGGTGAGCAACCTAGACAGAGATATGACATCAGGGGTCTTTGCTTGTCTGCCTTTTGTGTTCCTTACAAGACCTGAAAGCTTCAAGGATTTAAAAAGTGGAATAGTGGAAACATTTTCATTTTATTTTTTATCCTTGACTGGCAAATACTAAAAATAAAAGAACACAATTGTCCTTGGTCAATATTTAATGAATGCATACTGTGTGCTGTTACTTTACCCTGAAATCCTTCTTAAACAACTTGTGAGGTGAAGAATGTTTTCAATCAAATTCAGATACACATTCTGTAATATACAGTTCCCTACCACAACAAAAGTAAAATAAATTAAATAAATGAGAACAATTACTGCATCATGTTACTGGACAAGAAAATATCCTTATATTTATGCATTAATGTTTTCCCAGAAAGTTCTCTACACAAATTAAAGAATCCAATTTCACACATGTTAAGTCTCATTTTTATACATATTATTCTTGTAGAGTCTTAGTAGAAAGACTTTCATTATCTACAACATGCACCTGTCGACTAAAAGTAAAATAATAAAAAAAATTAACTAAAATAGATCCAAAGTGTGACTTTGCTGGGTGCAGATTTTAAAACATAAGGGACTTCCCTAGAACCACTGATGGTAAGATTTCTTTGACCCCATGTGTTTACCACTGCTGACAAAGTCAAACTAAGGCTGGCCATACACAAGTCAATACCCATGCAATCAATGAACCCTCGATGATGTCACCGTGCTGCGTTCGAGCTGTTTGAATGGAGAATCGAGGTGCAGCATTTCTAGGCAATCGATCCTGTCTGATGCTTAGGATGGGAACCCTCGAGTAGAAGCAATTATTGGCAATGTTGGTTCCCTGTTCGATTGAGGTTTCTTCAAGTGGGATCAATTGAACCCGCTCAATGAAAGGGTGGCCGCAATCAATTTGAGCACATTCAATCACCGTAAACAAGCATGGCGTTCAATTGTGCTTTAACCAAATAAAAAATCGAGGCATGTATGCCTAGCTTAAGAAAACACATACTAAAAGGGATTAAGTAAGCAGCCGTCAGCTATCATGGACAAGTAAATGTGTAATAAGAAGAGAACCATGTTGCCCACAGGCATCATCTAGAAACGTTCCATATAGTACCTAGTCCTTTGCTGGTGTATTTTCAAGCTAGACTACAAGTATACCAACTAGATACTGCCTATAAAGATAATTGTTGGATATTTTACATGAGCACATCAGAACCTAGTCTACTAGTAACATAATACCTCTTCAATAGAAGGATCCAGGTCTGTTATTTATTTTACAATGTCATTCAAAATATTTTAGAAGAACAAGATACATATTTAACAAACATGGTGTGATTGATTTATTCATATCATAGATGAATGCTAATGTGATGCGTATGCACATAATACATTGTTATCTTGATCTGCAATAAAGAAACTTAGATAAAAAAATTATAAATTAAGTTCATGATTGATATATAGTGTAATAAGTAATTAAGACAATTATAATGCAACACCTAAGTTCCAAGTTTTAGGTACTCTACAATCATGGAAAACACTCCAAATTATTGTTAAACTATTGTATATATTTTGTTGAAATTTGACATGGTTTAAATGTTAATATGCATTTTAATATATGTAATGGACGGCATAAGACATAGTGTATTTTACAGGTTATAGCCCACCATACACTTAAGATTTTTGACCAATTTGTTGGCAGATCGACCACCATGCACGCTCACAGCGATCCAACTGCCGAAAAATCTGGTGGAAATGTAAAGCTTAAAAGTATCATTCGGGCCAAAATTGGCCGCCAAATGGATCTAAGCCATCTTAGATCAATTTAATTACTTTGGATGGGTACCAGTGTCCCCATCCAGTGTAAGGGTATGTCTCCACTGTGCACTCGATGGGCAGAATGAGAACAGCTGCTGCTACAGACAGGTAATGTGGATCGGCTCTGTTGGGTCCCTGCCAAAGTAATGTGCTTGGCAGAGCACATAGTGGAGACATGCTGACACACAAATGGTGTCCGCTTGTGATGATCAAAAATAGGACAAAATTGGAAACGTGTATGACGAGCATTTACAAACTGGGGGATGTACAGGAAGTGACATCAGTGATGTCACTTCCGGTATATGGATTGTGGTTCTTCCACGTTCCATGTACCAGAAGTGACGTCAATTTCAAGAATCGTGATTTCTTGAAATCCGGATTTGGCCGCGAAAAGCCACATAAAAACGTGACTTTCCCGGCCAAAACGGGAGACTTGACAGGTCTGGCTTAGGCAGTTTAATAAAAAAAAGTTATGTTTCACAGCTTGCACCGTTCAATTCAGATATCATTTGTGCTTTATTTGGTAGTTGGTTCTATCCTATAGGGAGAGTAGATTGTTTAACAGCATCTGCTTTTATAATCTGTGACAATAGATCATGAGCTAAGCATGGTGTTTATTTTTTTCATAGACAATACATTGGTCCTGTTAAATGTAAAATTAATATAATTGCTTAGCTTTTAAAAGCTCCTTCTTGCTTGAAACAGGTATAAAACATATCCAACATTAAGTAACATCAGTTGGTGACTGTTAGTTGTGTTTTCCTGTATTTGTTAAGTCTTTAAACTGGTTCCAAACTAACAAGAATATTTAGATTTAAGGGAGTGAATCAACATGACATCTGAGGCTGCATATTGGTTTATGAGACTTTTTATGATATAAGAACCAATACAGAGGTTAGGTGGTGAGATCAGCATAAGCCATGCCTGACCTTTATAGAAAAGGCAACAATCTCCATGTAGTTTAATATTTCTAAAACCCACAGGATGTTTTAAATACAGACATAAATTAAATTAACCTTTTAATGCTATTTTCTGATATGCTTAACTTTACTTGTTTACTTTAGTGACAGGCCTTAACAATGGCTTCTGTTTTTTATGTATACTTTCATCCGCTTACCTACCCTGTGGCACAAAACCTTTAAAGAAAACTTTTTTAAAGGTGACTTTATGATGGTAACAGCTAGTGATGGCCGAACTGCCCGCAAGGCGGACAGTTCGGCCGCGAACAAGCATGTTCGCCCTCCTTCCCACCGGCGGACAGTACGGGTGTTCGACCCGCCCTGTCCGCCGGCGTGAAGGAGCCCTCTATTCTTCCTCCGGTGGGATCATACGCAGCGCAGGAAGAATGTTTCCACTGAAGACCGGGTAGAGAACCCGGTCTTTCAGTGGAAAGCCGGCTCGCACACCCGGATATGACGTCAGTGACGTCACATCCGGTAAGCACACCAGGAACTATGCGTTCCAGGTGCCAGTGACGTCACATCCGGGTTTTCAGATTCTAATTCGAATTTGAATCTGTCCGCGAACGGGCGGACGGCGGACTTTTTTAAAAGTCCGCTCCGCCCGTCCGCGGACGAACATGGCCGAGGTTCGGCCATCACTAGTAACCACAAAGCCTTTTTTATAATCCTCCAAACCCTGTAATAATGGGTATCCTCTCACTAGTTACGAAATATGCAAGGACATTTTATGCAAATTGTTTTATTTACTTTGTCAAAAGTAAATATGCCAATACTGAAAAGAAAAGAATTTTGAAACATTATAATTTGTTGCTGTGAGCTTTTTTTCTGTGTGCTATGAAAAAAAATATAGACATGCGTTTTATAGAAAATCACATTCAAACAATACAATTACCTGTACAAAATGTTTACTATATGAGCAGTCAAATTTATTTTCTCCTTTTAAGTCACAATTGGTAGTGATGGCTATGAAGACCAGTATTGTGTTCTAACATATTTTTATGTTTCTTGTTTTGTATCATTTTATCTCACAAACAGAATGGTCTGTACATTTAAAAGAAAGAAAACACTAATACATACATTACTCATTATGGCTTCCAGCAGAGAAGGTACTGTAAGGTACAGTGCTGCAGTATACAGAAATCACTAAATTGTACACCAGAACAGCTTAAAGTGTCAGTAAACCCAAAATTTATTTTGTCAGTCTTCCAAATATTACTGGCTGTTGCTGTTTTCAGTTCTTCTAACGTAAAGCCTTTTCTGTGGAGATGGAAAATATGTAGGAGTTCCACCAGTAAGTTGGCTTGCTCATTAACATTACACCAATTTTCAGTAAATGTTTCAGTGAAGGTTGACACCAATTGAAAGCCCCCCATACACCTTAAGATTGATCCATACAATCTACATTAGATCTTCCACTGTGTAGTATAGTGGCCTCCCTGATAGAATACATAGTGATTGGAAGGTTTGTAAAGATCCTCCTATTACATGGTTCTGGTAGGACAAAATTTTATTGTACAGAAATTGTATGGAAAGATTGTAGGGTGTATGGGGGCCTTAAGACTGCTGTCTGTTCAATTATACATTTGTTTGTTTTTACCTGCCTATGAAAATTTGCTGTAGACAGTAAAGAAAGAGAATGTGAGATCACAGTTCACAATTGACTCTTTTGTTTGCCCACTTTCCAGACCATACAGCTAGAAAGAAGTTAAAGAAAGGTGTGAATCACATACATGGCTATAAGAAAATGCAAAAAACTAAAACAAAATCTATATATAATAATGTAATAATGTAATATATATATTACACTTTAATTTTAAGAAGAACAAGAAAAACCCATTGAAGAACAGTTTACTCATTTTACTCAGTAACACTTTAAGGTGAGTTTTTATAATCTGGATTCTAAGAATAGAATTTATGTTTTTGCAGAACAATGCATTTGAAATGCATGGAAATAATCTGTTTGTTTCTTACTGGCACTTTTTCAATGTTCTCATGTTATTAGCATTCAGGATCCATTTTCTAAAACTGCAGACAATTTATGTTTTGCCTATGTACAATCAGCTTTGTAAACCTAAGTGTGTGAACACACAGGACTATGTCGTTGTAGAATAACAGCACCTGCAAGGCTCCAGAGCCATGGGGATTTATATACACTACATTTCTCCAGCCAAGAAACTTTAGTATTTTAAAATGTAAAAAGCCTTTTTTACTGAATAGGAAAATTCTATCCCTGAGACACATGGCAGCCCAGTGCCTGGATAGTTCCATGTATTGAAACTGCTCTCATGGGGGGACAATGCTCCCCATTCACAATGTGACTAATTAAAGGGTTGTCAGTGGATGAGTAATTAGGGAAGTGCTTCTGAAATTTGGAAAGCTCAAGCTCCCTAATTGAAAACATTAGTTTAAATATAATTCTATGCCATAGATTGTAATACTTTTACTGAATTGTCTAGTGTGCAAGTGGCTATCTGAAATTGTTGGTTTTTTCATATTTGACTTTCATATATTCAAGTAAGATAATTAAATAAAAACATAGGCACATAAAATTGATACCCTGATCTACTAGTATCTCTGAATACAATACATCTTTTAGGTTTCAGTTGATCATAGTTGCTCTCAGGGGCATGGTATACTTTTGTTTATTATTTGCTAAAATGACAGACTATTCACACATCTCTCCAGCTTGTTTCAGTCCAAGTCTACCTGTAGTTATGGATGAAATTTACTCAGCGGGGTTCACAATAGTACCTCAGTCTAAAAGTAAGGAATTGAAGTGAAGTAGTATATAAGAAACATTTTATTCATAGCCATATATTTGTATCATTGCTTTCACAGCGTTGATAGTACACAAGATATTGACATGCTAGGAAATGAAAAAGTTCTAAAAGTTTATTGAAACTTAAAAGGTAGCTATTTCAAATTGTATTTACCTTTTGTAGTGTATCTATATATATATATATATATGAAATCAATTGGCCACAATGTAAAAAAGTAGAATGCATTTGTGGACATGTAGATATTAAATTTAAAGTTTTCTGAAGCAGTATTCTTAAATACATTTGGTTTGGGACAAGATTTTTTTAATTTTTCATCTTTTTCTGACTAAGAAACAATAAAAATGTTTGATGATGCAGCCATACTACTGATAGCAAGTTCCCTAAAAAAATAACACTGATCCTGCAGTGATTAAAACTTGGCACCTTGGTAGGATTGATTAGGCTCTACAGCCCCAACATCTAAGGAATTGTGAGTCTATAGTGTTTGGGGTTTTTTTTTAAGGATAAGTCCAGCTTAAGACTCTTCATGCAATTATTATATGTCTTATTCAAAAAACTATGACAAGATAAATGAAAGCAGGGTACTGTAACTCAAAATCATTAGCCTGTAAAATGAAGATGCCAGCACTTTCACTGCACTGCAGTCTTCAAATCAAGTCTTTTCATTTTTTGGGAACAGATGAAGGACCTTGCTGTGAGCTGGTACTTCACAAAACAGCATTTGTCTGGCGAAATTTCAGATCTGTGAACTGAACAAGGTTCACACAGCTGTGCTTGAGGAAACACGGTGAGTAAGAGCGTAAAAACTGGAGAGGCATCATCATCGCTGTGATCATTATCAACATTCACATCACCACTAGAACTGGCTTCTAGGGCTCATTTCAACTCTTTACTAAGAGAACATAAAGTAAGATAAAGAGTATTTATATCATTTTGCATGTGTCGTTTTGCATTTAAGCAGCATATTCCCCTTCTCCTCGTGAACTCATTGTTCTCAGGTTAATCCCGTTGTCTTCTGGATGTTTAAAAAAATACATTTACACATGAGTCTAGTTGAAAGAATATCTATTCTGTGTTGTTGTATAATTTTTATTTGTAAATTTTTGTGTTGTTTATTTTATCTACAAAAACTGTAAACATGTATTGACTCGAGTATAAGTCGAGGGTGGGAAATGCAAAGTCAGATAGTGGCATTTTCTAAATGGGGCAACCTCAATAAAGTTAAAAGAACACAGGTTTATTGTTATTACAGGATAGGGTTTTATGATTAAAACATGAAAAAAAAATTCATTTAAATATTCTTTTTTATCATTATTATTATTATTATTGGGACCAATACATAGAATGGAAACTTGTTTTCATTTTTCAATCATAGGTTGTGGAGTGTTCTGTTTGAATTCCTATTAAATTCCTTCTCCAGTAACAATCGGTCACCAGGAAACATGGAGCTCACAGAGGCTAAAGAGGAAGCTCCGCGCTACCTGAACTTCAGCCACCTGGGACCGGGACAGGTGGGTGGACCCTAACTCTGAGAATAAGCTGAGGGGAAAAACTTGGCTAATACACGAGTATATACGTTATATCATTTTACTATGTAAATGGTATAAAATAAATGCCTGCACAATTTTTTCTATCTTGCAGTAAGTCCCACATCCCAGGTCAAAAGTTAAATGCATGTTTAGGGATAGGAGCCTAAAATCATGCAATTTCAGTAACAACTCAACCACAAACTGGGGCAGTTCCAAGGGAATAGAGATGGTAATGAAGTTTCAATTAGTTTATTTTAGAATTAATTGCAATGTCTTTTGACATGGTATAAAATTTACCGGCATGTCTGATCACAGCGCGATCAGACATGCGGGAGATTTCTGGTCACTCTCAACAGGTGGGCCCACACAGTGGATGATCGGGCGAAAAAACAGGTGAAAATTGGGCCGTGTATGGCTACCTAAAGTCAGATAGGGACAACTTTACCAATCATTCAACCATCTCTACAAGGGAAGTTAGGGATCCAGTAAGTAAAGTAATTCACATGTTATCCCCACCACACAGACCATAACAAGAGTGTGCTTTGTGTGAATTACATAAAATTGCAGAAATGTGTATCACCAGAAACTCATCAGACAATATTGCTTAGCTGTTTATAATGGTATATTTGTATGTAAAATATTAAAAGTGAATTGAAAAATTGCATTTACTATGATTCTGCAATTTGTTTTTTGGTTTCTTTTCACAAGAATGTTGTAGACCTATATATGCATTTTCATGTTTTTTTTTATGCAGTTATAAAAACAGAAAGGAATCCTTTCACATCAAAAGTTCAAGTTAAAGCTTTTTTCAATGTTCAAGTGAGGGTTAAATGTTAATCTGTTTTTACAAGAAATTTGTAGCTTCTAAAAGGACCAGTCAATGTAATTTACTATACTTTATATTTTTGGAAGAAACAAACATACCGTACACTACAACATGAATTTATAATCAAGTCGAATTCTTTGGATGGGACGTTGTTAAAGAAATGTAAAATGTGATAAAACGAAAGAGTTGACTTTAAACAGCTGAATCTAAATATCACTTTGTAAATCTTTCAATAGCCAATCTGAAAACAATAAGAAACATTATATTTACAAAGACACTAATTAAGACAAGTGAGTGAATTATTATAAATGCACCTGCGGAAGTTGTCAACATGATGGTACTGGAAAAGAGAGAATGGACCATTATGCAAACACTCATTATAATGATTACATACACTGGACTCTGAATTCCTATAATGATGATGACTAGCACACATTAATGGTAGTGGGCATTCTTTGTACATTTTTATAATAGACAGCTGCAACATAGAAAAGTTTGTACAACAATTTTCAAGAGTAAAAAGAATTACACAGCTGAAGGATAAATCAAAGTTGGAATCTGTGTATATTTTCGTTCCTTAAAAAGCATCCATAGACAAAAGGTAAAATTACTCAATGATGAACTATCAATACTATGTAATGTTAATGAATTAAAATTAAAATAAAATAAATCTAAATTTCAGTTCTTGTTAATCCACAATTCTTTGATTTCACAAGCTATCTAATAGGATTAGTAAGCGCAGCTGAATTGGAGGTCCAGAGGGTTGTTCAGTGTAACTATTTCACTTCTACTAATTACCCTGACAACAATCATTTCCATACAGTTAAGGAATTCTTATTTTTTTAAGAAGGGTCTGACTAAATCTATAAAACTACAAGTTGCTACTATATCCATATCCTACAAGTCTATCCATGTACCCCATACATGGTTAGATTCTACTTGCTTTTTCGGACGAACATGGAAATCCACAGCTTAAAAGTCTAAATCGGGCCAGAAACATGTCCTTAATTCTGAGATCGAATTATTTACTTTGGATGGGGACAAGGGTTCTCAGACCAGGTTTGTGCTTTAGGGGTGACAAAGTAAATGATTACTATGCAAGATGAGTGTCTGCTTAGTTCTGAAATAAAGTGGAGCCACAATCTGTTTAAATGCATAGAAGAGGATGCCAACTCAGAGGAGACAGCCAATCCACCCTGTCTGCAGCAGTGGTTGTTCTCGTGTTCTTCTGCCGGTGGATTGGTAGAACGAGAACAGTAAGCATTTACTTTGTCATCCCTACAGCACAGAACGAGTTTAAGCTAAAGTCATCCAGGTAGAAAGAGAAATGTATACATTTATTTCACTATCTGCTTCACCGGAAATGGCAGTGCCTGCCCTCCGCCCCTCCAGCGTCATATCTGATGTCATCGTAGTGGACCTGGAAGGATCGCTGATACAGGGAATCACCATGTGATTTCAGCAGACAGGTGAGCTTTCCTTGGGGTGAGTTTTATTAGCAAAGAAATCTCACCTCAAGATAACTCGGGCTAAATGCAAAGGAGGTTAATTTGTATTTTCTTTTTTCAATAACTGTATTTACAAGCAACCCCAATAGCCTATGCACTAATCATCATTTGAGAGACAATTAATAAAATAGGTTCACTATGCCGAACCAATTTAAGTTAACAAATCTTCATTTGTTTCCCTAAAATAAAACCATTCAAAATGCTATGTGAATCTACACTTAGTAAAATGAACATTCACTGTCTTCTTGGGTGAAACATTGCCAATTAAATTTCCACATGCATTTTCACATGGCACACAGTATATGGCACATTAGTAAATGATTACCTATGCAAATGTAATGAGTATTCAGTTATATGAAAAAGTAAAATGTTAGTACTAGTTGCACTTTAAATTTAAAAGCGCTAAAGAAAGTAATATTACATGATTTGAGAAATGTGTCCAAAGAAAAAAAAACGTGGCAGCATTACAAAATATATAATAAAACTTTAACCTGAATGTTATTTTATTTTCTTCCTGTGCTGCCGCTGAACTAAGATTAATTGCTTTTTATAGTTTAAAAATCCTTACTGCAGGGCTTTTAGTTGTGAGAGTGCTGAATGCTTGAAATAAAAAGTAAACATTTCATCCTTTACAGGAGTAACAGCAAACTTCTCATCATGTTCCATATAAAATTAGCAAACTGAAACAATTATGCCATCAAAGCAATACTGTACAGCGTACAGCTGTTGTGATACTAGTTGTTTTTCATATGCAGATTATTTTGTCATGTTAGCAAAGGTTCAGCATTCAACTAAAACTGCACAGTGATGTAGAATCTACATATGAGAAATGCAGATGCGAAGATTAATAGGAAAGATTCAATTAGTAGAAATATAATAGGGCGATCAAAAGATATGTCATCTATTTTGTAAAAACAGACTTAAAAGTTTTAGATTAAACAATGCATGGTTCAATGGATAACATCACAACATCTTCAAATGAGGATGTATTAAAAATATTATATCTTAATGATATATGTAGAGGACGCTAAAAGTTGGAACCATTTTAAGTTTGAGATGATTAATAGATTTTCCTTCATCCCCTTTCTATGTGTCACCAATGCACAAAAAATTGTCATCTTCAAAGCAGAAAGGAATAGACAGTAATAAAAGTTGATACATAGTGTATATTCCCAGCTCAAGGTGGACAGTTTGACTGTGAACATAACATGTTCGCTTATCTTTCCCCGGTGAACAGTACGGGTTTTATTCCGCTGGCCGGATCAGGAGCAGAAAGATATGTCCAGTGGAAGAATTCTTTCAGGAGAGACCGCAGAGAGAAGCCAGTCTCTCTTGAAAGAAAACTGTCTCAAACCAAAAGTAACGTCAATGACGTGACGTCCGGGTATCAAAACCCGGGAACTGTGCGTTCCAGGTACAGGAAGTGACGTCAGTGATGTCATTTCAGTTTTTTACGATTCAAATTTAAATCTTCTAATGAACATGCGGACGTCGGACCTGGCCATCACTACTAAGATTGTGTTTTTGATTTCCAATGGCAACTAAGTAGAGAAATTGCCTATCTCTCTTTTTTTTAATTTGTAATGGAAGCACAAAGATACCTCTCTAATACAGACACATTCAGAGAAAAAAAGATAAAAGATCACCACTACACTGATAAATACATAATAATAAACATATTTTGTCGAAGAAACCTGGGAGAGATGTCCCAGACACCACTTCGGCTGCCTAGGCGCTATGTAAGGCAGTGGGAGGGGAGCACTTGTAACAAGCTCCCCTCCTGCTGTCAGAAAAAGACTTGATTTTTTACAATTAAGGATGTCAGCAGTATCGGGTGAGCTGCAGCTGATACTGCTGAGTGACCTCCTAGGTGGTAGGTCCACTTTAACTATAGATATAGATAGATATAGAGTTATTTTTCAAGCTTTTGAAACAAGGTTTCTTTATATGGCATGATATGCCTTAAAGTTATTCAATGTATTTTAAAGACTAGCTTTTGATGTACTTGATGTGTTTCTGAATAATAATGTGACAAACCAAACGTGGTTAACCACATTTTCCAAAGTTAAATTGCGGTCTCATTTCTTTAACTTATTTTTTTTTCCATTCTTTGATTTATAGCCGACCTTATGCATTTGCAAATCTTTTGCTGGCTGATCACCAGGTTTAACTTCTCACCAGTGAATTGTGATTGCATATTTCAAAGAATATATGAGTGCCATTTACATGATATGCTTCAATTCAAGCTATTCATGCTTTCAAGTTACCTAAAAATATAAATTGCGAAAATAGAGGCAGATCATGCAAATTGGCACTCACATATTTTATGAACTATGCAAATTACAAGACAGCTTTCAAAGGTTCAATTTGCTGATTCACCAACAAATTGCATATTCAAAAATCAGTTTAGACATTTCTGCTTTTAGATTTCTGATAAAATCATTATTCTGCATATGCACATTGGACATGTAATTTTTTTTTTATTTTACTTTTTAAACTCAAATCAAACAAACATCTTATAAGCGTAGTATAGTCTGATGTACAACTGGTTATTGTGCACATAATGATGAATCTTTCAAATCTATGCTTTATTTAGAATATTCTAAAATAATATAATTACCTTGTCAAGCTTCTTTGGAGACATTGCTCAAACTTTAAAGGTACTTACCACTAGGGATGGCCGAACTGTCCGCAAGGCGGACAGTTCGGCGGCGAACATGGATGTTCGCCCATCTTCTCGCCGGCGAGCAGTGCGGATGTTCGACCCGCTCCGTTCGCCAGCGAGAAGAGGATCTCTATTCTTCCCCCGGCAGGATCACAACCTGTGTGATGGTGTCGGAGGAAGAATCTTTTCACTAGAAGACCGGGCATAAAGCCGGTCTCCTAGTGAAAAAACTGGGTCGGAGCAGGAAGTGACGTCAGTGACGTCACATCCGGCTCACGGAACCAGGAACTATGCGTTCCAGTATGCGTTCCAGGGACCGACGTCACATCCGTTTTTTCCAATTCAAATTCCCCGTCTAGAGGTGGAGAATTTGAATCTGTCCGCGAACAGGCGGACGGCGGACTTCTTTAAAAGTCCGACCCGCCCGTTCGCGGACAGTCCTGGCCGATGTTCGGCCATCACTACTTACCACATACTGAATTTTTCACACCATAAGACTGAAGATTATGCCAGCCCGGCATAAGCTTCTGTCCTCTCTCTGCCACAGTTAACCCCCCTCCCCATTCTGACAGCCCTGCAAGGAGAAGACTGGATCTCCTGCCAGTACAGACACACACATCATTGTACTCATCATACTGTGATTCCCCCCAATAGAGCTCTGTGCTATGTGGGCATGAAATCCACTTACTATTTTTGCCAAATGCAGAAAGCTACCCTCCCCCTCTCTCTCTGCACAGATAGCTGGAGGCGGAGGGACCACATTTTCAAACTGTTGATTTGTTTATTATTCTACACTAAGCAAAAGCACTCCTTTTACTCCATTTCATGTGATTTACCAATATGCACCACAAAATGCAGGAATGCGGGGCCCCTGTTTCTGCTTCGATGTCTGTCGCATGTCGCAATTCTCAACACTTGGATCAAAATTGCAACCATTTAAAAAAAAAAAAAAAACCACTGCATCTTACAATATTGGGGACTCCAAAGTAACTCAATTACTAATATTGAAAAAAAAACCTACAGCGTAGGTATTGTAGATGGAAGGCTCATCTCTTAATTCTGAGAACATTACATTATATTCAATGGGAAAGTATACTTGCTTTGAAAAGTAAGATTTCCATAGGTTATGAAAATGTATTCTGTGTATTATTTTCGTGTTTGTATTTGCAAAATTGTACAGATATTTTCATGACTCATGGCTTATGAACAGATATATATGTTTTCCACAAAACCCTAATGCATATGCTTCAGTACATGCGACAGTACATGTAAATGTTTTATTAAAGCATTTTAATATAAAAAGTAGAGGAGCTTTAAACAACCACAAGGCATAATGCAGGTAAATAGAGTGGTGTAAAATATGTATTATATTTTCAATTTAGCGAGTGACAAGTTGTACATGTGCACTTTCATGATCCCCTGGGATCAGCTGGGGTATGTTACTTAGGAATTATCTGACAGAATCTCTGCAGTTAATGAGACCATGAGCACCTCTTTTAGAAAGAGACAAGTTTCATCTGACATTATTTAATGCTGGTCAAAATCACTGTGAATAGGATCCCTAGAGGTGGAATACTCTACGCACAGCTCAACCTTTGTCCCAAATCACTAGCAATCTCAAGAGACTTTCTGCTGAATACATTAAGCCCTGTGATTGCATGTTAACAACTGAAACTCCCCAATTACGCTATCAAAATGGTGATTATACCAGGAGGCCTACAAAAGATTTGGTCTGATTGTAAAATATAGCAAATATCCTTTCTCATTTAGCTTAAAAATTATAATTAGACATGCAGAGCAAAATATTGAATGTAATATTGAATCAAATTATAAAAATCACTAAACAGGATAAGTGCAAATACAGAAAAACAGTATAGTATGGGATGAATATGGCAGAAGAGCAGAAATCATAAATAAAACACCAACAGCAACAATATACAGTTCCCTGAATAAAATGTCATGAATCCAACATTTTTGTTTTACATTCAAATTCTGCACATCTTCTTAAACTCTAACAAGCAATTCCCAGGCACCATCATAGTCACTGATTAAAAAAATCTACCCTTGCAAATTCGCCAATTTACAATCTACCAGTATGATTGTTTTCAGTTCCTTATAGGGCAGTACCAGCCCCTAACAATGGGGCATTAACTATTCTACCATTTGGGACAGTTACTGGCTTTACACTCCCCTGCAGTATTCCTGAATGGGGCTCATGAGAAGATTTTCATGACCAAAAGCAGCCACCTCAAGCCTCACTTGTGAGTGTTTACTCGATCCAGACAAGCCATTGGAGTCTCTCAGCAATGTCCCTCCACCATTTTCTTCCTGGGTGCATTGGGGCTGCCCTGTCTTTTGCAGTGCATGTCCCGCTGGTAAGATCGGAAGGGGCAAGATCAGGCAGAAAATTTAAACCTTTTTTAAATAAAATAAAAAAATATATATGTATTGTGCCGCCAAAGCAGTAAAACTTTCTTTTCAAAATTTCAAACGTAAAAAACGCCAAACATTCACTTAAATCATAATTCACCAAACCAAGTTTACCTATGCCTAACTATATACAAGTTTCAGGTAAAAAAAAAATTATTTCCAATGTTTAATAAGTTGTAAATATTTCCTTGCTATGCCTTAAGCTACCGATACACGCAGCGATCCCTGCACAATCCTCGAACAGGCGATTGCAGTGTAACGACACCATCACGCTGCGGCCTGTCATTTAGAGAATTGGAGCACACTCTTTGTGTTCTGGCCGATACTGTGGATGAATGAGGACCCTGTTCCCCATCCAAAGTAATGCGATCAGCCAGAAAACATTGGACATGTCAGTTCTCTGGCCAATTCAGATTTTAGGTCACTCCAGGTGGGAAGCTGCAATCCGATGGTGATTTTGCAACAGATCGATTGGCCTGAACGTGCATGCGGTGTATGGAGGTCTTTAGACTTCTTTTAATAACTTGAGAAATTTCTGTTCAAATTAGATTGACTTACTAAAGAAGTTTAGGCTGTTCTCTTAGCATAGTGAATGCCAGAGATAATTCACTTAGCTTAGTGACTGCAATGAAAATTCACCTTGCCATACATAATCATTTGCAAGAAAAAGGAAAAAAAACAAACAAAAAGAACACCATGATGTTTGCTTAGACATAATTGGAGCCAATTCAGCAAAGTCAGTTGTCTGTTGCAGAATAATAATTCACTTTGCTAAAACAAGAGGTTAAACTTCTTTAGTAAATTGTCCTCATTATTCAGTTAGGAACCCTGCAATTGGAAATGTAAAAAGAAAACAGTACAAAAAATACTTTTTCTTTTTAACCTTCTAAAGTGGAATGTGCAAGTAGATAGTTATAAGTAGTAAAACTTGTGATTTCCAACCTACTTTTCAGCAAGTTCTGGGAACACTGTTAAACTTTTTCTTTAAAATGCCATTAATATTCATCATTTTATAAAACACAAACAAGGATATATTCAAGGTTATATTTTAAAGTACAATAAAGAGTTTAGTTGCATAATATGCTAAGTACATTTCTGCATACTAAAAGATAACGCTTGTATTAATCCAGCAAATAGAAGCAGATGTTCAACTGCAAGACAGTGCCATCCAAAGAACTTGAGCAATTAATAATCAAAGTCGATGCATTACTGATATGGGCATATTTGCAGCAGGAGCTGTAAAAATTACTCATTTAAAAATCTATTTTAATGGCATGATTCTTTATTATTCCTCCGATAATATGCAATGTTTTCCATTTATTTTGTGAAGTGTCTTTTCCTGATATCAACTGCAGAGCTGCACAGTTGGGGATTATTAAACAGCGTATTTTCAAGCATATGCTTAAGTATTTTATTAAAATCTTAGGGAATAAAAGAATAAACAATATCAGTATTAAACAGTTAATGGTGGAACTAAAATGCTTTACTAAAAATATATATTGGATAAATTCATAGGAATGTGTATACAGTGTTCAGTTGAAATGTTCAGAGTGATTCATCTCGCCGATATGTTACACTAGCGCAGTGGTTCCCAAACTTTCCTTGCAGGGCCCCCTTCCACATTATAACACAGGTTCAGAATGAGGGCACCGGGCACCCTTTGTGTGCCAGCACTGTCCGTCAGGTCCCCCTAGCTGCTCAGGTGGCCGTCAGGGACCCAGAGGACAGCATCTAGGGACCCCAACCATGAGAAGAGGCTGCCAGGTCACTGAGGCTGTCTGTGAGCTAGCATCCTCTACTCACTGCAGCACGAAGGTAGAAGGAGGAGCTGCTAGCATCCTCCCCCTTCCCCGGCTCACAGCTTCTGAGGGAGAGAGCCTCAGTGTTCAGCTGCAGACAGGTTCTGTATCCTCAGCCCCGTCAGAGTACCCACAGCGGTCCATTGGCTGAAAAAAAGGTGGAAATCTAAGCGTGTATGGGGGACTTAGGGGAAACTATTAGTAGTGATGGCCCGAACTGTTCGCCGCAAATAGTTCTCCGGCGCATGTTCGCGTTCGCCTATGTTCGCGAACATATGGCGAGTTCGGTTCACCCCCTATCTTTTAACATTGCAGAAACTT